>JAUPMG010000019.1:6050697-6075162 GCA_031762675.1 Pachysandra terminalis
CCCCCCGCCCCCCCCCCCCCCCCCCCCCCCCCCCCCCAAGCTGTCTGTATCTACAAACCTTGCTATGTTCATATTAATATACATATACTCTCTTTTACTGATCAAAAAAGAGAGAGAGAGAGAGGATAAGGTAAAAACGAGTGGAGATAGTTGAATGGAGCTGGACGACTTCTCACGTCTTTTATTTAATTATACTGCTGAACTGACAAGAATATCCCTAAAGCTACATAACTTTTAAGACCTCTTTTGCATGACTTTCTAATTTTTCATAACCTATTTCTTTGCCAAGCCTTAAAGTAAATCCTCTTCCAGCTAACAAGCTTTTGAACCTCATCATTCTATGAACATGGTTCTTTTGGGGTTTGAAATTCTCCTTGGTTTCTCCTGTCTTCTTTTCCTACATTTTATATAGTTGGCCATTGCGTCCCAAATCTGTATAGACTCTTTCTCTAAATCCAATGTTTTTTCTCTTTTACTCCTAAAGCAAACATCCATCACCATCAGCATATGCCGCGTAGCTTGAGTATATCTTAACTTTGCATCTCTGCATGTTTCTAACTCATTCCTTGTAAGAAGGAGAAAGTTGATCTGACTCCAGTTCAATTCATTCTTAAAAGTCAGAAACATTTAACTCTCTTTTGTACATTCACTAGTACAAGATAGTAAGATACTGCAAACTCAAAAGCTGCTTACCCATCTAAATTCTATCTCCATAGCCTTGCTCATCATGTAACCTATCATATCTTCTACCATCTTTCCCTATGCAGCCATTTAAATCCCCACCTACAAATATCCTCTAACGGTCAAGAAGTTATTGTATTAATCCATCCACTTCCACCAGAAACTGCTTTCAAATGTTTTCTTCTAATCCTACTTAGGGTGCATGTAGTGACCCGGATCCGGAAAATTCAAATAATAAATAATGCGTGTAATTACTTAATAGAGTTAAATAAATATAAATGAAATTGAATTCATATCAATGACAATATGTTATAGTAATGCAGAATCGGACTAAGCCGTAATTAAGTGGAAGTGTTGGGGCCAATTGTAATTAATAGGATGTATAGGGGACATGAAGTAATTAATTAAAATTTAATTGGCTGAAAATTTGGAGTGGTCGTATGAATCAAATTAGAAGCAAAAGATAGTTTGGTAAATAAACATAGAATTTGAATTAGATTAAAAGTTAAGAAAGTTTCTAATTAATAGGAGTTGATTTTGGGGGGATTCTTAGTGAGGAAGCTTGCCTTATCAGTTTAGGTATGTGTGTAGGAAGTTAAGAGAGGTTTAGGAAGTGAATTAAGTGAAAAATGGAGGTTAAATATAAGGGGCAATAAGGAGGACGTGAATAGTGTTTTGGGGAAAGAAGGTTAGGGTTTTGGGTTTTTAAGATAAGAGAATAAGAGAGAGAAAGAGGGGAGGCTGAAGCTAGATCTAGAAAAGAGAGAAGAGACAAGGGAGAAAAGGAAGAGGAAAGGAGGAAGAAGAGAAGAAGAAAATACCAACCAGATTTCCAAATAGTAATCATTGTAAGTATCATTTTCTATATAGTTCTCATGAAATATTGTGATCATCTTCTAGATTGAATGGATGAATTTGTATATTACATGTAGAATTTCCGAAAGCATAATCTTATGGTTCGAGTTGATGATCAATAACGTATTGAGTTGCTTTTATTTGATTGTGGATTGAATGATGTTATTCTTGTCCTTGCATGATTCCGGATTGATCTATGTGAGATCGGTGTTAGAAAATATAGTTAATGTTAAATGTACGTTTGAGTCGTTTGATTTGGTTAATCGCGAATTTAATATGTTGATATGATTTAATAATAATATTATTAGTTTGTAATGATTCTATTTGGTTGTTATTTGAACCGGATTGCAGGGGTTTGGAATTGGTGAGTTCGGGAAGAACCTGAGGTTCAAATCCCGTGATCCGTCAGCAGGTACCAGCACACCGGTCACCCTGCCGACAGGGACTTATAAGGCACAGAAGAGTGTTTATCAACAGGTACCGGCACATCGGTCACTCTGCCGACAGGGACCAAAAATACACTGTGCAATGGCCGTCGGCAGGTACCGGCACACCGGTCACCCTATCGACAAGGACCCATTTTTGGGGTTTTGACCCTATTGTTTGGTGATTGTTACATGTACCTTGATAAAGTTATATTATGATGGAATTGAGATTCTTTGGTGTGTTTGAAGTTAATCGATTTATATTATAAACCGATGATTTATTTGGTAAGCGTATTTGTGGAAAGGATGCCCGTGATGATATCCATCAGATTATCCGTGTGTATGGGCGTACGGATAGCTTCCGAAGGGTGTCATCACCGGAAATCTGTCTGCGGCCGATTATCAGCGTGTATGGGCCCGCGGATAGTTTCTGATGGAAATTATCATGGGAATCCTAATGTGATGGTTGCATGCATACTTGTGGGATGTGAGATGTTAAGTTTGGAGGTGGAATTGTAGGGTTCCTTGCGACGACTCCAATGAGCTATGGTGACTGGTCCTAGAGTGACCCATCTATGCATTGTTATGCATGAGGAACAAATATGAAAATAGTTACGGGAATTGAGCCCGATAGGTTGAAAATCCTACAAAACCGCGGTGTACACGTGGGGACTTAAGAGAGTAGTATTCAGCTATATTAAAATGAATGCCCTATAATTGTTATTACTTGATAAGAGAGTGTCGTCCAGCTGTAGTAAAATGGATGCCAAGGTAACTTGGAACCGGTTGATCACCGGGCTAGGAAGTGCATTAGTTGCATTCATATCACATGTGTTACATCACTTGTTTTGAGCATCATGGTGCATTTACATTCATTCATCTCATATTGTACTGTTATCATTATCTTTCTTGAACTTCTTGTTTTCATTATTCCTACTTGTGACACGATTACAGTCCCTTCCCTTTTAGATTATTTCATGATATTATTGTGTTTGGTTTTGGACTAACGGTATTCCACGAGGATGGATGACAAAATTGGTTCTTCCCGGGCATTCCAAGCTCACGTAACATTTTATGTTGCAGGTTGAGATGGGATGATGGATGGACTTGGACTGGATGCTGTTTTCCCTTTTATTTCAGATTTTAGAAAGTTTGTGTTAGATCGTTGTGATGGACACGTAGACTTGTTGGATTGGTGTTATTACTTTATTTTGGATTGTAGGCTCTTCTGAAGCCACAGGTTGTAATTTAATTTATATTTTCGCTTCCGCACTCTGATATTTCAATAAGAGTAGTTAATATTGCTTTTATCATTGGGTTTTGTTTTGGTGATCTGCGTTCCACGGTTGGGAACCCGAAGGTCTCACCTCGTGATCCGTGCCACCAGCATAAGGATTCGTGCCACGGGATCCGGTGCGTGACAGTGCACAAGCACTAGAAGTGTTCTTGTAATATTCCATTCTGAAACTAATTTAATTGTCATTAATCACTCATTAACTGTTTAAACCAATGTTATCAAATCGCCTAGGCGAAGCTAGGCGATAGATATGCCTATCGCTTGGGTGCTAGCCTAGGTGACAATATTTTTTAAAAAAGGATCTTGTAGTAAATAAATGAATGTATAGTATTTATAAAGACAGAATGCGCCAATAATTTGAAACAACAATTAACATAACATGATTTCTACCAGTATAGTCTAATGTGATGAGCAATCATATAATAAATTTACTAAGGTTTGTCAGGGTTGGAGTAGACTCTAGAGACTTGATGTTTAAAAGTTAAAATCAATAAAGCTTTAAGTTAACCTACATAAAAGATACAATATATTAACATCAGTAAGTTTCATTGATAATATTAATTAAAATAAATGAAATACTAATTGAAACTTAAACTAATTAAAATATAAAAATCCACATTGCACAATGGGCGACTGCCCATGTGGATTAGGCGACCAGGCGATCACTTTGTCGCCTACATTGCTAGGAGCTCGTCTAGGCACACTCAGCCTAGGCACCCCTCGCCTGAACAATTTAGAAAACCGCCTAGACACCTAGGTGGTCGCCTAGGCACCTAGGCGCTAGCGCCTTTAATAATACTAGTTTAAATACCTACAATACAATCCTTATTGCAACATGAAAGTGCAAGTGCAAATACATGATTAGTAAACTATAAAAATCATTTAACAAGTGAATATATACCAGCTTTTAGCTCTGACAAATATATGGTCTTGCTGAAGTGGCGTGTCATCCACCATTTGCAACGTAGTTTCCATGACTTTCCCGATATGCCCTCTATAAATGCTTTGGGGATCGAATCAAAAGAAACGGCATAGGCTTGCTTGCCTCTGCCTCCATCATTCTCACATATTGACATTTGATCTTCTTCATATTGAGAAAGATTAATGAAACAAGATGCAAGTTCTTCCCATATGTTGCTTGCTGCGTCAGTGGCATCGATATGCGATGCTACCATCTCCATTAATGATTCAATATTATAATCCCCTGAGAATATTAGAAAAACAAGTAGAAGGAATAATGCTAAGCAAGCGACATCCTCAGAAACTAAGGACCATCTTTAGAAGTGAAAAAATTAAAAACGTCTTGTAGTGAAAAAATAAAGTAGCATTAGAAGAGAGAGAGAGAGAGCCTCTCATAAGTAACAAAATTATTTAAAACTATAAATAATGAACCAAAAAGGACATTGGTGAAATTACTTTTTCCTTTCCCAGTGTCTTGTGCAATTTTAAAGGAAAAACAGAACGAGAGGGAGGGAGGGAGAGAGAGGCTTTTTAAGAAGCGAGAAAAAAACTAAGCTTTTACAATGAAAACGATAAACACTGAGATGTGGGAAACTTTTTTCTAAATGAGAAAACGGAATACAGATATCTAATTTCTCATCCTCAGAACCATGTGGAATTCCAAATTTTAAGATGACAACGAACCATTTTTATGCATGGTGATAAGCCTTGCTAATGAGTAGGTACACGATGGATCCTTCTTCACGATATCCTCATAGTAGATTGAAGGCATGGTGCAATGCTTGCTGTTAAAACATTCCAGAATCCTAGCCCGTAATCTGCAAAATAGATGCACAGTGGAACATTTACAATAAAGTAAAACATTTCAGTCAATGCTGAAATGATGATCTGATGGGATATTCATTTTCAGTGGACTTAAAAAGAATAACTCTCGAATGTTAACTACTTTAGTATGAACGAGTATCTACCATTCATCCTGAAGAGCTACAAATAAAATGTAGAGTCAATTGGAGCATACAATATCGCCAGGATTTAAGAAATGTTATAGAACTTGGTAACAATTCATCAATCAAGATTTCCAACCAAAATGTCAATAGTTTCATACATTAGAAGTCTTCAAAGTCTATCATAGAATTATTCAAGTTTTAGTTTTTTCCATAGAAATCAAAAGGAAAACATTAAAAAAAACTCATAATGAGGAAGATTGACTAAAATAATATCTTTAGAAAAAAAAAATTGAAAATAACCAGACAGCCCAGCTTAGGCAATAGTATAATAAAATTTGATATAAAGGCTGAGAGAGAGAGAGAGAGAGAGAGAGAGAGAGAGAGAGGATATCTTTAGAAAAAAAAATGAAAATAACCAGACAGCCCAGCTTAGGCCATAGTATAATAAAATTCGATATAAAGGCTGAGAGAGAGAGAGAGAGAGAGAGAGAACCAGCTGACTACTAGTAGTAAACAAAAAGTGCTTCAGAAGTGAAGCCTAATTGAATGGTCTTAACATCAGACGGATGGACTAACTTCTGGACTATGCAGATACTTTTTCAATAAACTCTAAGAAAGCATTCTCAACATAGACTCCTTAGTTAATAGTTACAACTCCTAGGTCAAAGATCATCTAGGTCCTTCAGAGGCAGAAAGGGTAAAAAGAAGCTTTCTAGACATTCCCAAAGGCAGCACGGTGATTCAACAACAACAACAAATTTTGTTGTCCCAATTAGTTGGGGTGGGTAAAACAAACCTCATCCCACTGTCCCAATCTGTCAAAAGCCATATCTTCGATCAGATTTTCTATTTAAATCATTTCTGACTTATTCCATCCAAGTTTATTTCCGTGATCCTCTCAGTCTTTTAGATTCTTCAATATGCACCCCCTCGCACGTTCCTACAGGAACCTACGTAAATCTCCATTTTACATGCCCAAACCATCTTAACCTATTTCCTTTATCTTATCTCCTATCGGGGCTACTCCTAGACACGCTCAGATATGGTCAGTTCTAACCTTATTTTTCCTGCTCTTTACACACAACCTCATCTCAAAACACTCATCCCAGTAGCTTTGAATAATTTGTAACTTCAACAACACAATTTTTGAATGATTTCATAAATTATTACTAAAATAAGCTAACAAGTCACATTCCTTTATTAACTAATACTTCACGTGAAATAAAGAGCAAAATATTGGCTAGTTATTTTTTCTAATAATTGATTTCCAATAGACACATGTACAATGTGTACATATGTATGCTAACATAATGACAAAAACATCATCACCAAAGCCATGCCCAAGATTCAACTCCCAACAACCTGAAGGAATATACACAAATGCGTGCCCAGCAAATGTTTCACACTACTCAAGTCCACGTCTTATATATGCATGCATAACTTACAGATACTAAATGCACGTTTTAGATGCTGCAAGTTTATGAACTTTAAGCCTAAAAAATTATCTTTACAGATAATAAATGCACATAAGTCTTAGATGCTGCAAGTTTATGAACTTTATGCTTAACAATTTATTTGTCATCCACGTGATATTGAAGCATAACATGGTTTTCTTAATTATTAACACACTGTAGAACATAAAAGGCTGTTGATTTAATCTTCTAAAATTCATATTCTGCAGGTAAACATGAATGTAGTCCCTAAGAATAGTCTACCTACATGCCAATAAAATAAAACACACATGTTTAGGAAAACCATTTCAATGACTCAAACCATGCAAAAAAGAAACATTGACCTAATCCAGTGATTGCTACCATCAATTCTACAGAGATTTTGCAGCTAAGTGCTCACCCCTTGCTTAAATGCTAGTCCCTAGCTATCCAAGCTAATGTAAGAGATGAATGGTTATGATAAACTTATTGGAACAACTATTAATGCATGAATTTCTAAGTGTAACCCAAATCATGCAAGGGCCTAAATGTAACATGCATCCTTGCGCTATGGGAGTCCTTAGATCTTCTGACACACTTTATATTGACAAATGTTGAAAAAGTAAGTACCTATAAGGAAGGGCCAAACTCGAATCATGACATAACTTCTCAACCTCTTTCAGTGCCTCTTCAGTTTGATCCCCAATTAGCAACAACTGGTAAAAGAACAAAGAAATTAAGTATGAAATATTCCAACAGGAAAAAGTGCAGTAGCATATGTAAACAATAAGTACCATTCACAAATAACATATGATGAGCATGGCACGTTCGTAGGTGGTTAGAGTACAACCCAGAAATCTTCACTTACCTAAAAAGAGGAATGGTTGAGGGGCAGCTGGTTGGGTTGGAGTGAGCGTGTGTGTGTGTGTGTGGGGGGGGGGGAGGGAGGGAAGGGGAAGGGGAAGATGAAAAGTCAACCTCATTGGAAGATTATTTGTTCAAACAATAGACATTCTCCTTTTGGGGATGAATGGCTCTTGACTTGACATACACATGGTTACCACCAATCATTGATTCTATTTCATAGAGAATCTCTCACGTACAATTCAGGAAATGTGAGCTAGTTGCACCAGAAATAGGGTTGTCAACAAGCCAAGCTAGCTCTGCTTGCTTGAGCTCTATAATTAGGCGAACAAACGAGCCTCATATCCTTGGGAGGTAGAATCATCCTTATCCAAGCCTCGCTTGCCAACCTCCCGATTTACTATATGTCGGTCGTCCGTATACCTAGGGCGGTGTCTTCTCTTATCGAGGAGGTTCATAGCACGTTTTTGTGGGAGGGTAATTGTGGTAAGAGAGATCATTTGGTTAAATGGGATACTGTTTGTCTAGCAAAGAAGCAAGGTGGCTTAAATCTGGGAAATACTGTGGCCAGGAACTCTTCTCTCCTCGCCAAGTGGCTTTGGCGTTTCAACATCGAGCGGGAACACCTGTGACGCAAGATTATTGTTAGCAAGTATGGTGTTCAGCAGAACGGCAGGGACATGAGTCAGTTGGCGCGGATCTATGCGACCAGTCCCTGGAAGTATATCGTTGCATTGGCTCCTTTCTTCTTGTCCTTCGTCCGCTGGTCTGTAGGGGATGGCTCTTGTGTGTTCTTCTGGAGGGATCTTTGGATTGGGGATGAGCCTCTATGCTCACGTTTCCCAAGGCTCTATAGGCTTGTTAATTGTCAGTCGTCCTTGGTTTACGAGGTTCTTTCTTGGTCTGAGTTTGGGCTGGTTTGGAACCTCCCTCTTCGTCGAATTGCGAGGGAGGCGATTGTGTTGCGTTGTGCTCATTGTCCGCGGCTGTCGAGGAGGATTTTGTTGGTTCTATTGGGGAGACAGGAGGATTTGGACTCCTGATCCCGCAGGTATCTTTTCATGTCGCTTAATCTTCAGTCAGTTTCGGTCGGATCGTGTTGGGCCTCCAATTTCCTTCCCGATTCGTGCTTTGTGGTCCCCGCCTTTCCCTCCCAGAGTTAAAGCATCACTTGGACCGCTTTACTATATCGGATTAACACCGCGGATATGCTCCAACATAGAAGAAGGTTTATGGCCCTTTCTCCTAACATGTGCTTCTTGTGCAAAGCGGCGGAGGAATCTCTGGATCATATTTTCATTCACTGTCCTTTCGTTTCGGAGATTTGGAACTTTTTCATTCGTTCGATCGGGAGAGTTTGGGTGCTTCCTGGGAGTATTTGTCAGCTTCTTGAGCAGTGGAGCTTCCCGGGTCTTGTTAAAAGGGGTAGGATCTTGTTCCTGATGGTTTTGCAGCCTGTTTTATGGTTTGTGTGGAGGGAGCGCAACCAGAGGATTTTTCGGGATGTGGCGTCTTCGTCCTCGAGTGTTATTGAGGGGATTCTGTCTTCTGTCGCTTCCTGGGCTTCGGTTCAGGGCCAGTTCTTTGGTCTATCTGCGTCTGATATCGTGTGTGAGTGGCATTCAATCTCTTCTTGTGCTAGTCTGCCTCAGATCCGCCAGTCGCTTTCAGCTTTCATTCCTAATGGCTGGGTGAAGCTGTCATGTGCGACGTTCTGTCCGGTCCTTTCCAGTCCTTCTGGGATTGGAAGTGTGATCTGGGATCAGAGAGATAGACCTATTTTTGCGTTCTCAGGTCCAGTGGCAACGACAGAGGCGGTGCGGACTGAGTTGGTGGTTCTTGTGACCGGTTGAGGCTTGGTAGAGAGCACAAGGTTTCCTGAACATTGGGATTGTGTGTGGCAATCCGCTTATCGTTGACTAGCTAGTGAAGCCTGATTTGTGCAGTTGGAGGGTCATTCATCTGGTTCGGTTGGCGGTGTCTCTGGTTAGAGGGCGGACTTTCTCGTTTGTGGCGGCTCCTAGGGAGCCTGATCAGTTGGGTTTTGACCTTGCTAGGAGAGGTGCTAGCAGGGCCACATTGGTTTCTGGGGACTTGGATATGGTCATGCTTTGATTTTCAGTGTTTTTTGTTTTTCTCGGACTCCTGGTCCTTTTCTTTTCTGTTTTGATGCCACCGGTAGAGGTCTTCTCTATAGTGGTATATGTACTCTCTCTTTCTCTTTATATATATATTTCATGACTTATCAAAAATAAATAAAAAAAATGGCACGACTAAAAGTCATCTTGCATTTCATTTTTGCAACTAATACAAATGAATGATCGAAACAGACCTTTTGCTAGAAAATATTAGACCCCCAAGGGAAAATGTCATGTTTGAACACAAGTAACTAGGTCCTAGGCAGAGCAAGATGGGCCCTCAAGTCTCAACCCAACCCATGTGCTTCAAGGATCCAGTTTCATGTAATTGTGGCATGTGATAGTAAGAAGTCATAGCAATTGAATGCTTCAAATGAAATCGAGGTTGTTAAAATGCCTAGGCAAAGGTAGGCAATAGATCTGCCTGTAGCCTAGACGATCATTGAGGCGAATTAGGCGGTCGCTCAACTGCTCTAAAGCAATTCGAGTTTTATATTGTTTATAAGTACTCTACAGTATGTTGAACAATAACATATGAAATAATTAAAAAGAAATGAAAAATATGACACATTTCCTAACAACATAGCCTAACGCCATAAGAAACAACATATTAGAAGTAACGAACATAGAATTAGATGAATTCCAATAAAATAAAGTGAAGTACTTGTAAAGCTGATTTGATTAATAAATCAAAAAGCAACTAGCAAGTATATAAGGTTACTTGCATGCAATGCCATCATATGAAGGGAATGCATGCAATTGTAGTGCTTAAAAGTCAAACAAACATATCAATTAATAACAAAACATCATTAAAAAAAAAGGAATGAATGAATAGAACTAACTAAATTAAAAAATTGCAAAACCCCTTATCATAGTAACAAAAATAACAAGAAAGATTAAAGTTAAGGAAAAGAAAGTACGACTGTAGGACGGTCATGCACTTGTAAAAAAAATTAAAATAATATAAAAAGGTCAACAATCCACTAGGAGGGAGAGAAAGAGTAGGAGTTACTTGAAAAAAACAGGGGGGGTGTTCAACTAGTATAGTTAATTGGGCGAGAAAGGGGGAGTAGGCTTCCTATCAAAATAAATTTCCTAAAGCTCTAGGCAATAGTGATTAATGTTAGGACCATGAAGGGAGAGAGGAGCTTAACTGGTTGGCAGGAGTCTACTTCCTCTTCTAGTCGGATGCATATATAATGGACTTCTATACATAAAACAAACAGTTGATTAAAAGCTATTAGTTAGTA
Organism: Pachysandra terminalis; assembly: GCA_031762675.1. Classification (NCBI taxonomy): domain Eukaryota; kingdom Viridiplantae; phylum Streptophyta; class Magnoliopsida; order Buxales; family Buxaceae; genus Pachysandra; species Pachysandra terminalis. Next base: position 6,061,545 of record JAUPMG010000019.1, read on the forward strand.
AGTTATTACTATATAATTAAGCAACAATTTCTTACTAACAGCTTAAAACGTTACTGATTTATAACATAAGTTAAAAAATAAATAAAAATTAAAAATAACGCAATTAATTAGGCTAGGCCCACCTGGACCAAAATCATGCCTAGGTGAACATTGCCTAAGTCCTAAGAAAAATGCCTATTCACCCAAGTGACCACCTTTAACAACACTGGTTCAAATCAATAAAGATATGGCTGTTTTCTTAACTTTTATTATTTCAATATAATTCCAATCTCTCACACTCCTAGGGAAGATGACAGTTTAACTTATATCCTATTCAGTTAATAGTGTTCATGCCAACAGGATTAATTTCCTTCTATAAAGAGATAATTTATATGTTACACATTCCCATTAATTCAATCACATTTTCAAGAGAACAATCTATGCTTCTTCACACAAAAAAACTATACCAGCACTTCAAATTGAGCAAACAATAAGAAACAAAATGTTGTATGTAAATAGATTAATATTGGTTTCAGCAGTTTAAAGTTATAGTAAAAGACTTATTATTTACATAATTTACCAATAAATTTGCAAAGAATTCATGGAATTGGATATTCAGGTTACCTGTACCAAAGAAAGTAAGGCTGCCAATACTGGAGGAGTTGAATAAAGAGCCAAGCGCAAATGCTTCACTGCACTACTATAATAGTCATTCCGCAATTGCTCTTGTATATAAGTGGACTCCTCCACATTGTCTTTCAAATATGCCAACCTTATAGGCAACAACCATGAATCCAACCCTTTAATACAGAAACAAATCAAGACGATTAATAAACATTCTCATCAAGATATTCAAAGCTCAAACGATAGAAAAGATAAAGTTATTTCTCATCAGAATTATCACTTACTGCAAAGTCATATTCTCTATCTGGTTTTGAAGAAGTGGAGTTCATTTGAAAAAGATAATGCTAACCACGTAGCAAAAGACACAAAATAGGTTCTCATCTACTAATTGATCAAAGGATGTATATATTATCATCAGGGTGAGATGATTTACAAAGATGTTAATACTACTAAGTTTGCAAAGATCAGCAAACGAAATTGCTAACACCAAGTTGAATTCCTCATTTATGTGGGTTGACATATCAGCAAACTGAATTGCCGATGCGATGGCCAGAAAAGGAGCTATCAAGGAGTCTTTAATTTTTCATCTAGGTTTTCTTGAAGAAATTGGGTCATATTGTTTTGATATTTATAGTTTGCAACCTCCTTTGTCCACATCTAATTAATGGTTCTATACGAATTGACTGCCCATACTCAAGAAGAGGTGCCTTAATATATGATATTTGGAAACAATGTGGTTTCAGTGGACCGAACTAGATTGAGGATACATGAGACACTAGAATTGTGAAGGAATACTTTGGAATCAAAAGTTTTCAAAATAAGTCGAGATGAATATTGAAATGCAACTTTACTGCATAAAACCAAAAAAATTTAGAAACATGTAAAAGTGTTAAAAAGAAACTAAAATAAATAAATAAATGATGCTAAAAAACCAGCATATGATAACCTATATAATATAATAAGCTGAAAGAGGGTGAGAAATACATATACAAACTTGCAATACTGAGAGAGAAAAAGGCAAAATATTAAGATCAAATTAGATGCATTAAGAGTGCGGATTTGAAAGTCTTAGTAAAGGATGAGGAGATTTAAAAAGGTGGAGATTATATTATCAAAATATTAATTAGTGAAGTTTCAAAGAGCTTTATTTGAGGTAAGGATGTGGATATCAGAGTCAAGACAACACCGTTATGTTCTAGGATTACGACTCATATCATGAAATTGTGGGAAAGGGTGATCAAGCAAAGGTAAAAAAGAATAAACTGAGTGTTAGAAGATCAATTTGGCTTTATGTCAGGGATATATACCATTGAAGCAATCCTTTTTTTACTTAGATAATTAGTAGAGAAGTTTAGAGAGAAGAGGAGAGACCTTCACATGGTTTTTATTGATCTAAATAAAGCATGTAACAAAAGATATCTAGAGAGTTAATCTGGCCGGTTTCAGGAAAGAAGAGAGTACTAACCAAATACATTGAGATCATTAAACACATGTACGAGTGAGCGCTAATTAAGGTGAGAGCAGTAGATAACAAGACCAGGGATGCATTGAAACGTGATTGGGGTTGTCGTACCAGTCCCAATCGTACCAGTTTCGAGGACTGGTACGATTCCGGGAACGTTTCGGAAACGTCCCAGAATCACAATTCAATACTATATTTTATTCCTATATTTTTGTTAACTAATTAAGTAACTATATGCTTACTTATAATAACTAATTTATCAAAACAAAAGATAAGATTAGAACCAAAGATTTGAGAAATATTTTAGGAAGTAATAAAAGAAATATATTAGTGGGATTCTTAAAGAAACAATATAGAAAAAAGGTTCAAAATGGATAGCAAAAAAAAATGCAAATAAAAAACTGGTAAAGATAACGAATGATACAAAAGGTAATTAAATATGAGAAAAAATAGTTGAAGTTTTTAAGAACTCTTATTAAACCCTAACCTTTCTTTTCATTCCATACTTCTATTTGACATTAGTATTGAATTTTTTGCAGATATGCATATAATATATTTGTTTTAAATAATGAGAATTTAGTATAAGTACTAATCGTAACTATAGATGAATGAATGCTACATTTAAATTTCCCTATTTGAAATATCGATAAAGTATCTAATATGACGTATCAAATGAATCGTACCCGATACTTTTTCTAGGTAAACGTACCAATACCAGTACTCGTACCGGTACCGCGTACCAATTCCTAGCATCTATGAGCGAGACAAATGAGATCCCAGTAACAATAGGTTTAAATCAAGGGCCAGCTATAAGTCCCTATCTTCTTGCTTTAATTATAGATGAACCGAAAACTCATATTCAAGAGGAGGTGCCTTGGTATATGCTATTGATAATGTGGTTTAACTGGACCAAAGAGAGAGTAATTGCAAAAGTGGAGTTATGAAAAGATCCCTTGGAATCAAAAATGGTTTAAATTCGAGTTAAGACCGAATGGAATATAACTTTAGAACAAAATGTAACTTTAGAACAAACAATAAAAGGTGAAACAACGGTAAGAATTAAGAATCAAGAGATTCCAAAAAGCAATCAATTTCATTATATTAAATCTTTTTTTCACAAGACTTAAGAACCAATAAATTCCAAAAAATAATCAATTTCGTTATATTAATACTTTTGTCTTCAATAATGTTGCTATATTGAATCAATTACCCATAAAGAAGGGGATATTGATGAGGATGTTGCACACAGAATTAAAGTTAGATGGCTAAGTGAAGAAGCACTTCTAGAGTGCTATGTAATCGACAAATTTCACTCAAACTACGAGGAAAATTTTACTAGACAGCCATTGGGCATGCTATAATTTGTGGATCAGACAGTTCGGCAACAAAGAAGCAACAAATGCATAGATGAATGCTGCTAAAATGAGGATGATGAGATGGATGTGTAGAAAGACTAGGAATGATAAGAAATACACTTATCTAAGAGTGTCTAGGCGTTTCTCAAAGGATATAAGATAAAAGAAAACAGGTTAAGATGGTTTGATCATGTAAGGCAAAGACCTCAGGAGGCAACTATGAGGTATGAGGGGGTCATTGAAAAATCTAAAAGGGTGAGAGGAAGACCAAAAAGAACCTAAATGGAGTCAATTGGAAAAGATTTGCTACTCAAAATTTGATGGAAGATAAGGCTTTGACAGATTAGGATGGAAGAACAGACCCCAAGTCCACAAGTAGTTGATATAAGGCATTTTTTCATTGTTGTTGTTGTTGATTCTGTTCTGATCATATTGATATCAATCTCTCGTTGAGACTGCTATCCTTGTTTAATGCTCCCACAAGAAAAGTTTCTAGCTCTGTCCCTGTGCATATATGTGATATATAAACATTTAAATTTTATAGAAGTCTGTTATCCATAGAGCTAAAACTAAAAGCCGTACCAAGATAAATATTATTTTATAGCAAAATATACAAATATATATAGGAAGCTTACCATTTGCATAAACAATCGAAGTGTGCACCATGGTGTCACCAAGATTAGAAAATGAATCTTCTCCACGTCCACTCATTTCAGTGGAATCCTCCATGTAGAAGCCCCGAGGATGAAGAACCTGATGAGAATGTTCCTTCCGTAAATGACTATAAGCATCCTGAGGAAATTCCTTATCATTCCCAACAGATGTGTCTGAATCACATTGAATGGGAGAATCAACCTCACGAAGATCAGCGACGCTATAAGCCTTTGAAGATTCAAATGTGCCATTGGCTCTTCCCCCTGACATCTCTGATGGCATAGGTGTGTCACACATGTTAGAATTTATCAACTTCATCTCTTCTGGGATAGTAGAATACCAAAGCTGATAAAATGTCAAGCCCGCCATCATATTTAACATTGGGTCACTCCCAAATTCATGTTCTTGCAAGAGGCTGAGAAGAACACACCATAACCACTTAGAATGAAACCTTTTGAAAAAATTTGTCCACTAACAAATAACATTGTGTAATCATGCAAAAAGGAGAAAAAATGGTTGCAGTAAAATATCAAAAAGAGAAGGATTGATAACTAATTCCCAGTTAACATTTAACAAACCAAGTGTGTACTACATTTTAGTTGGAGCATAGTTTAACAATAAGTCAAACCTAAACTTGAATCAAGGATAGGCAAGTCAGCAAACATGGCTGACCCTTGAATTCCCTGGAGAGTAAACAGGAATAATTTAACCCCCATAACCATAGGAGCCAAAAATTTGAAAGGAGGTACAACCTTCGAATAGTACTTTTCCAGGCCTCAGTGAAATCATTAATTTAGATTTAGCACATTAGAAAAAATAAATAAATAAATAAACTGTGTGTATGTTATTCCTAGATGTACTACCCATAATGGTCGATCCAGGATTAGCAGTACAGCTATTACCAAAATCAGGTTGATTGAACAAATTAGGATTGTATAATATCCAAAGTCCAGAATCGCACACATTACAGATACAATAAGTCACATAGATTGGAACTTGATAAGACTAGGTTTTTGGACAACAATTGCAAACTCATTTGCTGCTTCATCACTCACTTGGAAACCATATCTAGACCATCCTAAAATTGGAGCTTCCCTTGGAGTAGCTGCAGATAAAAGTTGGACAAACAAAAAAAAAAAAAGTACATGGCTTTGGCCGACACTAACCCAATAGGTGAATTTATCTACTAAGTAATTCTAAGAATTGAGATACACCATCAGAGGCTTATGGATGAAACTTTAATAAGCAAGGCACCACAATATATCTTGTTTTCAAATTCAGGCAAATTAAAATGCACAATGAAAATAAGAAACATACCACACAATTGCTTGATGTGCTTCTTCAATATGCCCTCGTGTAAGACAGAAACGGATGAACTCAAGTTGAACCATAACTTTATTCTGCCCAATAATCAAAAAATCTGAGTATATGAATTCAGTACAGCACATGTCTAAGTCTCTCTACCTATCTATCTGTTAATATATATATATATACACACACACACACACACAAAAGAACTATAATGCAAAAATAGAAAAAGCTCAATGACCAGACTGTATGCCAATTAAATCTAAGAGCCCGGTTTAAAGTTTAGGCTGATACATAATGATATTAGCTAGAACCAAGATCAGAACTGCGAATTAAAGTACAAATATCACAGGATCAACTGGGCCTGGCGCTAATCTGAGAGATTCAGCTGGGTTTCAGATTGTACACCAATTAAAGTATGGAAACGCAGGAGAGCATGGCTTCAAGTTTAGGCTGATACATTGATATTGGCTGGGTCATAGACCAGAAACCTGTGGTATAAAGATCACAAGATCAATGAGGCTCCAGGTTAGTCGCAGAGTGTTGGTTGAATTTCAGCCGATACCTATACTCAAGTAAGCTGCCACTTCCAGGTCAAATTTTAAAACGATGTTTTAGGTATGAGTATGAGCTATTCTTTAATTTATAAGTAGTTTATAAACGATTATATTTAGGAGTAAATTATTACGCGTGTTTAACACACAAACCACACGAAACCGTATTAGTACATTTCTTTAAAATTTGATGCACTGAATATCATACCAAGCACATTTTATTTATAGATATTTTTGTTTTATATTTTTTTCAGATTCATTAGAAATTTCTTCAGAATTTTTGTGGGTTTTCTTGATGATATCATGGAGAATTGAAAAGTATATACCAATAAGCATCTAATGATACGTATCGGTATCAGCATTGGCCGATACTAGGGGTGCAACTCGGTTTGGTTTAAACCAAAACCGAACCGACCCAAACCGAATGCACTGGCTGATACTAGGGGTGTAACTCGGTTCGGTTTAAACCAAAAACGAACAGACCCAAACCGACTTTGGTTCGGTTTGGGTTGGGATTGCATACATATGGTTTGGTTATGGTTTAGAAAAATCCAAACCGAATTAGTTTGGTTCGGTTTTGGGTTGAGACTTCGGTTAAACCGAACCAACCCGAAACCCAAACCAAACTCAATTTATTCTATATTTTATATACCATATATAAGTTTATATTTATAGTTTATATACCATTTAGCCCGTAGGGCCGGGCTTAAATTTAGGGCCCGTATTGTTTTTCGGGCCAGGCTCAGGCTTGTGTTTACTTAGCCTTGCCTGGACCGGTCCGGTCCCTACGCGCGCCCCGTGCATGGGGTTGCCGCGTGCGCCCTGACATTGTGTATAGTCAATAATCCCACATCGGTTGGGGATGAAATAATCCTCCAACTGATGCACTATAAGTAGAAGTTTTGCAGCTTTGCCTTTGAGGTAAGTTGCTCATAGATGTTGTCATGGCCTAAGAAGGTAGACCGGACCGGTTCTACCATTGGTCTAATTTGTTTAAAAATTATAATTTTAGTTTTATTATTTTTAAAATAATAATAATTAATAAGTATGGGCGGGCTTGGGCTTAGAAATTAAAAGCATGGGCCTGTTTGGGCAAATATTTAAAGCCTGAAGCTCGGGGCCAAACCAAACCGAACCGAAACAGTAGTTCGGTTTGGGTTTTGGTTATTTTAATTTAATTCGGTTTGGTTATGGGTTTTCCAATTCGGTTTGAAATTCGGTTTGGTTCGGTTTTGGGTTCGTGCTATTACATTTCGGTTTGGTCTTGGGTTGAGGTCAACCCAAACCAAACCGAACCGAGTTGCACCCCTAGCTGATACTGCCCACTGAAATCAGACTTTAAAACCATGTATGGGAGAGACCAGTGTATGTGTATTATAATAACCAAATATAAGAACAAATTATTCTATAGATATTGAAGACCAACAGAATGCCAAAAGCTTAGCAAATATAAGAAAAAAAAAAAAAAAAAAAGGAAGGAGATGTCCAAATTTGTACCACAGTTATCATCAAAGTAAGCTTTCAAGTCACACCACGAAACTAATTGAAAAGCTGGTAAGAGTAAAGATTTAAAGAAAAATAACCGGGGGTTGCAGAAAAGCAGAAAATCAGTCTGGTTATATGCCAGGGAAGTGTACCACTAAGGCTGTTTTTTCACTTAGATAATCAATAGAGAAGTTCCGACAGAATATGAGAAACCAATATTCAGTTTCTAAGCATACGATAGAGCACCTACACAATTAATTTGGTGGGATTGGAGTAATAGATTAATTAATACCAAGCAAATAAAGTAATATCATTAAGGGCATGAGCCAAAGAATACTAAGTAGTTTGAGAACAATATACAATTAGACCAATAAGTTTCAATAAAAATAGGCTTACACCAGGATCTACACTTATCTTTTTACATTGATTATGCATGAATTGGCAACTCATTTAAAAACAGGTGCCTGGCGTATTTTACGTGTAGACAATGTGGTATTGATGGACCAAACTAAAGGAATAAACATAAAACTAGAATTGTGGAGGGATACATTGGAAACAAAAGATTCAAAATAAGTTAAAATAAGAGTGTATGAAATGCATCTTTTGTAGAAATGGGGAATAAGGATTGAAAACTCCTTTCCCGGTTTGATGCAACTTCAGTGAACAGAAACAAGGAAAGAAAACGCCTTTTTCCAGTCAACAAACTGAATGCAACATTTTTGTTAGAGATAGTTGAATAAGAAGTCAAACCTACACTTAATCAAGGGTAGACAGGTCAGCATGGAAAGCTGACCCTTGAATCCCCTGGCAAGTAATTGGAATAATTTCAAACCATAACCAAGGAGACAAATTTGAAAGAGATATCTTAAAAACTTCCAATAATACTTTGCCAGGTCTCAATGACATGTGACATAGATTGGAACTTGATAAGACTCTTGGTTTCTGGACAACAGTTGCAAACTCATTTGCTGCTTCATCACTTGGAAATCATATCTAGACCGTCCTAAATTGAATCATCCCTTGAACTAGTTACGAACAAAAGTTGATAAAACAAGTTTAGGGCTTTGGCCAACACCAACTATAGTTGAATTAATCTATTGAATAACTCCAAGCATTGAGATACCCCACCAGAAGCAAATGGAGGAACCTTCAATAAGGCAAGGCACCATGATAAACCTCATTTTCAAATTCAGGCAAATTGGAATGAACAACGAAGAGGCAACAGAGAACTAGAGCTGAATAGTCTCAATAGAGATTAATGGTTTTCAACCAATATGGAGGTAAACAGGACTCTTGTTGCCAATCACAATTAGTTGAGATAAAATCATTTCGTCAATTGTTTAATTTAAAAGTGATGATGCAACAGGTATAAAAGATGTTTCCAAATCATACCTTTAAAGGACAATTCTTCATTGACCCAATCTTCCTCATCCAAATCTCATATATGTGCTTGAACGTCATCATATTGATACGATTACTTTCCATCTTCTTGAAAAGCTCCACTGCCATCTACAAATATTATCAGAATTCATTGTAACAATAAATGAGCTTTCCATTTTTAGATCACTCACACTTTACAGTCGTTAGAGAATGAAGACACAAGCAAATCTACCAAATGTTAATCTCAAGAAGTCAAGAACCCATCTAAACAACTAATTTGACGAGGACATCTAAAAGAAGCACTAGTTGATACAATCATAAAAAAGAGTCTTTGTAAATAGATGTACATTAACCTGTGTAAGCTATAATCTAAATTAAGGACAGAGGATAAAAGAATACAAGGGAACACAGTCAAATCATCTGAATATCACAAACAGTTCAAAATGATTTTATAGATAAGAGGGTGGGAATGTGGGATCCTCAAATAGAATTAACCGTGCCAGTAGTTGGAGTGACATTGAACACGCCAAACAAAGGTCACAACACCAATCTGTTTACAAGTTTTTAGTTACAAGAACAGGCAGATGCATGTAGATGGATGCCAGAAGTGCATGAATCTTGATCAAATTACTCCAACAATATGAGGTTCATAGAGTGATTCTTGCTATCACATGCTAATGGCACTTATTCTATAGAATATGAAAAATTGAAACAAGTACTAATCCAAGTGGAATAGAAGTTTGCATTGAATCATGGAATCTTAATGAGCTCATATGTTCTTCATACCCAGTATTTTATCAGATTTCTTGTAGGAGATCTCTCCTTGGGCGTCCCTTTCAGCAGCACGCTCAAGACGCCACTTGCTTCTTTCCAATTGTGTTGTCTCATGAGTTTACAAAGAAAACGGCTTAGTTTCCGACGATGTTCTGTTCGTACATTCTTCAAGCCAGGAGTATAGGATGGCTTGAACAAAGGTCTAAAGCATCGCTTTAAGGGTTTTCCTAGGGGATGATTATGATCATCCTTACCGCTTTTTCGAACCTTTCTATTGCACTTGTTCACTTCATCTGCATCGCCTTTAGATTCCCTTTCAAAATTCTCCGACATCTTTGATAGAATACTCACCAACCAAAAACCCTAAAACACAGTCTGGAACAACGGTTATCTGTCAAATTAAAAACCCTAAAACACAATCAACCCTATAACAGAAACAACGGATTATCACAGGCTTTTATCGCAGACAATGTCTACTCCCAAGCTCAACACAAAATAAATAAATAAACAAGTTCTGCTAACTTATAAAAATCGTTTATGTAGCTTTTAACGTGCAATGTCTATAAACATAAAACACAGGAAGCAAATCGTCTGCAATATTTTGGTGCAATTTTTCCGAAGCATTACCGATCAAAACACGGGGAATTGGAATTAGACCGGTGAATTGTAATTTTACAGAATTAGAATTCTCTAAATTCAAATACTTTGAATTGGGATTCGCTTGCTTGATTGCTACACAGAATTGCAGTAAAAAACTTTGATTACACACTGCTCATTTCAATTTCAGATAAAACTCATGGTCTTTCATCTCTTTTTGTCTCGAAACTCAATAGAATGATGTTCAAAACATTAAAAAAAAACAAGCTGGTTGCTTAAAACTTAAATATAATGGGAAAAAAAAACAATCAAAAAGCCTAGGAAGATTTCAGCATTCACAGGAAAATTTTTGAGCAGAAAAACACAGGAAAAAATGAGCATTAAAAAAAAAACAAAAAAACAAAACAAAAACAGAAAGTACAAGAAAAAAGTGCAAGCAAATATAAATATAGGAGAGAAAGGGAGCATTAGCAACAATCGAGAAAGGTGTAACATGATTCCACAAAGCATAGCATGGGATAATAGAAATAAATAAAAGAAAAACCAAAAAAAAAAAAAATGATCAAGAGAAACGAAATGCACTAGAACAAGTGAGATAGAAGCTCACGGTGAAACCAAATGAATATAAGCTCCAAAAAAAATGTAAGAATGAGTTATGATAAAATCGATTTTCCCTCTTTTGAATTTGAAGATTAAATATCCGTACCCTGATTCTCTGCAAATTCTGAAGTTCCGTTCCGTCGAGCTCACCTCAAACTCGAATCGTTTCACAGTCGTTCACTTTTGAGTTCTGCTGGTTATCTGACCATAGAACAATCATTGGCGAAGAAGAAGCCTAGGTGTGATGAGAGAGAGAGAGAGAGAGAGAGAGAGAGAGAGAGAGAGAGAGAAACTTACCAGAATATTGCAGAAGCGCGATTTGAAGGTGTGTTGTTGTCGGAGAAAATCGTCGGACGGTGAAGCTGATATGAATGTTGTGAAGAAGGTCGAGGGTACGAGTGTACAATTCCGAGAATTTGAATGGTGAATTTGAAATCCAATTCCTTCTTACTCACCAAACTAAAAATTTCTCATCCCCAATTCTCAGTACAATTCTTTGTACAAATCAATCCTAGACCGGACTTTCACTTAACCCAAAACAACCGGTTATCTCGATTCGCCATTGTGCGCGTGGCATCATGCAATTGGTACTACCGAAAAATCATACTGAAATATCGTAGACGATTTTCTTTTAGAAACACAACTATTCTTTATCACTAGTTATGCCCTCCACGTGCGAAGCACATGCCAGGCCTTTGTCCTATTATTTTTTTTCTTTTAGGCAAACAATTGTAGGATTTAGTGTATTATTTGGATTTTCATGAATTGTTATAATTTTCATGTGTCTTTTTTTGTAGTGTTTGTATTATTGTAAAATCTTGCATTATAAACGTGTTAAATGTATTTGAATAGAAGTCTCAAACTTTTCAATATTTAGTGTACCAATTTTTTTAGCTTACCCTAAAATTAAGTGTTCTGTCATATAAGCTATATACCCATTATATAACAAAATAAGAGGACCAAAAAAGAAAGATAATTTCGATTTTTAACTTTCCATTATGAGTTGGAAATTTCTTGAACAAATGTAAGAAATGCACGTTATAGGTTCCTAAAAGACTTTAACGTTGCCTGATAACTTCAGCAGTTGAACTTGCACTAATCCCAATAAGAAAAGTAGAGAAGAAAGGAAAGTTATATTTTCTTATAACATTGTAGCTGGAACTTTCAAAACTTGCTTTGCAAGTTAAGAATCAAGAGTTGTATTTTATTTTACGTTATATATTTTAAATATAAGAAATATAATAAATCGCAATAAAACATATCTCGAAGAAAATAAACCAAATTTAATCATTACAACTCTTGAAAAATGGAAAAGTGTTGGGAAGTAGAAAAACGTATAGTCGACATTTATTGTACGATGGTTAAAGTAGTAAGGTTGAGAAGTACATTTAGTAAGCGCATAACCTACGGTAGCAACTACAAAATGACAAACGTTGTCAAAACGGTCATAAATAACCTGAGCAAACATACAATTTACAAACAAACAAGGAATAGATTTTCTGTAGCCAATTTATATACATTAAGTAAACATGTAACAAAATAAAATACTATAAGTTTGTGAATATAAAGTGATTTTGTAAGGCAGTTGGTCAACTATCTTCAATTTGTTTTACTGCCCATCTAGTACGTGTTTTGTCGTTCATTGAATCTGGTATACATCCGTGGCGAAACCGATGAACCTTTTGAGATACTTGATCATTAAAGACGTTGAGGAATGTTTCCCATCCCTGTGATATGATAGTAACAATCATATATGTTAATATTTATTTATAAAATAATACAATAAACAAATTATAATGCATGTACTCGTAATTGTTTTAGTGTTGGTTACCTCTGTATCCATTTGCATGATGTTAACTGCTGATTTCCCCAATATTTTCTCATCATGGATACCAAACATTGTAACCTCAATGGTTCCCATGTTGTCTTTAAGTGTTGATCGTAGAATGCACCTAAGTTCAATAATATATAATGTTAGGGGAACATATGAGAAGCAAATAAATTAGTGGAATTTATATCTTTCGTTATGTATTTCTGATTTTTTGTGCTAATTAGTTTATGTACCAACCTCGGTTGTGCTGTGGATCCATTGTTGTTACATCGGGAACAAGTGAAAGTAATTGCACATTCCTCTGTTGTCTTGGTGAAGCATTTACTACAACACATATACCAAATTTGTTGATTCACATCAATTTTATTAACTTGTGCTTTTATCCACCCAGGAACAACCTGCAAAAGAATGATATTTTTTTTAGTTGTTTGTATTGAATAGATATTAAGAAACTTTATTTGATATGAGGAAAATGGTTTCGTACCAATTCAACGATTTCTGTTATACTCATAAGTTCTAGCTTGACAGATGTATTACTGATATTTAAGTAACTTTTTTTTTCTCTTATCTCATGAATATCATCAGCATTCTGATTGCACATGCATTTGTTTTAAAATGGTTAGATGGATTATGTCTATCGTATTTGTAATCTTGTAATAGATGTTTAGGAATTCATACCAAGTACGTAATGTGTTAGCTTATGGAATGCCTGGGTTTATCTGGATTGTCGTTGATGCGCGTGTTGTCAGAGATATACCTGTTGAACCAACTTTTTTTTTAGTAATAGAGGAAATACAATTTATTGGGGATTATTGAAACTTACCATTATACATCCTTGGTTTGACATTTGTAGCCACAATTACTGGTAGTTCTGATGCAATATTTTGAACATCTTCACATTCGTTTGATGTGAATTCATCACATGTAGAGAACGTTACTGGTTTCAATCTGTGTTTATTAGTCATCACAAAATTTGATGAGGTTTGAATCTTATACTAAAAGCATTTTGATTATT
>JAUPMG010000019.1:6082464-6105955 GCA_031762675.1 Pachysandra terminalis
TTTGCTTCCGCTGTTGAATTAATAAAGATAGTTGTGGTTTATTTCATTTTTGTTCATATCATTGTGGTTTGATATGTTGATCCGCGGTCCAGAAATGGATCCCGAACGTTGCACTTCGAGATTCGTGTCGATCCTCCTAGGGATTCGTGACACGGGTTTTGGGGCATGACATGCAGTTAATAAGTTAGCCCAGTATATGCATTCTCCGACTCAAACTCATTGGACTGCTGCCAAGCATCTCCTTCGCTACTTGAAGCACACTCTATCCTATGGACTTTCTCTTCACTACTCCCAGCCACTTACTCTCACTGCTTATTCTGATGCCGATTGGGCAGGCAATCGTGATGATTGCACTTCTATCTCCGCTTATATTGTCTTCCTCAGTGGCAATCCTGTGTCTTGGTGTTCAAAGAAGCAACGCACTATTTCTCACTCGTCTACAAAAGCGAAGTACCGTTCGAATGCATCAGCAGCGGCTGGAATCACTTGGGTCACCAATCTTCTCACTGAGTTAGGTGTCTCGCTTCCTACACCACCTCGTCTACTTTTGTGAGAACCTGAAAAATTCAAAAGGATCAATTTGAAACCAAAAGGGTAAAATAGTAATTTGGTAACGACCCTAAATTTATAAACTAATAAATCAGCAATTTTAATCAATAATTAAATAAAGATAAAAAAACTATAGTACAATAGGCCAATTTCAAAATTTCAATTAGTGGCTGAAACTAGACTGGTCAACATATTTGACTTGGTCAGCATTATTGACTTGATGACTAGGCATGAACTGTAAAAATAGAAACCAAATCAAATCAGTAAGACAACTCAATTAGAAGGTTAGGAAATTGCTTAGGACCTAAGACAAACTAAAAGGAACTATAAGAAACCTCTAAAAGACTAGTAAAATGAATAGAAACTTAGAATCTGACTTCTTAAAATAAATAGAAACCCAAATCACACAATTTAGCAGTCTCTAAAATCTCCCACCTTAACTCTAGAAATCTATAAAAGGAGAGGTAACCAATTGAACCAAACACAATAGAAACACTAAATTTCGTGCAGAACACTTAAGAGTAGGAGAAGAACTCCAGAAAACCCTAAGGAAGAAGAAGAAGAAGAAGAAGAAGAAGTCATGGGAGCAATTCTACAGCAAAAGGTGAGTTATTCTTCAAAGTCTTGTGTATTTACTTCTATTTTAATGTTATGATCATAGGGGAAGTTCATGTTGATTGTGCTAACCCTTTGCCCATAATCCTAATAGTAAAACCCAGAAATATCACCATCTAAACTTCTGTAACTTGCATGTTCCTACAATTTAAACAAAACCGAGAAAATCCTTAACTTGGAACCCAAGTAATCAAGGGATCATTGTGTAGATCTATTTCTTTAGACCCAAACTTATTTTCGAAGCTTCCTTAGATAGTAGTTGACCTATAGGAGAAATCCCACTCAAAAACTAAGCAAATTGTGATTCGGCAGCCTCCTCGGCATGCCGAGCAGACCACCGAGCACCTTCTAGTAGACTTCAGCAGCCTCCTCGGCATACCGAACGTCTACCGAGCACCATATACCAACTTTTAATCTTCTGGAAAAGCTACTGAACCAAACGCGGCATGTCGAGCAACAAGCCGAGCGTCACAGAGAAGATTTTCAGTCACTGAAAAAGCTACCGAGCCTGACACTTGGCATACCGAAACCCTACCGAACCTGATAATATGACCAAATCCAAAAACCCAAAGAAGGATACGGTTGACTCTTCGGCATACCAAAAAGGCCACCAAAACCCTACGGAGCCAGTTCAGCGAGGGTCTGCCGAGATTTCCCAAATTGATCTAATTTCATTGAAACTTCACACACTTGCTTATTTTGACCTAATTAGATTGATTATGATGGTAGTTTTGATCAAATATGATTATTTTATACACTTACTTCTTTATGGACCTATACTCTTAACTCCTCATTATATGCATGTTTATATATATATATGTGTGTGTGTGTGTGTGTGTGTGTAAACTTGATAGTATCTTTACTAATAGTATTGTTAAGTGCTTGTCTAATAATATTGATCCCATGTCCCAACACTTGTAACTAGCTCTACACCTAAGTTGTAGACAACTAGGAATTAGCTTGGCAAAAGTGATATTCTGAGATATGTAAGGAATCAATCCTAGAACCTAACCAATCATTCCATTCATCCTTTACATGCATGTTTAGGTACAGAAATTGATATATAAGTTGTTATGTGATGTTTTGTGACTATATGAGTGACTTAGTGATATCTAGTATCCTTATTAAATAGAATGATATGAGATTATTAATGCTTCACCTACTAATAACTATTTCCTAATTACATTAATCATATCATGCTTAGATAAGTATTCTTATTAAATATATTCGTGTGTATGATGAGATATGCTTCTATAGTTTAGAATCATGAGATTGTACTCATATGTTTGCTGATTTGAATATATGCCTATGAATCATTGTGTGTGCATTGCATTAATTAAAGGACCTGAATCTATGAGTTGCATATAGACTACCTTGCCGAGATGGCCTTGTCTATTACCCTCTGTGATACCCATGAGTTTAGACCACACAAGAGACTAATTGACTTATTTAAGCCATTGTTGTCCTATGTATGGACTATACTTGTTTTCACCCATGGTGAGGGATAAGTTCTGAGTGATGATCCCAAGAGACATGTGGTAAGATGATAGGTGAAGGAAAGTTCACTTATGTGATGCCTAATAGCTGAATCATGACACCCTTATGTTGGTTGTTAAATATGTATGATTCCCTGATGACATTTCACATTGCTAAAACCTTGGATATTTGCCCTTGATCACAAATAAGTGAGGGGATTGTACCCTCTAGGTCGAAGCCCCTAGAAACTATGTTGCGCACATGGAATATCTTATCTTTGAGAGTGGCCATGTATGGGGGGATGGTTCGTTAAGACATCTTGCTCAAGGAATGATCGATCATGTGAGAACTAACTATAGTTGCATACTTAACAACAACCTTGCATTATCATATTCTTTGTTGATATTATTTTGAGTATCTTGTGTATGATACACTTGATATAATTTCCATATAGAATTGGGCACTTGAGCTCTTGATCTTGACCATTGATTAATATACCAAAGTGAGAATTGGGAGAGAACAATCTATTGTTTGAAGTATGTTCATAATTATCTTTAGTCATAAACAATACAACATTTATTATCATCACTTATATTAATAAAGTATGTTTCTCATAACATTGGGATATGAGTAAATACCTTGTTTTGAAGGACTACTCATCCGGGATTTCCATCTTATGTTTGTTGATTTATATTTTTCAGGATTGAAGGCTAGCACTTAAAGGGAGTGCTTTGGAATGGGATTAGAGGAATAGAGATTTAGATGATATGGCTAATGTATTGGAAGTGTAGATTTTTCATTCAAATTATGTAAATGACCAGATCTGTAAATTTTACTTAACTATTTATTAGAACTATTGATTTTATTTTCGCTTATGTTATGAATATTGCTTTCCACTCCCATAAGGATATGGAGTAAGAGTTACAGCTTAAATTTGGAGGCTCCTATGAGATTTCCAGGTTTAGTTCGTGACAACGTTGTGACAACATTGGAGTCACGTATTTGGGTGCTGATCTTGTTTTTCATTCCTGGATGAAGCACATCGCATTGGATTATCACTTTGTGCAAGAGAAAGTCTCTAATGGTTCACTGCAGGTCGCTCATGTTTCTACCATGATCAGCTTGCAAATATCCTTACCAAGCCGCTTGCCAAAACCCATTTTGCCTCTCTTCGGTTCAAGATCGGTGTTTTCGATGAAAGCACCGACTTGCGAGGGCATAATAGGAAACAATCTCCATCATTAATTCCTCCCACATATCAAGGCTAGTGATTCCTCGTCTAGGAATCTTTCTAGCATACGTTTCCTTTATTTCTGTCCACAAGTTTAAGAAATGATTTATTCTTCTTTCCATGTAAAGCTTTTTATTTGTTTCTTTGTAAGGCTGCGTTTGGTTTGCATCATTCTTGTGGGAAAGGAAAAGGAAAGTGATGGGGCCCACCATTTTCCTTTTCCTTTAACCGTTTGGTTTGTGGGAAAAAGAAAATATGGTGGGTCCCACCATTTTCTTAAGAAAACTTTTGGCAAAAATTGCCCACTATTGTTTTCCGACCAAAACCATGCGATTTTGTGAGAAAAGAAAAAGAAAATCTTTCATTTCCAATTTTACCCTTCCCTTACCATTATTTAATCATTATATTATAATATAATATATTATATACATATATATATATATATATATATATATTATAATATACTATTATATAATATTATAATAATATATAATATTATAATAGTATATAATATTATATTATAATATAATATTATTATAATATAATATTATTATTATAATAATATTTTGTAGGCTTAATATGCTAAATAAATATTTAACATAGCATAAACATGATTTATGTTAGAAGGGTATAATAGGAAATTGTGTTCATGATTCTTATGACTTTTTTGCTAACCAAACACGTTATGCAAGATTTTCATTATTTTCATTCAATTTTCCTGCAACAACCAAACAGCAACAATAAACTTATTTTCACTTTCTTTTTCCTTTGACACACTTTGACGCTAACCAAACGCAGCCTAAGATAATTCTTTGTTTGCTGGATCTAAGCTTGTGTCTTAGGTTTAGGGCTGTCAATGGATCGGATTTGGATGAGATCATCCAAATTTGGTTTGATTAAAATACGGATCCAATCGGATCATAAATCTTTTACCAAATCTGATTAGTTTCAAATTTGATTGGATTCGAACAATTATCGTAATTTTAAGTAAAACTATTTTATGGTTATAAGAAAGCACATAGATCCCTTACTAAATCCGATTAGTTTCAAATCAGATCGGATTCAAACAATTATGGGATATTTTGGATAAACCTATTATTTTATAGTTATAAGAATCCGATAAAAAAAAACATATATAGTTTGATATAGAAAAATGAGATTGTCACCCGTGGGGGTAAGACATTCGTATGATTTATTTATTTATTTGTGTTTTTAAGGTTTTAGGGTTCATTTTTTATATATATATCACAGAGTTTTGAGGAGGTCATCCGTAAGGTATAAGTCCCCGCTTGACCACGTTATGACAAGTGGATTAGTGAAACCGACAACCTTTAGAGTTTTAGTCAAACCCAAAACAAAAAAGTTAGAAATAAATAAAGTTGAAAGAAAAAATAAATAAATTTAAAATATAAAAATTATATAAATCTTAAATTCTAAGCATTAAAACTTATAATCTTAAAATTCAAAACTAAAACCCTAAAAGGAAATATGTACCCTAAAACCTAAATATTATACCTTGAAAAATGATAATAACAAAAAGGCTAACAAAGGTTAAACCTGAATAGAGAGTGAGAGAGAGAGAGAGAGAGAGAGAGAGAGATTAACCTTAAAATCTCATAAACCAAAAAAAAAGGTAAAAGGAGAAGCTTAACCCTAAATCCTAATAACTAAACCTTATATTATAAAAAAATAATAATAACTAAACCTTCAAAAAAAAACAAAAAAAACCCTAAAAGATATGCTAAACCCTTAAAAAAAATGAACCCTAAAACCTTAAAACACAAATAAATAAATCATACGATTGCCTTGCTTTAGATTTTAGTTATCTTTTATTTTACATTATTATGTTAAGGGGTTTTTATCTGATTTTTTATTTAGATGAGGGATTTTATCTTTAAAATAGACTTTTATCAAAGAACAAAAATCGATTGAACACGTCTTCAGTTGAGTCTATCGCTATATGACAATATTCTATTACAGGGGACCTATGTAGGTCCCTGCGGGTGACACTCGTTTTTCTTTTAGTTAGGAATGAGTTTTGAGTTTTTGCAGTGGAAAACTTATAAATAAATTGAACAGTGGTAAACTTGTAAATATATTATTTTGAAGTGTTATTATCACATTTAAATAGGATATAAGAGCGCAAAGCTTATGTGCAACTATGGGATTATATGAAAATAATTATAATTAAAAAAAATAATAAAAATTTTGTTCAGAATTCATGTTAGTACATGTTAACCAAATATCTATATTAGGTCATAACACATTTTGTTACATGCTAACCAAACGTCACCAAAAAGCCTTCAAAATTAAGTTCCAGAATGAATTTAGGGAACTCATTCTAGGAATGGGTTCTTGATCTAGAATAACACCCAAACGAGGCCACTTATTTGGGAATTGGGGATATATTTTCAATTTAAGTTAAATTGTATTGTCAACTTATTTTTGTCATTTTTTTTTTTTTTGGGTAAAGAAAGGACACTTATTTTTGTCATTCTCTTTACATTGTATCTCAAGTAACTTGTTCTTAGTCATATTATTACCGAATTCAGATATTTAATTAATTTGATTCAAATCTTATTTGGATTCGAATACAGATTCGAATTCAATTACTTATACGAAATTTGTTGGATCTTTATCTTCTTAACTTTATTATGATTTGAATTCGAACCATAGATCCACCCAAATCAGACCTGATTACAACCCGAAGTCTAATTCCCTTTCCTTTTCTTTTTTTTTTTTTTTGGGGTAAATAAGATACTTACATGGATTAAGAAGTTATTACAGTTCTACCAATGGGTCTCCCCATCTGATCATCCTTAACAATTTTAGTAATATGAAAGGTGCCAGGTGCCACTGGGTTCAATGGTAAGGACCTAGAGGGGATGTCCCTAGGTCTTCGGATCGATTCTGCTTTCACCGTGTGGGTGTGTGAGTTTATTTCATTCATTCTTGAAAGCTTATGGGCTAAAAAAAAAAAAAACTATTTTAGTAATATGTTGGGGGATAGAACCTAACCAAATACAAGAAAAATGGTCAAGAGCAGAGTTAGTCAGTCCACCAGTTGTTCGATCAGCTTCCATAAACACACTACTAACCAAAACATGAAAAAAAAAATAAAATAGAAAAGATTTAATGAATTTTGGATGTTAAATATTTTACCTTCAAAAAAGTACCTCATTTCTTGCTTTTCAAAGGCTGCGTTTGGTTAGTGTCAAAATGTGTCGAACGAAAAAGAACATGAAAAGAAAGTAAAAGTAATGTGGAAAGAAAGTGAAAGTAAGTTTCTTGTTGATATTTGGTTGTTACAGAAAAATTGAATGATTCTGTATAAAAATTCTGCATAATGTGTTTGGTTAGCGAGAAAGTCATAAAAATCTTGAACACAATTTTCTAATATACCCTTCTGATATAAATCATATTTATACTATGTTAAATATTCATTTAACATATTAAGTCCACAAAATATTATTATAATGACATATAATCACTTAAGTAATTTATATTGTGGGACTCACAATATTATTATAATAACATATAATTATTTAACTTGAAGCCAAATTTGAAATGGTCACAATTTGCAGTTTCAAACCACTAGGACCTGGGACAAATAGTAATAGCCCTTATAGTTCGAATAGAAGATAAAGCCGAACCTCATTATTTCTATACCTCGTTTGGTTTCTCTGAATCTGAAGCAGTGATGGAGAAACAATCGGCATTCGAGATCAAACGTCTCGATTTTCCGGCGGAACCGGAATATCAGTCCGGTTTCGGTAATCATATCTCGTCAGAAGCGATCGCCGGAGCTTTGCCTCAGGGACAGAACAACCCTCTAGTCTGCCCGTACGGTCTCTATGCCGAGCAGATATCAGGCACCTCGTTCACCTCCCCACGCAAGTTCAATCAGAGAAGGTTCGTTTCATTTGTTTGATCTCTAATTTACTTCTTTTTTTTTTAAATTTATTTATTGATCATGTTTCAGGTTTTGTTGTAATTCATGGATAGCAGTTGAATTCTTTGACATCGAGATGGAGAAATCCATTTGTGTATGAAATTTGGGAATTTTGATATGGGCTTAGATTAATTTTCTGTTGGCATGGAAATTATGTGATTTTTTTGAATTGGATCTCTTTTTTCTGTTCTGATTTCATGCATTTTGTATTTTAATGAGTTCGTTATCAATTAGATACAGCTTGAATTCAATTTTTCTCTTGCAAGAAGAAATTGTAGTCTTCTATATTCAAATTGGTGGTAAAAGTTAAATTCCCCCAAAATTATGGAGCAGTTTATCTTTTCCCCAAGATAATTACTGAAAAGTTAATACGTCTTTTCTAATTCCATTTTGCTGCTGCGGTAGTAGTTATTTTTTGCATTGTTGTTGATGATCTGGAACAACATTGTTTGATTTTGAAAGAAAGGTGATATGGTTCTGATATAAAAATTATAGAGCAGTTAATATTTTCCCCAAGATAATTACTGAAAGGTTGATCATTCTTTATTGAATTCAATTTTGCTGCTGCAGTAGTAGTTATATTTTGCATTGTTGTTGATTATCTGATATAGAGGAACAACATGGCTTGATTTTGAAAGAATATGATGATATGGTTCTGATATAAAAATTATAGAGCAGTTTTATATTTTCCTCAAGATAATTACTGAAAGGTTGATAATTCTTTATTTAATTCCATTTTGCTGCTGCATTGGTAGTTATTTTTTGCATTGTTGTTGATTATCTGATATAAAGGAACAACAGGGTTTGATTTTGAAAAAATGATGATATGATTCTGATATAAAAATTATAGAGCAGTTTATATTTTCCTCAAGATACTTACTGAAAGGTTGATTATTCTTTATTTAATTCCATTTTTATGCTGCAGTAATAGTTAGTTTTGCATTGTTGTTGATTAATTGATGTACAGGAACAATGTGGTTTGATTTTGAAAGAATGATGATATGGTTCTGATATGTTTTTTTATTTATTTGGCAGCTGGTTATATCGGATCAAACCATCGGTTACACATGAACCATTTAGACCTCGGGTCCCAGGCCATATGAAGCTTGTGAGTGAATTTAACCAGTCCAACAGTTCTGCTAACCCGACTCAACTACGGTGGAAGCCTGCTGAGGTTTCTGATTCGCCTACTGATTTCGTTGATGGATTATACACGATATGTGGTGCTGGAAGCTCTTTTCTTCGTCATGGATTTGCTATTCACATGTAATTGGTATTCTATATTGGGTCCTCTTACTTGCAATTGTTTTCACAGTCATTAGATGCTTTTTTAGTTGGTTATTTACCTATTTCAGCTTATTTACTTATTTCCTTCAATAGAGATAGGAAATCACAAATGGGTTTATTGTTTAGCTAGAGAAAAGAGAAAGAAAAGCAAAGAAACACGAGGATGAAGAGTACGGGGTTTTCTCCATGAGTTGGTGAGTGCTTGTGCGTGTGTGTGTGTGATGTGTGTCATACAGTAACGTGTCAAAACTTAGGCGTGGTGCTATAGAGTAAGAAGTATTGTGATCAACAATAAGATTGCCAATCCTAGTTCTTGAGAAGTAGTAAAAGGAAAATTGCTAGTGGCAATGATATAGACCAACGAGTGTGATCTCCAAGGGCTCTTGTAATCTAAGAAGTCAAGCCAAACTTTGATTTTCTGTTTGAATTTAGGTTCTTTGGTCTCACTATTTTTGTTTTACATAGGAAACAGGAAGTGCCTACTAAGATTCTTGTAATCGCATTAAATACCTTTAATTCTCGTGAAAGTCTTAATACTTAAGAACGTTGTATGGAGAATAAAAAAGATGGGAAATAATATACAACTAATAGGTAACAGATTATCTCTTTTCCAGCTACATGTATTTCTGTTAGTCCATTGGAAGTAAGCAACATCTACTTAAGATGATGCATAAGAATCCATGATTTAAAACTGTATAGGTGTAGCCTGTGAGTGTTAATAGAAAGACGTCCCAGATTCACCAGCTAACATAATATCCATTGATCACTGATAGCTAAAAAAAAGGAAAAAGGAAAAGCACAAGTGTGATCCATAGACTGTCACTATCCGTTCGGGCATACAATTTCAGGTCAACTTTGTTTGCATATTATTCAATTAAAAAATATTTTTGTTCTCGAGTTAATTTATACATGTTAGGAAAAAAAAACTTTGTGGTGATGGTAGCAGCCGTAAATGCTAGAACGTTATCATTGCTCTTGATTCACCATTTGAGATCAATGCGTAGTGGCGATGGTAGCAGCCGTAAATGCTAGAATATGATTCACAATTTCAGATCAATGCACAGTTGAGACTGTGAAGGACAGTTGAACATTTTGATAGGCAGAAAAACCTTGTTGTTATGTAGGTACACGGCCAACAAATCAATGGACAATTGCGCTTTTTGCAATGCTGATGGTGACTTTTTGATAGTACCACAAAAAGGAAGTAAGCGATTCATAATTATCTAAATTTATTGTTGTTGACTATTTTGCTCCACATTTCCGTATTTGATATCAATATTTCATTAGCTTATTCCAGTGAATTCTTACATATATAAGTTGATGTTGTCTGGCCGTTTAAATTTCATCGAGTAAAGATTCTTAGTTATCTACTCTATGTCATGTATGAAAGAAATACAATGTTTTCCTAACTCAAAAAGATTTTAACAAGATTTAAGTGGACGATAGTGATTAGATGATGCCTCTCAGTGAATTTCTTAATGTGAATCTTCTATGGTTACCTGCTGATCTAGAATCATACGTTCATACTTTTGTTTGGCTCCCTCTTCAGACCTCTTCTTCATATACCTGGCTACAGCTACCACGTTTTCTAAACCTTTCCAAAGGTTCACTTTGTCACTTGTCGTTAAACCATGGTTGAGTGCATTAATCAGTAATTCTTGACTTCATTTGCTCATCTTTTTATATATCATGCTTAATATATTATTCCATTTTATGGGCAATCATTGATTTTTCTCCGAGAATATTACGTCTTCTTTTTTTTTTTTCTCTTTTTTTGTTATGAATGATAAAATTTTATTATTCAGAGAAAATCTGAGCATGTATGGGATTGAGAAAATCCCAAAACAAGTCTCTCAGAACATTACTTTGAAGGCTCTTTTCTTTAAGATTCTTTATACTTACATTATGTATTGGTTGTATAGGGTTGTGGATCACAACGGAGTGTGGAAGATTAGAAGTGTCTCCTGGTGAAGTAGTTGTTTTACCTCAAGGATTCCGTTTTGTTGTTTACCTGCCAGATGGTCCTTCACGTGGTTATGTTGCTGAGATTTTCGGCACCCATTTTCAACTTCCTGATCTTGGCCCAATAGGTAAGAAATTTAACTGTTTAGCTATGACTGGAAGGAAACATATGATGTTCCTCAACTCTATCATAACAGATCATCATACAAATTGTCGTCACTGTGAGTATATGCTTTGGATGGCACGTAGGTGCTAATGGTCTTGCTGCTTCAAGGGATTTTCTTGTCCCCACAGCGTGGTTTGATCAGAATCCACATCCAGGGTACACTATCATTCAAAAGTTTGGTGGTGAACTCTTCACTGCAAGACAAGATTTTTCTCCATTCAACGTGGTTGCCTGGCATGGTAATTATGTACCATACAAGGTGCTTTCTGAAACTAATCCTTATTGTCATATGATCAAGATAAATACATTAACTTCTTGCAGTGTCAGCTCTTTTGTTATGTTAAGTTTTTTTAAGGAACAGTGCAAACTAACATTTTGAAATATGAATCGATGTAATGATTCCATATCCTGAGACCTAATTTGGATAAAAATCTTACGTACTTGCAGTATGATCTAAATAAGTTCTGCCCATTCAATACTGTTCTCATCGATCATGGAGATCCATCTATAAATACCGGTCAGTAATATCTGCAATTGTTCATGTATCTTTGCTTTTCTCTCAAGAAAGAAAGAAAGAAAATCTCGTGCTTTCTGTAATTTCATTACAGTACTGACGGCACCGTCTGACAAACCTGGTGTGGCGATGCTCGATTTTGTCATTTTCCCTCCCCGATGGTTGGTTGCGGAGCATACCTTTCGGCCTCCATATTACCATCGCAATTGTATGAGTGAATTCATGGGCCTAATTTATGGTGGATATGAGGTAAACATTGTAACTTGTTTTCTTTTGTACTCGGTTTAGTCATAAGCTTGCTCTTTATGAGAAGATACCACCCTTAACCTTACATATTAGATCAGCAGAACATAAATTTCTGACTTGGGGTTTTAAACCCAGCTCTCAATTTGTTTGATCAAGAAAATTCACTGCTTTAAACATTGATATGGTGAGATTGGGTTGTCTTTACTCTTTACAATATAACAGTTGTTTTCAAAATAAATATATACTTTGGTTTGTTATGTTTAACCAGTTGGGATTTTTTTTTTTTGGTGACGTGGAACCCCTGACCCCACTTAGTGGGGACAGGGTAAACCCCGGATGCATGAACCCACCCACAAGAACCATATATCAGGCAAGCCTGGGGATTCGAACCTGGGACCATATACCTAGTTGGGATTTATAGATGTCAATTATATAACCATTGGATTGGATGGTTAGTCCAAAACCACCTTAAAGATTGCCATGAATGCCATAAAGGCAAGTAATCCCTGCAATAGTGTTCCTATTTGAAACTGGCTTTGAGCCCAAATGCTCACTCATATGCACTCACAGGTCATTCCTGCTAAATATTTTACTAGAACAGCCTCTTTTTCGTATTTGATTTTCTATTGATTTTTGTGGTTTCTTTTCCTGTTGGTGCATCCCCTCCAGCAAATAACCTTGTTGTCGTCATTGCAGGCAAAGGCGGATGGTTTTCTTCCAGGAGGTGCCAGCCTTCACAATTGCATGACTCCTCATGGTCCTGATACCAAGACATTTGAGGTATGCAAGTTGTCTACAAATCGAAATGTAGCCAAGAGATAGTTCATTTTCCTCCCAATTTGGATCTTAAACTAATCTTTCTTGTTGTCAGGCAACGGTGGCACGTGGAAACAACGCAGGACCATTTAAAATAAATGACACCATGGCTTTCATGTTTGAATCATGTCTAATCCCTCGAGTCTGTCCGTGGGTACTTGAATCGCCTTACATCGATCATGACTACTACCAATGTTGGATCGGACTTCGATCCCACTTCTCTTATGAAGAAATAGATTGTAAGAGCAGAGAGATAGAGAGTGCAGAGATTGGGGATGGAAATGGAAGCTGTTCTGGTTGACTAGGTTTGCAAAATAATACATGCTTCAGGTCTTTTTCAGTAACATCATCCAGCTTGTACATTCTGTAATTAAATAATAATTTGATGATTCTCTGAAGAGACTATCAGAAGGGACTTGGCATTGATAATGACATCCTTATTCTGTCATGGAAGTTTAAAGACTGTTAGTACTCTGCTGCTTGTTTCTTCCCCCTAGCATGTTTAAAAGCCGGACCGAACCATTGGTTGAACCAATTAAACATTGAGCCTGCATCCTCAGTGGTTTGGTTCTTCCGTTGACTCAGGTCGCTTATAATTTATAAAGTAGTGTGAACCAGTAAAACCCAGCCGGAGGGAGGGAAAATTGATCGTAAACTGTATTCTTGTTAATCCGAAATTTTTAATTATCAAGTGTGTGGGCTAACCTCTTTTGATGGCCAACATAAGCCTCGTCACTAAGCCATAATTTGGCATAGCTTTCTAAGGGTCAGGAAGCCCTTCTTAGGCCTAAACGGGCTTCCTACCCAATGCTTAGGTGTTTAGTGACACTTTTGAAAGCTGCGCTTTAGATGAAAGTGCTTTTTTAGGAAGCCCATCTTAGTGAAGCTGATGTGGGACTGTTTGTAAAAGCTATGTTTGAGGAAGTAGTTAACCATGTTTTAAATTTAAGTGAAACTTTTAAAATAGCAAAATTACTTTTCATTTCTATTACACATGCTGTAAAAAGACAAAAATATCCATTGAGCCTAAAATTATGTACAAAGCATCCTTAGCCTAAAGTTATGTACCAAAAAAAAAAAATTTATTTTATATAATTTTTTCTTTCCGAACTTATATTTTAACCAATGACTTTGATTCAAAGTCCTTCACATTGAAGTCCTTCCATTTGTAGGTCCTGTTTGCTCAGTTTTTTAATAATTAGAAAGCTATGAGGAAGCTCTTTCTAGATTTGAGGGGCCTTCTTTACCTAATGCTTGGATGTTTGGTAATATTTTTGAAAGTTGCTTTAGAATTAAACGCATATTTAAGAAGCCATTTTGTTGAAGTAGGAGTAGAGTCGCCTTTAAAAGTTGTATTTTATAGTAATTAGCAGTTTTTTTTTAAATTTAAGTGAAACTTTTAAAATGGTTAAATCAACCTTTTATTTTTAATATAAATTATTTTTTAGAAAATGAAAACATCTATTTAGCCTAAATTATGTACATTAGCACCCTTTTATGTCATTTTTCTCACTAAACACAACTTTAAACCCACGACTTTAATTCAAAACCCGCTTTTGCAAGGCTCCGCAAACAGAGCCTCACTACAGTGCTCGGTGTATTGAAACTCACGTGTACTGTTGTGATACAGTACTGGAAATTGCTTGAAGGGTATTTTAGTAACTTCGAAAACGATTACGACTAACATATTTACACCGTCCCTGTCGTAGCGCTGCGGAGAGAAACAGTGTGGTTTCAAACACATTCATCAATCAATCCCTCCAATATAAGCACTCTCTTTCCCTTTCTTCTCTTCTGTTCTACTATCCTCTTCTCTGCTTGACCTTCTCATTCTATATTGCTTCGCTACTCTTTGTTTTTGAATACGTATAGGGTGAAATCTTGTTTTTCTTTTCATATTATCCCCTTTTCTCATTCTCAACAGATCTCTGTATCTCCATTTTTTTTTCGAGCTTCTTGCTTTGTATTGTTCTATTCATATTCAGCTGCAATGGTTGATGTCTCTGAAGACGCGAACGACATCGAGAAGCTCTACGAGTACGGCGAACGCCTGAACGAAGCTAAGGACAAGTCTCAGGTCGGTTCTCAAATTTTTTTTTCCCTTCTTGTTTAGGGTTTTAGTGAGATTCAATTCATCTTTTTCTGTTTGTTATTTTATTTTATTTTTTTCAAAATTGTTGGTTGTTGCAGAATGTTAAGGACTATGAGGGTATAATAAAAGCGGCAAAGGGAAGCATAAAGGCGAAGCAATTAGCAGCACAGCTCATTCCGAGGTTCTTCAAGCTCTTCCCGAGCTTATCAAGTTTAGCTGTTGAAGCGCATTTTGACTTGTGCGAGGAAGAGGAGCTTGGGGTTAGTAGTTATCAGCTTTATCATTTGTTATGTTCTTGGTTTTCGCGGGATAGAAATTTTACTCAATTCAGTACATTATACATATATGCTACTTATACAGCAAGAAACAGAGTCCACGGATAAATGGTGTTTGTAATTTAATCAATTGACTAGACCGAAATGGTGTATAATCAATTTATTAAGGTTAATTGTAGGTGGAAAAACTACATCGACTGGCTGTCTCGTTGTGGTGAATTGAGTTAGATTGGATTATTATTCGTTAGTGAAAAATGTGCTGTATTCATCATTGATTCTTCATTTTGTATTGATGGTTCAGCTCAATGGTGAAGCTGGGGTTTCTAGTTCTCTCCTCTTATACTGTTTCCCCCATGGCTGAATCTATTGACTTCTTTTTTGTGATGAAGTTATTGGCATTGTTTTCGTATCGCCGGCACTTAGTGTATTTTTCTTCGCAAGGGTCAACCATATCTCAAGACTCTGCTTACATTCATAGACATTTTCTGCAACAATTTGTAATGGGTCTAAAGTTTGTAAACTGTCCAGTATCTTCTTTTTTCAGGACAAGTGTGATAGAGTAGCAATGTAGCATAACTGAAAGTGATTCCCTTTTCTACAAAGTGGCTTTGGTCCTTAGTGTATTTAGATATTTTTGTGTCTTATTTGTACTAACATTGTGGATAATTTCTCCATTTTTTCATGCCGGTGTGCAACCGTACCTCTGAAAATACATGCCATTCACTATATATGCCTTTTCTTTGGTCATATTTTGGTTATTTAAATGTGTTTAACTCTAAATTAGTCTCCTACAAAATTTCATGGAAATGGTGCATGGTACATCATATGGTATTGCTTTCCCATAGAAGGAAATCTCCATTGATCCCGTAAGAGAGATGTAGTATATGAAGACACCAAACCCAACTCAACTGTCTGCGTGAAAAAACCCCACACCTCCTTTGCAAACACAAAATGCAAAAAATATGCTATAATGTAATGTGAGATAGTCGCATGCATGAAATTAATGTAAAGGAAAGTGAAAAGTAACTTTCTTGGTGTTGTTTTGATGTTGCAGAAAAACTGTTTGATTATTAATGAAAATCTTGTATCTGTGTGTTTGTTTAGCAAGAAGGTCATAAGAATCCTGAACACAATTTCCAATTATGCCTTTGTACTATAAACCACACATTTCGTTTTTGGTAAAAAATATAATATTCATAGGTTTTATTTTTGTAAAGTTATAGATCTAATTTGAAACTCTACAAAAATATGTGAAAAAAAAAACAAAAAACAAACAGATCACATAATTGCAGGCCTAAAAAAAAACATTCGCGGTTTATTCTTAATAGTTTCAAATCTGATCTGCAACTCTACCAAAAAAAAAAATGTTCGTGGGTTTTTGTATATTCGCAGATCTGATTTGTAACTCTTTAAAAAAATAAATCATTCGTGGCCCCATAAAAAGAAGATAAGACTTTTGAGCAAGGGCAATATCAGAAGAATACATTTAATGATTTTCTCACATCGCAAAATCGGACTAATATTGCAAGAAAAAAATTGCGTTTTTCATCCGTCATTTTCTCACAAAAGAGGTGGTATTCACCTTTTCTTTCATATTCTTGGTATCCAAACGCATGCGGGATAAAAGAAAAGTTCATTTTCTTGCATTCTCTTGAACTTTCTTGGTATCCAAATGAGGCTTACAGGTGTGAAGGAAGTGAGATGTAGATGAAAATATTCCCCAGGATCGGGATACCAAATGCGTCAATTAGGGGCGGTTGCATCAACAACAACATTGCTGAGGGAGTCAAACAAGAATGCAAATCTCACTAAAGTCTGCAGGTCTAGGGTCCAAGGGGAAGAAAACAATCTAAACCAGTCAAAGACTAAGAAAGAACGTTGGCAACTAGTGGATTTTGGGAAGTAACTAGTCTAAAACAGCCTAGGGAACCACTTTGACAAAGCAATATCGTTTTTATCAGTTGTTCCTTCACTGTATCGTTGCTAGGCAGATTTGGATGCACTTTCTTCAGCTAATGGATGTGCTGTAGGTGATGTTGGGAAGTATTGTTGATTTATTCACTCAGTGGAGATTTCTTGGACTAAGTCAGAGAGGGAAGATTTTATTGGATTCCCTCTTTTTTGCGGTTCTTTGGGCTATTTGGGGTGAACGGAACAGGCGCATTTTTGAGGATGTACAACGATCTTTGTCTTGGATTCTTGATGCTATTCTTCAGATGATGACCTCAAGGATGATGGTTCGACCAGAGTTCAGAGATTTTTCTATGGACTTGATTGTGAGGGACTGGAGCACAATATTATTTACATTGTCAGGCCGGGTTTGTCATAATATGGTTTGGCAAGCACCAAGCGTCTTGTTAAACTCAATTTTGATGGATCTTTATTGGGTAATCCAAGTAATTCTGGCATTGGTGGGGTTTTCAGGAGGTCGGATGGGGTGATTTTTGATGCATATTCAGGACTAATTGGGATTGTGGATTCGACGACAGCAGAGATTAGTGCTTTGATTGCTGATTTGCGAGAGGTGAGGAAGCTGAATTTGGATGACATTCAGGTAGAGGGGGATTCATACTTGGTGATTTCTTGGATGTTCTCCAATGATCTTTATCCTTGGCGGTTCACGCATCTTGTGCGATTGGCGAGACACTTGAGTCAGGGGAGGATATCTCATCTCCATGTTCTCAAATCTGCAAATACAGAGGTAGATGCGTGGGCTAGGCAAGGGGTTACGGGAGTGACTTTTGTTTTGGGGGCTCCTAGTGAGGATTTTTTGGGGATTCGTGGATGATCAGGGGGCTGGAGCTGGAGCTGGTGCTGATGCATCCTTTTCTGTTTCATAGTTAGTTTTTTTTTTTTTTTTTGATGTTTTTATTGTACTAGATTAGTTTTGTCTTGCTTTTGCTTTTTCTTTTGGATCACAGTTCGTGATTCTGATGTTTTTGTATATTTCTTCACTTTGATGATTAATGAAATGTTGTTAATTATCAAAAATAAATAAAAAATTAATCGTTTTGCTATATGTCAGACCAAAAATCAACACGTCTCTGACTCAAGAGAAATGAATCAAAGGATAAAAGCAATAAGCCATGACAACAATTAACTTCCAATGTCTACCAACATACAACTCAGCATGTCCCATCCATTATCATGGGCACAATACTTAGTAATAATTATTTTACACCACAAGTTCTCCTTTTCCTCGTTGAACTACCAAGCCATGTAGCCAACAAACTGCAGTTCCTATCCAGTTGCTTGCCTAGTTTAGTCTCTCTTTCTTCCTCTCCCTGCATACAATCTACCACTTGACTAGATGATCTTTCCTAGCGCCACCCCTTTCCAAAGGAAGTCCCTCGGGATCTTTTCAATCACAGTTGCTGCGTTACCTGGGATCATAAAAAATAAACAGATAGATTGGCCAATAATGACTTGATGAGAGGGTGATCCTGGCATCCTGCCAGCTTAAGAGAGGTGCTTTTCTATATCTATGAATAGTTTACGGTTCTTAATCATCGAAATGACTGGTGACCAGAAATCTAGATATGTAGGATTCCCTCCTTTTTTCGTGCAATTATGGTGCTTTTCTATGTCTATGAATAGTTTACAACTTTTGTAGTAAAAGTTCTTTTTCTATTCTGTGCTATTTATTGTGGAAGAAATATCGTGTTTATATACACATATGTCGTATCCCTTATTAAATCCTCCACATTCCTGTTCAAAATATTACTTTGTGATGCCTTCTTATGTGGTCCTAGAATTCCATTAGAACATTTCTTTATCGGTTTAGTGTCCACTTTTTGATAAGTTAGTGTGCACCTTTTTGTGTACTGGGACGGGACATAGAACAGGTTAGGGATCACTATTTACTGGATTTATTGAATCAATCCACTGTCTACATCATTGAGACAAGGCGTACTTGCATGATCTTGCTGAATGCCTGAATGTACTGATAAAAAAAATGATCTTGCTGAATGCATCAGTTTATTTATCCACTTTTGTCTTGATTAGTATTTTTCTTGTGATTGAATAAGCTCCCATTGATGTCTATCACTACAGGTGCGGGTACAAGCAATACGTGGTCTTCCACTTTTCTGCAAAGATACACCAGAGTATGTCTCTAAAATTGTAGACATTCTTGGACAACTTCTTACAGCAGGTAATACTAGTTTTCATACTGTGCTTCAGGGAACCTTTTTCCTTGTCTGTTGGAATTAATCTCTGATCTGTTTGATGTCTTTAGAGGAAAATGTGGAGCGCGACGCTGTGCATAAAGCCCTCATGTCTTTGTTAAGGCAGGATGTAAAAGGTTAGTTGTTCTATCATCGATCATAGTCTTACTGTAAAAGAAACTTTATTAGTCTATTATCAAATGTGGAGCACTAGACAGTGAATAAAATCCTCGTGTCTTTGTTAACATGAGGTACATTCCTTTTGATTTTGAAATAAAAACATGATTGTTGAAGCCTACTACAAATTGACAACTTTCATAAACCTTATTTGAGATGCTTTCGATCCTATTTGATTTTATACGAATTGAAAACTTTCATAAACATTATTTGAGATGCTTTCTGTTCTATTTGATCTTTTTTCCAATTTTACTTTTGTTGTGAAAAGAAACGATTCATGTGTGGAAAGACTTGATAAGGAAAGCAAATTAATTCATCTAAGATAGTATAGAAGTAGCTCCACTAGGTGATCAAGTCAACTCAGATGTTAAATGAGATTTGTGGAAGCACCTCTATAAAAAGTTTTGGCCAGTTTTTTGTGTGATTATTCATTAAGATATTTGAGAGGGCTGGAATTCTCTCGCCACAGATCGGAGAGTTGTAATGGCAGGTGGAAGAGTGTTTGGTGACGGTTTTTGAAGAGTTGACAATCGCTATATGGAAACAAGATTTTTGGCAGTTGATTATAAAATATTCAAATTCAATCTCTGTAAGGAAAAGAATGGTAGTGTCTTCAAATCTGGGAGATTAGAATGTTTTTTAAAGATCATTATGAGTGATGAAAACATTATTTTGTTTTGTTAAATATCTGAAAGAAATGCTGGATAAAGTGGTAGTGATGAAGATTTGAGGTCTAGGAGAGCTGCTGCTGGAAAAAAAAAGAAGAATGGAAAACAGAGGTGTCCGATAATGAATGGGAAGATTGAAAAATTGGAAGAAGAAAATATTTTTGGTTAGACTATTGAAAAAAGATGTTAGGAAATTTATAATAACTGCAATCAGTATAAGCTTAGGACACATAACCGTTCTATCCATCTTTCACCTGAATTTTTGTTTGGTTAACAGAATTGCTGTTCTGCCAGAAATCTAGATTTTTTTTGTTTTCCTGGAGGGAGATTTTCATGGTTGGAAGCTTCTATATGACACATTTTATTGCAGGCTAGGTTTTCCAACAGGTGCTAGGCGCCATCCAATCTGACATTGCTAGAGTCAAATTACTGGATATGACACCGATTAGATTGCAGTGTTATGTGCTATACAAGTGTGGATTCCTCTAATTGTTTCAGAAGGATTGTGTAACTTCGAAATCATCTATAAATCGCGATATTATATCATATGAGTTCTTGTGAGTGTGAGGCTGTGGTTTCTCCAGACTGATCTGAAGATTATTCATATCAAGTGAAGAAGTTAGGGAACGGAATTTTGATTATATTTAATGGGCGCGTTTGTAAGAATAGTAATGATTTTCTGGGTTGATCTCTGGTTGGCAGATTCGAAGGTGAGCAGTGAGCGGTTGAGCGTGCTGGATATGAAGTTTTGTGACAACAAACATTTGATCACTGTTGGTCTGATGGGGTCTGTGGAGAGAGAAATTCCAGAATTTTTAAGACCAAAAAGAAGAAAAAAATTTAAAGCAAGTATGTGTAGATATATGGTCCTTGTTTACGGATTGGTGCTTGGGGCACTCCATTTCTTAATGTAGGGAAATGTAGTAGTTCGATCAACTGTATATAAATCAGTGATGAGAAATATCTTGCCATCTATTTACTCATTGGACATATTTTAATACTGCAGTTTCTATTTCCTATCAAAAAAATAAAACTTATCATAGATTATTCGTATTCATATTCCTCTCAATCGCTGAGGGTAAACGAATTATTGATGACAGACACATGTACTATGGGCTGTATTTTTATATCTCGATGCGGGGATTCCATTGTCCATTTGTAAGCCAGAATTTATGGTATGGGATTTGGGTTAGGTTTATTAGAGTTCCTTTGGTGGGCGTGGGCCCCAAACAGCTGGCGTGTTCAAAATTCAAAATTAGAAGATTCAAGAGATTGTTTGTAAAGGAGAGTGAGACGCAGGCCTGGGTGTCTATTTGAAGTCCGGTGTAGTGTGTTGGATGCGTTGTTGGGTCCAATTTTTAATGGGCATAAGGATAAGTTTTTTTCTTTTGCCTAACATATTATTGGAGTCATCTCAAGTAAATGAAGCTTCAGTCTCAGGCCCAAAAACAAGACCAAGAGGTATTAACTATATGGACCGGATGGACGGCCCAATTTCCAATTCTAGCTCAAGCTCTTTGTACATGGGTAGCCCTTTGTACTGTGGAAGTCAATTGAAATTTATGGTCTTGGCCCAATTCAAACAAGATCTGAAGATCTGTGCAAAAATACCCAGGCATTGTCATCTTCTATTTCAGTGTGAAACACAATTAGGGATAAGTGAAGATCTCTTACTTAGCTTTTTGGCTGGTAGATTGAAGATGCCACTTAAGAGATCAATCTCAGGATTTCAAGCATTCCTTGAAGATAACTTGGCAGTTGTTTCAAGGGGAAGATTAGGTGATTCAACTATGGAGACTGGAGATTGTCGTTAGGGTTTATTACCGAGGGGTAAGGATATGTTCTGCAGATACTTAGAAGGGGGACAAGGTTTTTGTGCAACGAAATTCACCAGTGAAAGATAAGCCAAAGTTTAACACTTACTCCTCTTCCCACTTCTGCTCTTCTCTCTTTATCCCTCTCTCCTTTTCTCCTTCTCTCCCTTCTTTGCCCCATCTCTTCTCCCTTCATATTCTTGTATGGGGCATTAGGTGGAATCATGGTAATGGGGCTGAAAGGTGTTAACGGGCAATGTGGTGGGGTGAGAGTTGAATTGGGTTTTATATTTGGTAAGGGGGTGAATATGCAAGATGGATTCTTGCGGGTGATTTGGGCTCAGAATTGGGTGAGGCTGTGGAGCTGCTCCTTTGGAGTGTATTTTACCCGATGATAAGGGTTGCGATTAGATGTTACATTTAGATTGGGTGGAGGCATTGTCTTGCAGAAAGTTGGATTGTCCCAATGGGGGGAAAGATGTTGGTTGGGAGGGAAATTTTTTGAGTGAAACTATTTATCCAATGGAGGTGTCTCGAATTGGGTGTTGGGAAAGATTATGAACTCTAGCGGATTTTTGGGGGTTCCTTATGATATATTTGTAAAGTGACCATGGCAATGTGTAGAGAGATAGAGAAGTGGCATAGGACTCATCACCCCGAATAAGAAGGCTTGTAGAAAGTTCAAGAGATTGGAATGGACTTTGTCAGGCGGTTAGCGGGTGTCAGAAGTGAGGAGAGAATGAAGGGGAGAGGGTTATATCTGTATAACAATAAGAATTAAATTTCTGCCACGTAACGTTAGAGGCTATGTTGCATTGGTATGGGTATGTTATGTGTGTCAAAATCCGACACGGGTAAGAGGTGTCGGATTCGGCAAACCATAAAAAAATAGGATTCAAGGACACGACTATATATTTAAAATTTTGTTTTTTTGACATTTTATTAAAGACCCTTGTATCACCGTCATGGAAAAAGCTACCAATCATAAATAATATCACAAGACAAAAATCAAATTTGTTGCATAGGACAATATTTAACTAAATAGATAAAATATTATTATACAAAACACGAAATAATTCAAAATTTTAATATTCCAATCAAAGAAAAACTTGGAATATAGTTGGTAAATACTTAAAAGTTAACATATTAACAAAGGAAGTTCTAAGTTTCATACCTGAATTGGATGATGAAGATTACTCTTGAATTGATTGCTAAAAATCAAAGGAATAATAATGTCAATCACTTGATGACCCCTATTCAACTATAATTCATAGCACAAGTCACAACCTTATTACTAATTTTAGAGGGGAAAAACTTATGGAGCAAACTAAAACAATAAAAAAAAAAAGAAACATGTATTTGATCATAAGTTTAAAAGTATGTATCAAAAGATTCAATCTAAACACCCAATACATAGTTATATTTGTCAAAAAGTTACCTAATGTACCTCCAAAAACTTTCAAGTTACAAAATAGCCAATCATCT
>JAUPMG010000019.1:6106055-6117396 GCA_031762675.1 Pachysandra terminalis
CAATTAGCAGCACAGCTCATTCCGAGGTTCTTCAAGCTCTTCCCGAGCTTATCAAGTTTAGCTGTTGAAGCGCATTTCGACTTGTGCGAGGAAGAGGAGCTTGGGGTTAGTAGTTACCTGATTTATCAATTGTTATGTTATTGGGTTTTCGAGGAATAGAAATTATACTCAATTTGGTATAGATATGCTAATTGTACAGCAACAAACAGAATCCTATGATGAGTTATATGAGTGAAGATAATCCAATTGTTTTACGGGAGTTTTTAGCTTGGATACGGTAGACATTTCAATTGCGTAATCATATTTAGTGTTGGAATCGGTGAGAATATATGTTGGTTTGTTGAGATTTTACCAGGGCGGTTCCGTTAGTGGCCATGGATAAATGGTATTTGTAATTTAATCAATTGATTGGACCAAAATGGTGTATAATCATTTTATTAAGGTTAATTGTAGGAGGAAAAACTACATCGGCTGGCTGTCTCGTTGTGGTGAATTGAGTTAGATTGGATTATTATTCGTTAGTGAAAAATGTGCTGTGTTCATCATTGATTCTTCATTTTGTATTGATGGTTCAGTTCAATGGTGAAGCTGGGGTTTCTAGTTCTCTCCTCTTATACAGTTTCCCCTGTGGCTGAATCTATTGACTTCTTTTTTGTGATGAAGTTATTGGTATTGTTTTCGTATCGCCAGCACTTAGTGTATTTTTTCTTAGCAAGGGTCAACCATATCTCAAGACTCTGCTTACAATCATAGACATTTTCTGCAACAATTTATAATGGGCCTAAAGTTTGTAAGGTGGCCAGTATCTTCTTTTTTCAGGATAAGTGTGATAGAGTAGCAATGTAGCATGGCTGAAAGTGATTCCCTTTGCTACAAAGTGGCTTTGGGCCTTAGTGTATTTAGATATGCTTGTGTCTTTATTTATTCTAACATTGTGGATAATTTCTCCATTTTTTCATGCCGGTATGCAACCGTACCTCCCAAAATACATGCCATTCTCTATATATGCCTTTTCTTTGGTCATATTTTGGTTATTTAACTGTGTTTAACTCTAAATTAGACTCGTACAAAGTTTCATGGAAATGGTGCATGGTACATCATATGATATTGCTTTCCCATAGAAGGAAATCTCCATTGATCTTGTAAGAGAGATGTACTATCTGAAGATACCAAATCCAACCCAACTGTCTGCATGAAAAAACCCCACACCTCCTTTGCAAACACAAGATGCAAAAATATGCCAGAAAGTAATGTGAGATAGTCGCATGCATGAAATTAATGTAAAGGAAAGTGAAAAGTAACTTTCTTGGTGTTGGTTTGATGTTGGTGAAAAACTGTTTGATTATTAATGAAATCTCGTATTTGTGTGTTTGTTTAGCAAGAAGGTCGTAAGAATCCTGAACACAATTTCCAATTATGCCATTGTACTGTAAACCACACATTTTGTTTTTAGTAAAAAATATAATATTCATAGGTTTTATTTTTGTAAAGTTATAGATCTAATCTGAAACTCTACAAAAAAATTTTAAAAAAAAGAAAAAAAAAAAAAAAAAAAAAAAGTTCACATAATTGCAGGCATAAAAACAAATATTTACGGTTTTTTCGTATAGTTTCAAATCTGATCTGCAACTCTACCAAAAAAATAAAAAATATGTTCGTGGGTTTTTGTATATTCGCAGAGCTGATTTGTAACTCTTTAAAAAAAAAAGAGAAATCATTCGTGGCCCCATAAAAAGAAGATAAGACTTTTGAGCAAAGTCAATATAGGAAGAATACATTTAATGATTTTCTCACGTCGCAAAATTGGACTAATCTTGCAAGAAAAAAATTGCGTTTTTCATCCGTCATTTTCTCACGAAAGAGGTGGTACCCACCTTTTCTTTCATATTCTTGGTATCCAAACGCATGCGGGATAAAAGAAAAAGTTTGTTTTCTTGCATTCTCTTGAACTTTCTTGGTATCCAAATGAGGCCTATAGGTGTGAAGGAAATGAGATGTAGATGAAAATATTCCCCAGGATCAGGATACCAAATGCCTCGATTAGGGGCAGTTGCGTCAACAACAACATTGCTGAGGGAGTCAAACAAGAATGCAAATCTCACTAAAGTCTGCAGGTCTAGAGTCCAAGGGGATGAAAACAAACTAAACCAGTCAAACTAGTGGATTTTGGGAAGTAACTAGTCTAAAACAGCCCAGGGAACCACTCTGATAAAGCAATATCGTTTTTATCACTTGTTTCTTCTTTGTATCGTTGCTAGGCAGATTTGGATGCACTTTTTTCAGCTAATGGATGTGCTTTGGGTAATGCCGGGAAGTATTGTTGATTATTTACTCAGTGGAGATTTCGTGGTCTAAGTCAAAGAGGGAAGATTTTATCGGATTCCCTCTTTTTTGTGGTTCTTTGGGCTATTTGGGGTGAACGGAACAGGCGCATTTGTGAGGATGTACAACAATCTTTGTCTTGGATTTATGATGCTATTCTTCGGATGATGACCTCATGGATGATGGTTCGACCAGAGTTTTCTATGGATTCGATTGTGAGGGACTGGAGCACAATCTTATTTACGTCGTCAGGCCGGGTTTGTCATAATATGGTTTGGCAAGCACCAAGCAGTGGTCTTGTTAAATTCAATTGTGATGGATCTTTATTGGGTAATCCAAGTAATTCTGGCATTGGTGGGGTTTTCAGGAGGTCAGATTGGGTGATTTTTCATGCATATTCAGGACCGATTGGGATTGCGGATTTGACGACAACAAAGATTAGTGCTTTGATTGCTGGTTTGCGAGAGGTGAGGAAGCTGAATTTGGATGACATTCAGGTAGAGGGGGGATTCATACTCGGTGATTTCTTGGATGTTCACCAATGATCTTTATCCTTGGCGGCTCGCGCATCTTGTGCAGTTGACGAGACACTTGAGTCAGAGGCGGATATCTTATCTCCATGTTCTCAAATCTGCAAATACAGAGGCAGATGTGTGGGCCGGGAAAGGGCTGTCGGGAGAGTCTTTTGTTTCGGGGGATCCTAGTGAGGATTTTTTGGGGATTTGTGGATGATCAGGGGGCTGGAGTTGGTGCTGATGCATCCTTTTCTGTTTCATAGTTAGACCAGTTTTGTCTTGCTTTTGCTTTTTCTTTTGGTTCACAGATCGTGATTCTGATGTTCTTGTATATTTCTTCACTTTGATGACTAATGAAGTGTTGTTAATTATCAAAACAAATATATATATATATATATATCGTTTTGCTATATGTCAGACCAAAAATTGATACGTCCTTGACTCTAAGAGAAATGAATCAAAGGATAAAAGGAATAGGCCAACACAACAATTACCTTCCAAGGCCTACCACCATACAACTTAGCATGTCCCATCCACTATCATGGGCACAATACTTTGTAATAATTATTTTACACCACAAGTTCTGCTCCTTTTCATTGTTGAACTACCAAAGCCGTGTAGCCAACAAACTGCAGTTCCTATCCAGTTGCTTGCCAAGTTTAGTCCCTCTTTCCTCCTCTCCCTACATACAATC
This sequence comes from Pachysandra terminalis, assembly GCA_031762675.1. NCBI lineage: Eukaryota > Viridiplantae > Streptophyta > Magnoliopsida > Buxales > Buxaceae > Pachysandra > Pachysandra terminalis. The sequence continues at coordinate 6,109,587 of JAUPMG010000019.1, forward strand.
TACCACTTGACTAGATGATCTTTCCTAGCGCCACCCCTTCCCAAAGGAAGCCCCTCTAGATCTTTTCAATCACAGCCGCTGCTTTACCTGGGATTATAAAAAATAAACAGACAGTAGGCTGATAGATTGGCCAATAATGACTTGATGAGGGTGATCCTGGCATCCTGCCAGCTTAAGAGAGGTAGTTCCTCTTCCAAGTTCCAAGTGGCTAAACGGTTCTTAATCATCAAAATGACTGGTGACCAGAAATCTAGATATGTAGGATTCCCTTCTTTTTTCGTGTAATTATGGTACTTTTCTATGTCTATGAATAGTTTACAACTTTTGTAGTACAACTTCTTTTTCTTTTCTGTGCTACTTATTGTGGAAGAAATATCGTGTTTATATACGCATATGTCGTACTCACATTCCTTATTAAATCCTCCTCATTCCTGTTCAAAATATTACTTTGTGATGCCTTCTTGTGTGGTCATAGAATTCCATTAGAACATTTCTTTATCAGTTTAGTGTCCACTTTTTGATAAGTTAGTGCGCAACATTTTTTTGTGCATTGGGATGAGACGGAGAGCAGGTTCGGAATCGCTATTTACTGGGTTTATTGAATCAATCCACTGTCTACATCAGTGAGACAAGGCGTACTTGCATGATCTTGCTGAATGTACTGATAAAAAAAATGATCTTGCTGAATGCATCAGTTTAATTATCCACTTTTGTCTTGATTAGTATTTTTCTTGTGATTGAAGAAGCTCCCATTGATGTCTATCACTACAGGTGCGGGTGCAAGCAATACGCGGTCTTCCACTTTTCTGCAAAGATACACCAGAGTATGTGTCTAAAATTGTAGACATTCTTGGACAACTTCTTACAGCAGGTAATACTAGTTTTCATACTGTGCTTTAGAGAACCTTTTTCCTTGTTTGTTGGAATTAAGTCTTTGATCTGTTTGATGTCTTTAGAGGAAAATGTGGAGCGCGACGCTGTGCATAAAGCCCTTATGTCTTTGTTAAGGCAGGATGTAAAAGGTGAGTTGTTCTATCATCGATCGTAGTCTTGCTGTAAAAGAAACTTTATTAGTCTATTATCAGTAATGTGGAGCACAAGACAGTGAATAAATTCCTCGTGTCTTTGTTAACACGAGGTATATTCCTTTTGAATTTGAAATAAAAACATGATTGTTGAAGCCTACTACAAATTGACAACTTTCATAAACCTTATTTGAGATGCTTTCAATCCTATTTGATTTATACGAATTGAAAACTTTCATAAACATTATTTGAGATGCTTTCTGTCTTATTTGATTTTTTTTCCAATTTTATTTTTGTTGTGAAAAGAAACGATTCATGTGTGGAAAGATTTGATAAGGAGAGCAAATTAATTCATCTAAGATAGTATAGAAGTAGCTCCACTAGGTGATCAAGTCAAGTCAGATGGTTTTTGTCATGTTAAATAAGATTTGTGGAAGCACCTCTATAAAAAATTTTGGCCAGTTTTTTGTGTGATTATTCATCAAGATATTTGAGAGGGCTGGAATTCTCTCGCCACAGATCGGAGAGTTGTAATGGCAGGTGGAAGAGTGTTTTGGTGATGGTTTTTGAAGAGTTGACAATTGGTATATGGAAACGAGATTTGTGGAAGTTGATTATAAAATATTCAAATTCAATCTTTGTAAGGAAAAGAATGATAGTGTCTTCAAATCTGGGAGATTAGAATGTTTTTTAAAGATCATTATGAGTGATGAAAACATTATTTTGTTTTGTTAAATATCTGAAAGAAATGCTGGATAAAGTGGTAGTGATGAAGATTTGAGGTCTAGGAGAGCTGCTGCTGGAAAAAAAAAGAAGAATGGAAAACAGAGGTGTCCGATAATGAATGGGAAGATTGAAAAATTGGAAGAAGAAAATATTTTTGGTTAGATTATCAAAAAAAAATGTTAGGAAATTTATAAGAACTGCATTCAGTATAAGCTTAGGACACATAACCGCTCTATCCATCTTTCATCTGAATTTTTGTTTGGTTAACAGAATTTCTGTTCTGCCAGAAATCTAGATTTTTTTGTTTTCCTGGAGGGAGATTTTCATGGTTGGAAGCTTCTATATAACACATTTTATTGCAGGCTAGGTTTTCCAACAGGTGCTAGGCTCCTTCCAATCTGACATTGCTAGAGACAAATTGCTGGATATGACACCGATGAGATTGCAGTGTTATGTGCTATACAAGTGTGGATTCCTCTAACCGTGTCAGAAGGATTGTGTAACTTCGAAATCATCTATAAATTTCGATATTATATCATATGAGTTCTTGTGAGTGTGAGGCTGTGGTTTCTCCAGATTGATCTGCAGGTTATTCATATCAAGTGAAGAAGTTAGGGAGCGGAATTTTGATTATATTTAATGGATGCGTTTGTAAGAATAGTAATGATTTTCTGGGATGATCTATGGTTGGCAGATTCAAAGGTGAGCAGTGAGCGGTTGAGCGTGCTGGATATGAAGTTTTGTGACAACAAACACTTTTGATCATGGGGTCTGTGGAGAGAGAAATTCCAGAATTTTTAAGACCAAAAAGGAAAAAAAAAAAAAAAAACAGTTAAAGCAAGTATATGTAGATATACGGTCCTTGCTTACGGATTGGTGCTTGGGGGCACTCCATTTCTTAATGTAGGGAGGGTGAACTTTGTTTTCAAATGGAGTAGTCTGGTCAACTGTAAATAAATCAGTGATGAGAAATATCTTGCCATCTATTTACTTATTGGACATATTTTAATACTGCAGTTTCTATTTTCTATCAAAAAAATAAAACTTATCATAGATTATTTGTATTCATATTCCTCTCAATCGGTGAGGCTAAACGAATTATTGATGACAGTCACAGGTACTTTGGGTTGTATTTTTATATCTCGATGCAGGGATTCCATTGTCCATTTGTAAGCCAGAATTTATGGTATGGGATTTGGGTTAGGTTTATCAGAGTTCCTTTGGTGGGCGTGGGCCCCAAACAGCTGGCGTGTTCAAAATTGGAAGGTCCAAGAGATTGTTTGTAAAGGAGAGTCAAACGCTGGCCTGGGTGTCTATTTGAAGTCCGGTGTAGTGTTGGATGCGTTGCTGGGTCCAATTTTTAATGGGCGTTGGGACAAGTTTTTTTGTCTTTTGCCTAACATATTATTGGAGCCATCTCAAGTAAATAAAGCTTCGGTCTCAGTCCCAAAAACAAGACCAAGAGGTATTTAATATATGGACCCGATGGACGGCCCAATTTTCAATTCTAGCTCAAGCTCTTTGTACATGGGTAGCCCTTTGTACTATGGAAGTCAATTGAAATTTATGGTCTTGGCCCAATTCAAACAAGATCTGAAGATCTGCGCAAAAATACCCAGGCATTGTCATCTTCTATTTCAGTGTGTGAAACACAATTAGGGATAAGTGAAGATCTCTTACTTAGCTTTTTGGCAGGTAGGTTGAAGATGCCACTTAAGAGATCAATCTCAGGATTTCGAGCATTCCTTGAAGATAACTTGGCAGTTGTTTTAAGGGGAAGATGAGGTGATTCAACAATGGAGACTGGAGATTGTCGTTAGGGTTTATTACCGAAGGGTGACAACACTGACAAGGTTTTTGTGCAACGAAATTCACCAGTGAAAGATGAGCCAAAGTTTAACACTTACTCCTCTTCCCACTTCTGCTCTTCTCTCTTTATCCCTCTCTCCTTTTCTCCTTCTCTCCCTTCTTTGCCCCATCTCTTCTCTCTTCATATTCTTATATGTTCTTCATTAGTCTGTAGATTAGGGTTGGAATTATTGGGTTCAAATAAGGGGCATTAGGTGGAATCATGGAAATGGGGCTGAAAGGTGTTAATGGGCAATGTGGTGGGGTGAGAGTTGACTTGGGTTTTATATGTGGTAAGGGGGTGAATATGCAAGATGGATTCTTGCAGGTGATTTGGGCTCAGAATTGGGTGAGGCTGTGGAGCTGCTCCTTTAGAGTATATTTTACCCGATGATAAGGGTTGCAATTAGATGTTACATTTAGATTGGGTGGAGGCATTGTCTGGCAGAAAGTTGGATTGTCCCAATGGGGGGGAAAATGTTGGTTGGGAGGGAATTTTTTGAATGAAACTATTTATCCAATGAAGGTGTCTCGAATTGGATGATGGGAAAGATTATGGACTCTAGCGGATTTTTGGGGGTTCCTTATGATATATATGAAAAGTGATCATGGCAATGTGCAGAGAGATAGAGAAGTGACATAAGACTCAGCACGCCCAATAAGAAGGCTTGTAAAAAGTTCAAGAGATTAGAATGGACTTTTTCAGGCGGTTTTGGGGGCCGGGTGTCAGAAGTGAGGAGAGAATGAAGGGGAGAGGGCTATATCTGTATAACAAGAAGAATTAAATTTCTGTCATGTAATGTTAGAGGCTATGTTACATTGGTATGGGTGCGTGTGTCAGAATCCGACACGGGTACGGGGTGTCGGATTTGGCAAACCATTAAAAAATGGGATTCGAAGACATGACTATATATTTAAAATTTTGTTTTTTTGACATTTTATTAAAGACCCTTATATCATCGTCATGGCAAAAGCAACCAATCATAAATAATATCACAAGACAAAAATATATTTCGTTGCAAAAGACAATATTTAACTAAATAGATAAAAAATCATTATACAAAACACGAAATAATTTAAAAATTTAATATTCCAATCAAAGAAAAACTTGGAATATAGTTAGTAAATACTTACCAAGTTAACATATTAACAAAGGAAGTTCTAAGTTTCATACCTGAATTGGATGATGTAGATTACTCTTGAATTGATTGCAAAAAATCAAAGGAGCAATAATGTCAATCACTTGATGATCCATATTCAACTATAATTCAAAACACAAGTCACAACCTTATTAGTAATTTTGGGGGGGGGGACTTATGGAGCAAACTAAAACAATAAAAAAAAAAAAAAAGAAACATGTATTTGATCATAAGTTTAAAAGTATGTATCAAAAGATTCAATCTAAACACCTAATACATAGTTATATTTGTCAAAAAGTTACCTAATGTACCTCCAAAAACTTTCAAGTTACAAAATAGCCAATCATCTTTACCACCCCACCCCACCCAAAAAAAAAAAAAACCGCTATGCTCCATACCAATCATTAGTCACCTTACTTGCATTGCTAGAACCTTCTTCACCAAATAAGGATTGCTATAAATCTTGATCATCTATATGCATCAAACACAAGACTTTCACCCATTACATCCTAATGCCTTGAAGGCCCAACTTTGTAAGTCATTTTTTTTCCTTTATGCCAATTGAAGATTTGAATGAACTTTGACCAAGTCCTCCACTCTAGAAGATGTCATCTTATTTCGTTTTAGTGAATGGATATGAGAAAATGTACTGCAATTTCTTTCACAACAAGATGATGAAGAAGGTTGTGAAAGAAGCTTAATTGCTAAAGCCTGCAACATTGGAGTACTAGATCTATTTTTTGCCTACCATACAATTGGATCTTCTGAATGCCTATTTGCAACGACATCCCATCTCCCAAAATCTCCAATTCCTGTAGAAAACATACTACGAATAACTTGCATTTCCATGGAATTTTGAAATTGCCTTTCAAAGCAAATGCCTCTATTAATTGATATTTCTCTATTTACATGTGGTGGCTCTCTTTTTGCCCAAGTCCTTCACAAAGCCATTCATCACTGTAGTATTTGGGATTAAGACTATGAGCCATATAATGCAATATGGTGTTGGTTTTGTTCCATCTCATCATCAATATTGTTTCCACAGTATCAGAAAATTCAGAATTGTCATGAATTACACATTTTTCTTTATGTTTGAAGATTATGTCTTTCACTCTCTCGATCATAGAATCCCACATCTCATACACAAGATATAAATGGACGATTAGAATCATACTCCCTCAACATACAAAGTATTGGCTCAGTAAACTCCAAAATATAATCTACCATGTCCTATCATTTGTCATTAATGATGCATTCTTTAATCTTGGATGCTTTTTCTGCATCTCCAACATCTTTATAGATCAAGAAACAGATACTTTTAACTGATAGAACATGTTTTGCATCTACTATTCTTTTGGACATCTAATTACACTGAATTCGGGGGGATTAGTTATACAAAATTTGACTTTTCTTGGGGGCTAAAGTGGGACATATAATTCCTATTAGATGGTGGAGGGGAAAGTAACATGTATATAATATTTACTTTTTATAGTTCTATTGCCGTAGGGCTACTTTAATAGAAATTTTATTTTCCCATAAAAAACAAAAACATCTTTATAAGATCACCAATCTTCAGACATAACCATGGATTCCAATGCATGTTTCTCCTTTCTAACTCGTCGCATCATTTGAATTGCATATGCAAACCTTGTTTTAGCCATCCCTAATAATTTCAAGCCTGAAAATCTTGAAAAAATTGATTGCGCCATTGAGTGGTTGGAAATAAAGTTCTGAATCAACCTTACATGAGTGTGAACTTTTGCAATCCATATACATTGCTGATAATGTCCAAAGATTTTTGGACACGTGTTGTGCATACACTTAATCTAGCATTGAAAAATATTTGTTCACTGACCAAGACAAAGGTAATGCCCAAACTTTTGAGTGGATTGCACAAGTTGACAGTGCTGTAAGGTTGTTTATTTCCCACCACTCAATGGTGCTATCAATTTTTTCAAGATTTTCAAGCTTGAAATTATTAGGGATGGCTGAAACAAGGTTTGCATTTGCAATTCAAATGATGGGACGAATTAGAAAGATGAAAAAAGCATTGGAGTCCATGGTTATGTTTGACGATTGACCATCTTATAGAGATATTGGAGATCCAGAAAAAGCATCCAATATTAAAGAATGCATCGTTAATGACAAATGGTGGACAAAGTAGATTATATTTTGGAGTTTACCGAGCCAATACTTTGTATGTTGATGGATTGTAATTCTGATCGTCGAACTTTACATCTTGTGTATGAGATGTGAGATTCTATGATCGAGAAAGTGAAAGATATAATCTTCAAGTATGAAGGAAAAGATGTAATTCATGACAATTCTGAATTTTATGATACTGTGGAAGCAATATTGAAGGTGAGATGAAACAAAAGCAACACCCCATTGCATTGTATGGCTCATAGTCTTAATCCCAAATACTACAGTAATAAGTGGTTTTGTGAAGTAGTTGGGCAAAAAAGAGAGCCACCTCATGTCGATAGAGAAATATCAATTAATAAAAAACATTTGTTTTAAAAGGGTATTTCAAAATTTTATGGAAAGGCAGGCTATTTGTAGTATGTGACGTATTCTGTAGGAATTTAAGATTTTGGGAAATGGGATGTTATGGTAGATAGGCATTCAGAAGATCCAGTTGTATGGTGGGCCAAAAATGGATCTAGTACTCCAATGTTGTAGGCTATAGCAGTTAAGCTTCTTTCACAACCTTCATCATCATCTTGTTGTGAAAGAAATTGGAGTAAATTTTCTCATATCCATTCACTAAAGCAAAACAAGATGACATCTTCTAGAATAGAGGACTTAGTCTATGTTCATTCAAATTTTCGATTGGCATCAAGGAAAAAAAGTGAGTACAAAGTCGAGCCTTAAAGGCATTGGGATGTAATGGGTGAAAGTCCTATGCTTGATGGAGCTTCTACCCCACAGGATGCGAAGTTGTATATAGATGATCCAGATTTAGAGCCATCCTTATATGATGAAGGTTCCAACAATGCAAGTAAGGTGAACTAATGATTTAAGGTATGGAGCATAGTGTTTGTGGTTTTTTTTTTTTTTTTTTTTAATGAG
>JAUPMG010000019.1:6126266-6138750 GCA_031762675.1 Pachysandra terminalis
TACTTTCTCTGTCCTTCTAGTACCAAGAACCGTGGAATTTTGTTCGTTTGGCATGTGAAATGGTATCATCTTTTCATACTCTTGTATCTTCAATGCTTCCTTTTTTTTCTAAATGTTGTAGACCACACAAAGAAATACCAATTTTTTACTTTAATGAATGCTTTTGATGTATGTGTAAAATTAGGCATAGGGTTGTGTATTCTGCTTCTGTATAATATGTGCAAATTTTAGAATTTTTGTATAAATATTTGTCCAGCTGTTGATTTTAGTAGTCCAAACATTTTTAGACCCATTCCTTTTTAAGATTAAACAACCTTTTCAGGATTTCTGCATTAATTTTGAGCAATTGTGAATTTTTTAATTAATAACTTTTGACATATTTTGCCAAGTGTTGTATGAAGCTTTTAAGTATTTCTAATGAAAATTTATATATGTTTGTTGTAATACTCGGATTCAATTCGTTGTCTTCCTGAACCCCAATTGACTTGGGGCCTGTATCAGTTATATCATCCTGATTAGAAGTTGAACACATTGGACTAAGAGCTATTTTAGCACTTGAGTGGCAGTTACATATGATACTGGATCAGTTAGTCCATTGATTTATTTACTTTCTGCTTGACGTTATTGAATCCTCTTAAGTTTGTATCTGTTCCACTTCTATTTGTTCTTTAGTGATTGGTTTGTTCAAATGTGATCTTTGAATTGTAGTATACTGATCTAGGGATATTTTGCTCCCAGCTTCCTGAGGAACGAAAGCTGGACTTGCTGAAGAACCTTGCAGAAAGTTCACCTTTTACAACACCACAGGACTCACGTCAGCTTCTTCCTTCTGTTGTTCAACTTTTAAAGGTACATATTCTGTAGACAATTGTTGATTTTGTTGATTGGTGAAGAGATTTGTGACTTGAAGATCATGGAGATGTCCATGATGCTGTCATAGTTTCATTGTTTGGCACATTATTGTTGTATGATTCTTGCACGGTAGTTAACTTTTAAATGTTCACATCTTTCTTTTATAGACAGAATCCATATTTTATGTGCAGATTCTGCTTGATGTCAGTTGTTAACACTGTCCCTAAAATATTTTTATCTTTTTACAAATGCCCTCGCCTCTGTTCTTGTAAAGAATTCTTGTTTTTTCTGTTTGGAATATCCCTTAAAAAAAATTTCTTTGCTTCAATCTTCGCAGAAATTCATGCCTCAGAGAAAGACAGAAGAGATGAATTTTACTTATGTAGAATGCCTGTTGTACACTTTTCACCAACTAGCTCATAAGGTTATAAATTTTCTATAATCATATTTATGTTGGTATATTTCAAGTCAATTGTGGTATTCGGTTCCTGATTAATTTTTATTTGATCCTTATTGTTTTCCAGACTCCTAATGCCACAAATAGCCTCTGTGGTTACAAGATAGTGACTGGCCAACCATCGGACAGGCTTGGGGAGGATTTCTCAGAGCACTATAAAGACTTCACTGAGAGGTACTATAATCTAGTGTTTTACTTCTATGTTGAGTAAATTTTAGCGCTCCTTGTCCTTGATCACATTGCACAAGGAATGAAGGAATAGATAAACAGACGGCAATGCAAATATTATTCACCCTGAGTTTGTAAATGTTGTAAAATTAATTATTACCTTTGTTTTACCTTAAGGGAAGATCACTTGTTACCTGTTTTCAGCAGTTTTCTACTCCATCTAAAGGCAACTTTCTTAAACACAAAATAAAAGCTCTGGTTTCTCATGGGGTCCAAGTGGAGAGGACGAGAACACCTTTTCCGGTTCAGCTATACATTGACACCTGAATGAGGTCCGCTTTAGGGATAATTTATCTTTTTTTTTTCGGTAACGTGGAACCCCAACCGTACTTAGTATGACTGGGTAAACCCCGGATACCTGCAACCACCCACAAGCCACAGATATCATTTAAACCCGGGGATTCGAACCAAAGACCTCACGCTTCCTGAGGCACAGTGTTGAAATGTGGCTTTGGAGGCTTCTCGAACCAAGGCACCCACCAAGTCTTCTAACACAGGAGGCTTTTCATAAATTTAGAAGTTATTGGTGTTCGTATGTGGATTCATGAAATATCATGGCTTAAGAAGCATTTACTCAACATTCAAGAACACTGACAAGTGGGCTAGAAATCTTGTCACTTTGCTTTTGATCAGACCGTCAGGCATCAAAAAAGTCCAAGACCGTTGCTTGTCATGTTTGTTATTCAGTTACCTATCTAGAGAGACAAAGATTGTGTGATTTGGAGATAATTTGAGGAGGATATGACTGATTTACATGCAAGCTGCAAAGCTGTCATGGGATTGCTGTTTTGAAGATTATTTTCTTGTTTGGTCCCCGTAGAAAAATTATTAGTTTTAGTTGTTTGTTTATGTAAGATGTTCTTTGATGTACTTGGAAGGTGAATATTATAGTGCCAAATGCAAGAAGTAGGGTGAATACGTATGAGGAGGAAAAGAAAATCAATAAAGTTATGGAATCATAATATGAAGGGCTATTTAAAGAATCGAGCAATATCAGGCCACTTTTAGATGGAATAGAATTTGATATTCTGAACTCAGAAGTAAGAGATACATTAGAAAAACCTTTCCTTGAAAAGGTGTGAAAGGTGGTAAAGGAGCTGAAAAGGGATAAAGCAATGAGGCTAGACTGGATTCATGTATGCTTTTTAGAAGAGATGGAGTATATTAAAGAAGATCTGTTGAAGGCATTGGAGTTTGCGGAATCCTCTTGTTTTAAGAAGAGTGTTAATACCATTTTTTCTTCCCTCATTCCAAAAAAAGCAGTCAACATCAAAGGATTCAGGCCAATAATTCTTGTGGGGAGATTTTATTAAATTATAGCCAAACTACTGGCAAGCACATTAAGGAGGATTTTACTAAACATCATTTATCGTTCTCAAAGTACCATTGTTGGGGGTAAGCAGATTCTTGATGACGCACTCATAGCAAATGAATGTGTAGATTCTATTCTCAGAAGGAGAGAATCATGAATGCTTTGCAAGCTGGACGTTGAAAAGGCATATGATCATGTTTGTTGAAAGTTCCTCTTATACTAATTAAGAACAACGGGTTTGGAGAAAAATGGAGAAGGAGATGGATCAGTACTTGTACATCAACTGCTTCCTTTTAGTATTGGTGAATGGTGTGGCGACAAGATTTTGTAATTCTTCCAGAGGAATCTGGTAGAGTGATACACTATCACCATTTGTTTTTATCGTTGTAACAAAGGTAGATTGATTGGAAAGGTAGTAGATGCAAATCTGTTAGAAAAGGTACCTATCAATTTGCAGATGATACATTGATCTTTTGTAGGATGGCCCAGGACCATCTGAGAGCATTGTGATGTTTGCTCTTATGCTTTGAGGCTGTATCGAGATTGGAAATTAACATTAGTCAATTGAAAGACATTCTGGGTTGTAGAGTTGGGAGCCTACCATATGCTACTGTTGTGGGCTGGTGGGTAACCTTAGTTTTCGCTATCCTCACTCCTGCTCTATCCCTGAGCTGGAGCAAGTGGTCCCTCAACTGACCCTAGACGACATACTTGGGACTTCCTCTGCCAGCTTCGTACAAGTCTAGTTCGGTTGTGGAAAGATAGTGGAGTGATCAGAAATCAAGTTGGCTTCTTGGAAAGCAAAGTATCTCTCAAAAGGTGGTAGGATGACTCCATTAGGAGCTTTCTTTCTAACTTGCCAACATACCTCATGTCAAAACTAAGAATTCCAATTTCCTTGGCAAGCAGACTTGAAAGATTACAGTGAGAGTTTTATGGTCTAGAGGGGGAGAGCCAAAAATATCATTTGGTTAGGTGGTCAGAAGTGTGTAAACTAAAGTCTAATGGGGATTAGGAGATCCTAACTTGTAACAAAGCTCTTATGGGAAATTGGTTATGGTGCTTAGAGAAGGAGAGGGAGTCTTTGGAGAAGGGTAATAGAAGCAAAGTTTGTAGTGGGTTTGGTGGTTGGCTCCCTAGGCATTATAAAGGAACATATAGAGTAGTAATGTAGAAAGCTCTTGCAATCTGGCAGCATTCAGTTTGAGGTAGGGGTTATAGGGTGATATTTTGGATAGAGCCTTAGTATGAAGATTTACCCCTAGTAATCAATACTTAGGTCAGTTTCATTGGCTTGAAATCAAGCAATAATTAGTGAGTTGATTTCTAGATAATAGGGTGGCATCTTTTGGAACCTGAATTTTATCTATTTGGTCGGGAGATGGAATCAGTTTCGGCATTGTTATTAAGGCTCTAGAAACATAAATGTAGACATGGATAAAATACTTGAAAGTGGAAATGGGGAAATAAAGGCATATTTCAAGTCAAATATTTTTATCATTCTTTGTCTCTCTCGGTGGATTCGTTCGAGTGGAAAAGAATTATTTAGAGATTGCTCGCACCTTCTAAAATATAATTCTTCATGTGGACTACGGTTCTAAACAAGACCTTAACAATTGACTATTTGATTAGTAGGGGTTGGCAATTTCCGAATAGATGTGGTATGTGTGATCAAAAATAGGTTATATCTCTCCTGCTCTTTTGGATTAGTAGATTCCCAAAACTTAGATCTATCTATCTTTCTTCTTTTAGGTTGGATTGGGACACTTTATGAAGTTGTATGCTTTTGTATATATTAGGCAGGTCTTTTTGGGTAAAGGCATAATTCTATTCTTATTTTAATTGTATCTATGTATACATTTTGTGTACATAGGGTGGGATATTGATGCCTGGTTTGTGATGTTACCCACTTTTCATTTTTTTGCTTACTAATATGTACATATACATCTTTGCTATAAAAAAAAAGAAAAAAAAAAGAAAAAGAAAAAGAAAAAAAGAGTAGTCTATGAGTTCTAGGAATTTGTGTTTAAGTTATATCTTGCTTGAAAGTTCTAATTGAACTAGAATTTGTTTCAAGAAGTTGACAAGGGAAAGTGTATAGAGGTTTGTTGTCCTACCTATCCTCATTTGTATAGTCTTTATTAATTGTAATACATGAAATTTTGTATGATAATAAATTTTCCAGCAGATTTCTGCATTTCAAAAGGTGAGATGCCTTTGATTTTCGAGTTGGTGAAACAGTCTCAAACCTTTGGCATTTAGCGGCAAATCTCTAGTAGTTATTCTAGCTTTATGCTTTTAATTCTCTTTCTTTTTTCTGTGTTCTTGTATCTTGTTTTTAATCTTCTAGATTATTCTAGTTTCAATTGTAAAATTGTCCGCAAAAATTAGAACCTATCTTCTATTTTACTATAAAAATCCAGCAAGGTGTTATTTCCCCCCCTTAAGTGAAGAAATCCTGCAAGTTTTTGTCTACTTTTCTCTTTTAGAAGTTCTAGCAAAATTCTGATTTCTCTGTACCCTTGACTGAAAATTCTATCACTGAGCTTGCCTTCAGGTCAAACTGTGGTTAGAATGATTAAAAGTTTCTTTCCTTATAAACCCCCCGTCCTCTCGTAAAGAAGTGGGGATTGGATGGAAAGGACAGTTGGAAGCATGAAGTAGAGTGATTGTCATGCGATGACCTCGGCAGGGTTAAGTGCTTCCAGAAAGTATAAGCTTTCAAATTGGATTAATTCTTAGGACTTGGGAGTATGAGGAATTTCTTAGAAGTTGCTTTGTTGACAGGTTATATGGGGCCAGCGTTGATGCTGTTGCTCTGAGTGCTGGAGACATATAAACTTTTCAAAGAGGAAGAGAGTGTAGTATTGGGTTATGCTCTGATTGGATGTGGTTGTCTCATTTGCATTTTCCAGCACAATCACAGTAGGAGAAACAGTGGATTTTTGTTTACAGTATTCCCCAATGCATCTGATGCAAGAGAACTTTACTAGCTATTGGCAATGCTTGTAGTGGATATGAATCTGAACATGGTTGTCTTTAAACTGAGTTAGAATATGCCCTGCATCTTGACTGGAGTTTTGCACATCTTGTTCGTTTGGCTTGGTCGATGAGCAGGGATCGGAACATCTCGTTCCATCTCATGTCTCATGAGGCCAACACGGCGGCAGAGATCTTGGCTAGGAGGGGTGCGGGGAGGAGTTCGATGTTTGAGGGGGTTCCTTCTATGAAAATGATGCAGGAGGATTGATATAGTGGGTGGGGTAGGGTTGTAGAGGTGGTAGCGTTATTGACTGTCTTGGGTGGTTTTTCTATGTATTTTACTTCTTGCTCCAGGCTTGAGACTAGTTTCTCTAGCTCGGGTGCTTGTCTTCTTTTCTTCTCCTTTGATCTTTTATATATAATTCATCATTATCAAAAAATATACGCCCGCATTCTTGTTCATTACGTGCATCCAATCCATATTTGTATGACTTTGTTTTGGATATATGAGGCTGTGTTTCTTCTGAGAGTGGCGATTAAGGGTGACGGCTTGGTCGTGGCTGGGGACAAACTTCCTCCAGTACTCGATCCAGTTGATCGCTCACAAGCTGTGGATGATTCTGCCACTTACCCAGTTGATGTAGCTTTTCTACCTTGTTAGCATGCAAGTCTGCTGCTGGGTTTGAAACCAAGTGGTGGTTTGGAACCCTGGACTAGTAGTGTCTTTGGACCCTGTTTTTGTGGGTCCTGAATCATTGCACGTGTCATGTCCAGAACTTGAAGACAATGGCAATTTGGAAATGTTAATAATAGGATATACTTTAGAGGCAGGTCTAGATTTTGCTTCTTACTAGTTTTGGTGATTTTCTTTATAGTTCTATAATCCTTTAAAGATGCTATTTTGCACCCCTCAGATAGCGTGCCTCCCTCTTAATCAACTTTTACTTGGAAAAAAACAAGAACTAGTTCATTATGCTGCTTGTTGATCGCATAGCCTAATAATATTGGGGATAATTAAACAAGGGTGCATCCTACATGCAGCGAAGACTCATGGTTTATGACATCATCATTGTTGTTGAATGATGCAGGTTGAGTAATATTGAGGATCTAGCCAGGGCTACCATGAAGAAATTAACTCAGGGAATGGCAGAGCATAACAAAGCAATGGCAGCTGCTAAGACTGATGAAGCAAAGCAGAACATTGTGGGTTTTCTTGGGACTTAGAATGGTTTCTTGTTGAGCTCCTTTGTTGGGACTTACAATTGGACTGTCTATATTCTGCAGAAAACTCAAAAGCAGAATACTACAACTGGATTAAGGACCTGCAACAACATACTTGCAATGACACAGGTGAAAGGAATTGGATATTATTGTTTCTTTGTGATTCATGAGTGTAGTCTTCCTATGTAACAAATATATTCTTTCTATTTTTGCTTGTTTTGTACACTTGGAAGTGACTGACTTGTGTATATTTTCCTGTTTGATAAAATCCCTTTTTAAAGTATGTACATTGTTTTGTATATACACATTTGTTTAATTGAATTGATTTTGCTTATGCTGTTTATAATACAGCAATTGCATTCCAAATCGCCTTCATTTATCGGGGATAAGAAAATCAATCTATCATGGAAAGAAGTAGTGAAACCTTCAGTGCCTTCAACTACTCCTGCAGCTGGGTATGAGAAATTACCTCCCATATCATCAATCTATGTTTTGTATCCTTGATTTTATTCTTAATGAATGAACTTGCTTTTGCAGAGGGAAACGAGCTGCTACTTCAGCTATTGGTTTGGGCACTACAGCAATCAAAAAGAGTCGAGGAGTTGGTGGAGTTCAGAACCAACTTGTTAACAGGGCATTAGAAGGTTTATCTCGCGGTGGGAGAAGCGGTACAAGAGGCAGGGGGTGGGGAGGACGTGGAAGAGGAAGGTTCTACCGTTAACTTCGCTTTATTTCCTAGGTAAGGCATAACTGATACTCTCACGGAAGAGTCATTCAATGTGTTGGCATTTCCCAGTTACTACCGGGCCTCGTATACAGGAAGCGGACGAGAGGTTGAGATTTAGTTCAGATTATGAAGGCTCTAGATTCAAATCTTCTGACTAGACTGGGTCGAAAAGGGATTGGGCTTTGCTATCCCATGCCCGTCCAGCTTAGCTACTTATAGCTGCAGTCTGTAAAAAGAATGAAACTATCTTTGTTATTGTTGCTGTTGTTATTATATTGTCATTATTTTATTTTGAGACTACATATTTCTTTACTTTTTATGGGACCATAAAATTATTAACCTAACCGTATAACATGATTTTTCGTCTATTCATCTGTCTTGCATGTCATGAATTTGTGAATCTCCCCAAAGGAACTGGAGAAAGCTATATTCTCTACTTTCCAATGTAGGCCAGAAACCAAAGACAGGGAAGATGCTTGCACAGGAGCTTGACCTTCAGCTGCATGTATCATATGGTACGCTTCCTTGCCTTTCCCCTGTGATATTCTTTCTGCAGGTAGAAACCATATTCCTGCCAGAAAAAAAAAAATTTGTTGTGGCATTGCTAGAGCATGAATGATACCTTTGCTATTTCTACAGACCAAGCAGAACATCAGTATGATGCCATTGAACTGCTCTGTTGCTTTACTAAGAACACCTAATCCAGACTTTGTTGATAAATGGTATATTGTTCACATGTTGACATATCCTTCCCCCAATCAAGAGAGCTAAGACACTAGTGCTAGCTTGATTGGTAAGGAAAAATAATATGGTTCAAGTGAAAGTTGTTGCTTTCCTCATATAGATGGAATATGCACAATAACTGCAACTTGAAATTTAAATAATGTGTAGAGGGTAGCCTTAGCTGAGAGCTAATTTAGAAGCAAAAAAATACAGGTGATGACATTATTAGTGTAAAGGCAGTACTTGCTATTAATGTGTTTTTTTTTTTTTTTTTTTGTGCGCCTGTGTGTGTGCGCTATTCAGTTCTTGTATTTTGTATTTAAATTACATGTTTTAATAGTCTTATTGTTCTCAGCTGTTAAAAGAGTATCGTGTATGTGTTGTATTCAAATTACATGTATTTTTTTGAGTCTTATTGTTCTCAGTTGTTAAAAGAGTCGTGTGTATGTGTATGTGTGTGTGTGTGTGTGTGTGCGCGTGTGGGTGCGTGGGTGTGGGTGTGGGTGTGGGTGTGTGAAAAAGTACTCTGCCTTTGGATTTACAGAGGTTGATAATCCTGATTTTACCTTAAATCCAGTTTTAGAGGTATGGCTTCTACATTTGAACTGTGTCTGTGCGCGCGTGTGGGGACAGGTGAGTGTATGCACGCGTGTGTGTGTAAAAGAGTACTCTGCCTTGGGATTTACAGAGGTAGGAAATCTTGATTCTACCAGGAACCCAGTTTTAGGGGTATGGCTTTGACAATTGAACTTTATATCCATCAGTAGAACAGATTTATGAGTTATACAATTGAACTGTGTGTGCGTGTGCGCGTTTGCGCTCTGCGTTTGGATTGACAAAGGTTGATAATCTTGATTGAAATCCAGTTTTAGAGGTATGGCTTCTACAATTGAACTTTATATCCATCAGTAGAACAGATTTTTGAGTTGTTAAAACCTGCATATGAATGTTTTTTACAGACATAGCCTGCTTGCCTGCTTAAATGGGAACAACATGAGAGGTCATGGGCTGTCTGTAGGTGAGCCAGACCCTGCCGGTCTTGGTGTTGACATGCCACTATCATTGAACCTCATTTTGATGACTAAAAGTTTGAACTCGTACAGACTGGGGTTCTTGTGCATGTGAAATAGCAAGACAGATATGTGGGATCTTTGTTTTGTGGTTAGATGAGCTTATGCTGGCCTTTTCAGAGTGAGAGTGGGCTTTAATGTTGGCAAGTGCATTTAAGGGGTTATCATGAGAGGTCATGGGCTGTCTGTAGATGAGCCAGACCCTACTGGTCTTGGTATTGACATGCTACTATCATTGAACCTCATTTCGATGACTAAAAGTCTGAACTCGTATAGACTGGGGTTTTTGTGCATGTGAAATAGGAAGACAGATATTTAGGATCTTTGTTCTGTGGTGAGATGAGCTTATGTTGGCCTTTTAAGAGTGAGAGTGGGCTTTAATGTTGGCATGTGCAATTAAGGGGTTATCTTACGACCTGTTTCGGATGGTGATTTTCCAGTTCTACGTCCAAGTTCGAGATGTGGGGAGCATAGTGTTTAAACTCGGTATTGGATTGGATTGGAGAATGTTCCAGTCCGGATTGGCCAATCTAAAACATGGACCAATTTTATTTTTTAATTTTTCTAAATTAAGTTTTTAAGGTGTGTCGATTTGTCCCAAATCAAGTTGGACCATTTGGATTGGATGATCTCACTTGGTTTCAGACCTAGTTAGAGAATTTTTAATAAATTAGGGATCGTCTTGGGATCGTGACGCATCCCGAGTAGGGCTGTTAACGAGCCGAGCTTGAGCCCGAAAAAATGCCCATTATTTTAATGAGCTTGAGCTGAGCTTGGGTAGGTTCGGCTTGGTTAAAGCTCGGTTAGATTTGTATATATGTTCATATTCTTAAATCTTATATTATGTAGTAGTACTAAACACACATGTTAACATATTATATTACATATAAGAACAGTTATCAGCTATAATGTTAATGCATTTGTATTAATCTAAACTTTTTTACGACGTCGATTTTTTATAAGCCGAACTTTTTGCGAGCCGAGCTTTTACGACTTGAGTCGAGCTAGGCAAAGTTCGGCTCGGCTCGGAGCCTAAAAACTTTTAACGAGCTTGAACTGAGCCTAAGCTTTGCTAGAGGTTTATGAGCTTGAGCTGAGCTGGGAAAAGCTCGGCTCGTTTACAGCCCTAATCCCGAGCATACCCGAGTTGGATCAGCCAATCCAAAACATGGCTCAATTATTTTTTTTTATCTTTTAAAAATAAAGTTTTTTAAGGGGGTGCTGGACGATCCAATATGCATTGTCCAAAACAGTCAAACCATTTGAATCGAACAATTTAACTCAGTTTCATACCAGGAGAATTTTTAATAAATTAGGGATTGGCTTGGGATCGCGATTCGTCGGACCGGGATAGGTAGGTATAGAGAGAGTTAGGTTTAAGAGGTAAGCTTCATTCTTGGGTACCCCAAAACCTGTCCCCGGCATGTTTTTAGAGTAGTTCAGGGGACTTTCCAAATGGGTCTCAAAATAAATGTAATTGAGCATTCGTCACTATCAGAACCCCAGTACTTTGGGTCTTGTTTTAGGAGGCTTGGAGTCTGCACCCACTTCAAACCAACTACAGTAGTGGTCCTGTTAAGAATTGCGTGGTTGAAGGTGAGACCTTGCAGACCACAAGAAGAATCTCTCAGGTAGCTGAGAGACTGGACCCATATTGGATAATGACCCGAACTAGTTTATTACCTTGTTAAAATCTACAAGCCATCAATTAGCTTGTGGATGGGTAATGGATATGGGTTTGGGTTGCAACCAGTGTCGGCCCGATCTAGGAAATTCACCAATCAATTGGTTGAAATTTTGGATTCGGGCACCCTATTTAAAACTAAGATTTCGATTTCGGGCACCCTATTTAAAACAGATATTTTGTGCAAAATTTAAGACTACACTAGGGTAACAAATCCAAATATATTCTAAACCCGCAAAGGTTTTAAATGGATTCGGGTTAATCCATAATGTACCCGAGTAGAGCCAACCTGAACCTGTTTAAAAATTAAAACCAATTCAGCTGACCAGTCCTAGTTTTCTCCACACTGCTTGGGTTGGGACCACGAAGATATACATTTCATGTCCTGATGATGAATGGCTCACCACGTAGGCGAGACAGCTAACAAACAGAAGGGCACAAAAGGCTAATAAGCATTTACCTTTGTAGTACCTCTCTCTCTCTCTCTCCCACGTGCAATAATTCCTCTTTATCTTCTCTATTATAAAAATAACCGTCCTTCCTCTCGTCTCCCTTGTACGGTATTTTAGATCTTTTAAGAAAAAAACAAATTATTACCTTGTCGTCAAGCATCATCAGCTCTGTAATTCAAGGTTTTAATTCTCGGGATCTTGGATCGGACCGGTTCCGGCCGATCCCGATCCAGATTGGAGATACCGGCCTGATCTAAAAGTTAGGTTGTCTTAAAAATAAATAAATAAATGGATCTATCGGACCGGTTGCCGTAACCAGGGGTGGAGCCAGAAAGTTTTTCTTGGGATGCCATACCAAGAACAAGACCAGCCCGGTCCCAAGCCACGATACAATTTGGACCGAACTAATACGAATAGTACGACCGGCCAGTACAACCGGTCCGATCATCGGTATAAACTGATTGTCATTTTTTTTTGCTTTTTTTTAATTTATAAATTAGACAGTCCAAACCATTATTGATTTGGACTAGTCTGGCACCGATCGGTCCTGCGACCGGTCCGACCAATCTAATTTTTAGTTTTTAAAATTTTAAAACATAAGAGCAGTTAACTTTTTGTACCAAATCCGGATCGGCTAGTACTAGACGGTATCGTCGGTCTGGACTGAGATCGACCGGGACCGGTACGATTCCCGATCCCGAGACTTCAAACCTTGATATTGTGTCTCACCTATTATATCTACTCAAATATGGAGAAATTATGAAAACAATTCTAAA
>JAUPMG010000019.1:6138850-6167722 GCA_031762675.1 Pachysandra terminalis
TAATCTTGTGAGTTTCCTTTTCCTGTCCTTTGAAAATTCTCTGATTTCTTTCGCTCCATAACGACCATGTAATGGCTACCGGACACAGGTTCCAAAGAATTGAGCTCTTCCTACTACCCTTCCTCTTCTTGTTTTCAAACCCCAACTATTCAGATGTGCCTTTAGGTGATCTTGCATAACCCACTCTACCCCAAATCTTTGCTATGAGGTTGATCTTTACAAATGCCCTCGCCTGTTCCTGTAAAGAATTTTTGTTTTTTCTGTATGGAATATGCCTTACAAATTTTTTTCTTTGCTTCAATCTTCGCAGAAATTCATGCCTCGGAAAAAGACGGAAGAGATGAATTTTACATATGTAGAATGCCTATTGTACACTTTTCACCAACTAGCTCATAAGGTTATAAATTTTCTATAATCATATTTATGTTGGCATATTTCAAGTCAATTGTGGTATTCGGTTCCTGATTAATTTTTATTTGATCCTTATTGTTTTCCAGACTCCCAATGCCACAAATAGCCTCTGTGGTTACAAGATAGTGACTGGCCAACCATCGGACAGGCTTGGGGAGGATTTCTCAGAGCACTATAAAGACTTCACTGAGAGGTACTATAATCTAGTGTTTTACTTCTATGTTGAGTAAATTTTAGCGCTCCTTGTCCTTGATCACATTGCACAAGGAATGAAGGAATAGATAAACAGATGGCAATGTAAATTTTATTCAACCTTAGTTTGTAATTGTTGTAAAATTAATTATTACCTTTGTTGTACCTTAAGGGAAGATCACTTGTTGCCTGTTGTCAGCAGTTTTCTACTCCATCTAAAGGCAACTTTCTTAAACACAGCATAAAAGGTCTGGTTTCTAATGGGGTCCAAGTGGAGAACACGAGAACACTTTTCCGGTTCAGCTATACATTGACACCTGAATGAGGTCTGCTTTAGGGATAATTTATCATTTTTTTTTGGTAATGTGGAACCCCAACTATACTTAGTATGACTGGGTAAACCCCGGATACCTGCAACCGTCCACAAGCCACAGGTATCATTTAAGCCCAGGGATTCGAACCAAAGACCTCACGTTTCCTGAGGCGCAAAGCTCCCGCTGAGCTATCCTGTGCGGGTAAAAGATAATTCAACCCTCCTTGTCCTTGATCACATTGCACAAGGAATGAAGGAATAGATAAACAGACGGCAATGCAAATGTTATTCAACCTTAGTATGTAAATGTCGTAAACTTAATTATTACCTTTGTTGTACCTTAAGGGAAGATCACTTGTTGCCTGTTTTCAGCAGTTTTCTACTCCATCTAAAGGCAACTTTCTTAAACACAACATAAAAGGTCCGGTTTCTCATGGAGTCCAAGTGGAGAGAAAGAGAACACCTTTTCCGGTTCAGCTACACATTGACACCTGAATGAGGTCTGCTTTAGGGATAATGTATCAAAATTTATTTCAATAGATATCGATAATGGGTATATATATATATCTTCTTAATATTTGGCCAGTAGGAACTCCAGACACTTAACTATTAAGGTGAATGAGATGATAACAGTTGGTGTTCAATCTTTGAAGAGATCTGGGGCGTTTCTTGTGCTACTGTACTCGTTCCTTGAAAGAAACTTACTGGTCAAAAAGCTGGTGATGTTATGTATACATCCTTGTTGAAAACTTGGACATGCTGATCTGTTGTTTTCCAATGGCTTCAGATCACTACATTTTCTATATAATGGTTTCCTCCATGCTTCACTGGACTTAGAAAAAAAAACCCCCAGCATTTCAGCAATATTCGAGTTCGTCTTCTTGGCCCTACTTGTCGAATTATGGTGAATTTATCTAGAACATGATCAACCAAACTCCATCTTGAAAACGATAAAGAAAAGGCACCCATTTTTATTGATGTACTTGTTTAGTGAAGCTAATATGCGAAAATGTATAATATATTGGTATCCAATTGACAATATGGGTATTTGAGTGAGGTGGATGATTCAAGTGTTGAAATGTGGCTTTGGAGGCTTCTCGAACCAAGGCACCCACCAAGTGTTCTAACACAGGAGGCTTTTCATAAATTTGGAAGTTATTGGTGTTCATATGTGGATACATGAAACTTCATGGCTTACGAAGCATTGACTCAACATTCAAGAACAATGGCAAGTGCTCTAGAAATCTTGTCACTTTGCTTTAGATCAGACCTTCAGGCATCAAAAAGGTCCAAGACCGTTGCTTGTCATGTTGTTTGTTATTCAGTTACCTATCTTGAGAGACAAAGATCGTGTGATTTGGAGATAATTTGAGGAGGATATGACTGATTTACATGCAAACTGTAAAGCTGTCAAGGGATTGCTGTTTTGAAGATTATTTTCTTGTTTGGTCCCCGTAGGAAAATTATTAGTTTTAGTTGTTTGTTTATGTAAGATGTTCTTTGATGCATTTGGAAGGTGAATATTATAATGGCAAGTGCAAGAAGTAGGGTGAATATGTATGAAAAGGAAAAGGAAATCAATAAAGTTGTGGAATCATACTATGAAGGGCTATTTAAAGAATTGAGCAATATCTGGCCACTTTTAAATGGAATAGAATTTGATATTCTGAACTCAGAAGTAAGATATACATTAGAAGATCCTTTCCTTGAAGAGGTGTGTAGGTGGTAAAGGAGCTGAAAAGGGATAAAGAACCGAGGCTGGACTGGATTCATGTTTGCTTTTAGAAGAGATGGAGTATATTAAAGAAGATCTGTTGAAGGCATTGGAGTTTGCTGAATCCTCTTGTTTTAAGAAATGTGTTAATGCCACGTTTTCTTTCCTCATTCCAAAAAAAGTAGTCAACATCAAAGGATTCAGGCAGATAATTCTTGTGGGGAGATTTTATAAAATTATAGGCAAACTACTGGCAAGCAGATTAAGGAGGATTTTACTAAACACCATTTATCGTTCTCAAAGTACCTTTGTTGGGGGTAAGCAGATTCTTGATGGTGCACTCATAGCAAATGAATGTGTAGATTCTATTCTCAGAAGGAGAGAATCATGATTGCTTTGCAAGCTGGACATTGAAAAGGCATATGATCATGTTTGTTGAAAGTTCCTCTTATACTTGTTAAGAACAAAGGGTTTGGAGAAAAATGGAGGAGATGAATCAGTACTTGTATATCAACTGCTTCCTTTTTAGGTGAATGGTGTAGCAACAGGATTTTGTAGGTCTTCCAGAGGGATCAGATAGAGCGATAGCTCTTAGTAGATTGATTGGGAAGGTAGTAGATGCAAATCTGTTAGAAAAGGTACCTATCAATGAAGTTGGAATTAGTATGTCTAACCTCCAATTTGCAGATGATAAATTAATCTTTTGTAGGGTGGCCCAGGACCATCTGAGAACATTGTGATGTTTACTCTTATGCTTTGAGGCTGTATCGGGATTGGAAATTAATTTGAATAAGAGTGAGTTGTTTTTAGTAGGAGAGGTTGTTAACATTAGTCAATTGAAGGACATTCTGGGTTGTAGAGTTGGGAGCCCAGCATATGCTACTGTTGTGGGCTGGTGGGTAACCTTAATTTTCGCTATCCGCACTCCAGCTCTATCCCTGAATTGGAGCTAGTGGTCCCTCAACTGACCCCAGACGACATACTTGGAACTTCCTCTGCCAGCTTCGTATAAGTCTAGTTCGGTTGTGGAAAGATAGTGGAGTGATCAGAAATCAAGTTGGCTTCTTGGAAAGCAAAGTATCTCTCAAAAGGTGGTAGGATGACTCCATTAGGAGCTTTCTTTCTAACTTGCCAACATACCTCATGTCAAAACTAAGAATTCCAATTTCCTTGGCAAGCAGACTTGAAAGATTACAGTGAGAGTTTCTATGGTCTAGAGGGGGAGAGCCAAAAATATCATTTGGTAAGGTGGTCAGAAGTGTGTAAACTAAAGTCAAATGGGAATTAGGAGATCCTAACTTGTAACAAAGCTCTTATGTGAAATTGGCTACGGTGCTTTGAGAAGGAGAGGGAGTCTTTGGAGAAGGGTAATAGAAGCAAAGTTTGTAGTGGTTTTGCGGGTTGGCTCCCTAGGCAGTATAAAGGGACATATAGAGTAGTAATGTGGAAAGCTATTGCTATCTGGCAGCATTCAGTTTGAGGTAGGGGGTATAGGGTGATATTTTGGATAGCCACTTTGTATGATGATTTACCCCCATGTAATCAATACCTACATCAGTTTCGTTGGCTTGAAATCATGAAATGATTAGTGAGTTGATTTCTAGATAATAGGGTGGCATCTCTTGGAACCTAAATTTTATCTATTTGGTCGCGAGATGGAATCAGTTTCGGCATTGTTATTAAGGCTCTAGAAACATAAATGTAGACGTGGATAAAATACTTGAAAGTGTAAATGGGAAAATAAAGGCATATTTTCAATCAAATATTTTTATCCTTCTTTGTCTCTCTCGGTGGATTCGTTCGAGCGGAAAAGAATAATTTAGAGTATGCTTGCACCTTCTAAAATATAATTCTTTATGTGAACTACGATTCTAAGCAAGACCTTAACAATTGACCATTTGATTAGTAGGGGTTGGCAACATTCGAATAGATGTGTTATGTGTGGTAAAAAATAGGTTATATCTCTCCTGCTCTTTTGGATTAGTAGATTTCCAAAACTTAGATCTATCTATCTTTCTTCTTTTAGGCTGGATTGGGACATTTTGTGAAGTTGTATGCTTTTGTATATATTAGGCAGGTCTTTTGGGTAAAGGCATAATTCTATTCTTATTTTAATTGTATCTATGTATAATACATTTTGTGTACATAGGGTGGGATAGTGATGCCTGGTTTGTGATGTTACCCACTTTTCATTTTTTTTTTGCTTACTAATATGTACATATACATCTTTGTTATAAAAAAAAAAAGAAAAAAAGAGTAGTCTATGAGTTCTAGGAATTTGTGTTATGTTATATTTTGCTTGAAAGTTCTAATTGAAATGGAATTTGTTTCAAGTAGTTGATGAGGGAAAGTGTATAGAGGTTTGTTGTCCAACCTATCCTCATTTGTATAGTCTTTATTAATTGTAATACATGAAATTTTGTATGATAATAAATTTTCCAGCAGATTTCTGCATTTCAAAAGGTGAGATGAGATGCTTTTGATTTTCGAGTTGGTGAAACACTGTTTCAAACCTTTGGCATTTAGCGGCAAATCTCTAGTAGTTATTCTAGCTTTATGCTTTTAATTCTGTTTCTTTTTTCTGTGTTCTTATACCTTGTTTTTATCTGCCTAGGGAAGAAATCCCGTAAGTTTTTGTCTACTTTTCTCTTTTAGAAGTTCTTGCAAAATTCTGATTTCTCTGTACCCTTGACTGAAAATTCTATCACTGAGCTTGCCTATTCAGGTCAAATTGTGGTTAGAATGATTAAAAGTTTCTTTCCTTATAAACCCCCTTCCTCTCATAGAGAAGTGGGGATTGAATGGAAAGGATAGTTGGAAGCATAAAGTAGAGTGATTGTCATGTGATGACCTCGGCAGGGTTAAGTGCTTCCAGAAAGTATATGCTTTCAAATTTGATTAATTCATTAGGACTTGGGAGTATGTGGAATTTCTTAGAAGTTGCTTTGTTGAGAGGTTATATGGGGCCAGCTTTGATGCTGTTGCTCAGAGTGCTGGAGACATATAAACTTTTCAAAGAGGAAGAGAGTGTAGTATTGGGTTATGCTCTGATTGGATGTGTGGGTTGTCTCATTGGCATTTTCCAGCACAATCACAGTAGGAGAAACAGTGGATTTTTGTTTACGGTATTCCCCAATGCATCTGATGCAAGAGAACTTTAATAGCTATTGGCAATGCTTGAGTGGATACGAATCTGAACATGGCTGTCTTTAAACTGAGTTAGAAAATGCCCGCATTCTTGTTCATTACGTGCATCCAATCAATATTTGTATGACTTTGATTTGGATATAGGAGACTGTTTCTTCTGAGAGTGGTGATTAAGGGTGACGGTTTGGTCATGGCTGGAGACAAACTTCCTCCAGTACTCAATCCAGTTGATCGCTCGCAATCTGTGGATGATTCTGCCACTTACCTAGTTGGTGTAGCTTTTCTAGCTCATTAGCATGCAAGTCTGCTGCTGGGTTTGAAACCAAGTGGTGGTTTGGAACCCTGGACTATTAGTGTCTTTGGACCCTGTTTTGTGGGTCCTGAGCCATTGCACATGTCATGTCCAGAACTTGAAGACGTTGGCAATTTGGAAATGTTAATAATAGGATATACGTTAGAGGCAGGTCTAGATTTTGCTTCTTACTATGGTGATTTTCTATATAGTTCTATAATCCTTTAAGGACTGTTTTGCACCCCTCAGATAGCGTGCCGCCTTCTTCTTAATCAACTTTTACTTGGAAAAACAAGAACTAGTTCATTATGCTTCTTGTCGATTGCATAGCCTAATAATATTGTGGATAATTAAACAAGGGTGCATCCTACATGCAGCGAAGACTCATGGTTTATGACATCATCATTGTTGTTGAATGATGCAGGTTGAGTAATATTGAGGATCTAGCCAGGGCTACCATGAAGAAATTAACTCAGGGAATGGCAGAGCATAACAAAGCAATGGCAGCTGCCAAGACTGATGAAGCAAAGCAGAACATTGTGGGTTTTCTTGGGACTTGGAATGGTTTCTTGTTGAGCTCCTTTGTTGGCATATTTTACAATTGTGCTTCTATGTTCTGCAGAAAACTCAAAAGCAGAATACTACAACTGGGTTAAGGACCTGCAACAACATACTTGCAATGACACAGGTGAAAGGAACTGGATATTATTGTTTCTTTGTGATACATGAGTGTAGTCTTCCTATGTAACAGATTTGTTTCTTTCTATCTTTGCTTGTTTTGTACACTTGGAAGTGGCTGACTTATGTTTATTTTCCTGTTTGATAGAAACCCTTTTTAAAGTATGTACATTGTTTTGTATATATACATTTGTTTACTTAAATTGATTTTGCTTATGCTGTTTATAATACAGCAATTGCATTTCAAATCACCTTCATTTATCGGGGATAAGAAAATCAATCTATCATGGAAAGAAGTAGCGAAACCTTCAGTGCCTTCAACTACTCCTGCAGTTGGGTATGAGAAATTACCTCCCATATCTTCATTCTATGTTTCGGATCCTTGATTTTATTCTTAATGAATGAACTTGCTTTTGCAGAGGGAAACGAACCGCTACTTCAGCTATTGGTTTGGGCACTACAGCAATCAAAAAGGGTCGAGGAGCTGGTGGAGTTCAGAACCAACTTGTTAACAGGGCATTAGAAGGTTTATCCTTCGGTGGGAGAAGCGGTACAAGAGGCAGGGGGTGGGGAGGACATGGAAGAGGAAGGTTTTACCGTTAGCTTTGCTTTGTTTCCTAGTAAGGCGTAACTGATACTCTCATGGAAGAGTCATTCAATGTGTTGGCATTTCCCAGTTTGTACCGGTCCTCGTATGAGTTTTTAATTCCTATACAAGAAGTGAATGAGAGGTTGAGATTTAGTTCAGATTATGAAGGCTCTAAATTCAAATCTTCTGACTAGACTGGGTCGAAAAGGGATTGGGCTTTGCCATCCCATGCTCGTCCAACTTAGCTCCTTATAGCTGCAGCTGTAAAAAGAATGAAACTAGCTAGTTTTGTCATTGTTATTTTTGCTGCTGTTATTATATTGTCATCATTTTTTTTGAGACTACTTATTTCATAACTTTTTAGGGGACCATTGTGATGTGCTCATTTGTATTAATTTGACCGTATAACATGATTTTTTGTCTATTCATCTGTCTTGCTTGTCATGAATTTGTGAATCTGCCCAAAGGAACTGGAGAAAGCTATATTCTCTACTGAATCATTTTTCAATGTAGGCCAGAAACCAAATACAGGGAAGATACTTGCACAGGAGTTTCTTGACCTTCAGCTGCATGTGTCGTGGTATGCTTCCTTACCTTTCCCATCTGTGTTTTTCTTTTTGCAGGTAGAAACCATATTTCTGCCAGAAAAAATTGTTGTGGCATTGCTAAAACATGAATGATAACCTTTGATATTTCCACAGAGCAAGCAGAACAACAGTATTATGCCATCAAATTGCTCTGTTGCTTTACTAAGAACACCTAATCCAGACTCTGCTGATAAACATTGTTCACATGTTGACATATCCTCCCTCAATCAAGAGAGCTAAGACACTAGTGCTAACTTGATTGGGAGATAAAATAATAGGGTTCAAGTGAAAATTGTTGCTTTTCTCGTATAAACGGATATGCATGATAACTGTAACCTTAAAATTTAAATAATATGTAGAGGGTAACAGCAGCTGAGAGTTAATTTAGAAGCAAAAATACAGGTGATGACATTGGGGGGGGGGTGGGTGTGAAAGAGTACTCCGCCTTTTTACAGGTATGGCTTCGACAATTGAACTTTATATCTATCAGTAGAATAGATTAATGAGTTCTACAATTGAACTGTGTGTGTGCGCTCTCTGCCTTTGGATTTAGAGGTTTATAATCTTGATTGAAACCCAGTTTTAGAGGTATGGCTTCTATTATTGTACTTTATATCCATCAGTAGAACAGATTTATGAGTTGTTAAAACCTGCGTATGCATGTTTTTACAGACATAACCTGCTTGCCTGTCTAAAAGGGAATAACACGAGGTCGTGGGCTGTCTGGAGGTGAGCCAGACCTTGTTGGTCTTGCCATTGACATGCCACTTTCATTGAACCTCGGGGGTTCTGTTGCATGTGAAATAGGAAGACAGATATTTGTGATATTTGTTCTGTGGTGAGATGAGCTAATGCTGGCCTTTTCAGAATGAGAGTGTGCTTTAATGTTGGCAAGTACAGTTAAGGGATCATCTTATGAGCTGTTTCTGATGGCGATCTTCCAGTTCTAGGTCCAAGTCCAAGTTCGAGATGTAGGGAGCATAGTGTTTAAACTCATGTATCGAGGATGGGGGATCGTCCTGGTCTGATACAGAGTTGGATCGGTCAATCCAAAATATGATCTAATTTTTATTTTATTTTTAAATAAAGTTTTTAAGGGGTGTGGATTGTTCATCCGATCTGACTTATTCAAAACCGAATCAGGGAATTTTAATAAATTAGGGATCTGCTTGGCTTGGGATTGTGCTCATCTCGAGCAGATCCCGAGTTGGATTGGCCAATCCAAAACATGGCTCAATTTTTTTATTATTATTATTTTAGTAACTTGTCATATACAAAATATAAAATTATAATTAATAAAAATGGGATCTTGAAAAATATGCTATTTATGAATATAAAGTAATAAATAAGATTTTTATTAATGATGTGAAATAATATAAAAGTTTAAAACTAAGGATATATTATAAACCCGCAAAGGTATTAAATGGATTCGGGTTAATCCATAATGTACCCGAGTAGAGCCAACCTGAACTGTATAAAACCAATTAAGCTGGCTTGGGACCACGAAGATATACATTTCATGTAGTGACGATGAATGGCTCACCACGTAGGTCAGACAGCTAACAAACACAAGGGTAACCAGCATTTACCTTGTACCCTTCTTTTTTCTTTTTCTCTTCCACATGCAATAATTCATCTCTATCTATCTATTTATCTATTATAAAAATAACCGTCCTTTTTATCCTCTCCCTTATACGGTACTTATGTTTTTTCAATATAATTATTGAACCATTTGATATACATTGTTGTGTCTTTCTTTGACAGTTTGAGTTTTTAAAACAAATAATGTTTAGAATGATATCAGAGTGGAAGATCAAGTGATCGAATCTTGGAGACCTATATTTGTGTGTTTATTCTCCTCCCACGGATGTGCTGTTCAAGATATTGAACCATTTGATATACATTGTTTGACAGCTAGAGCTTTTAGAGCAAAATCTGTATCACATGCTTTCAACCCTTACTAGTTATTTGATTTTGTGGGGATGAGTGACCCATCTCATTTTTTCTACATTTTAATGGGAGCGGATTTTCTGTGAGCAAAAATCCTGTGAGCGCCCTGTGGTGTAGAGACAACACCGAAAAGCGAGGCTCACCAAAACTGCACCCAAGGGGTGAAATGGGGTGTTGTCTCTATACCACAGGGTGCTCATAGAAGATCCCGGCCCCATTCTCCCCCCCCCCACAAAGCTTTCCATTTATTTAATACAAACAACACGTAATTGCCCAATTTGAAATGTTCCAAGGTACCAAGAAAAGGGACACTTACCCTCTCCATGTGAGTATGGTTTGGGGACAAAGCAAAGAAAGGTAGTAGTGGCGTGCAAGCACTTCACATGCCATGGGAGACACATTATTATACTTGATATTAATCTCCCTTTCTCTCACAGCACATCTCCCCCACTATGTATCTTCCTACAAATATTTATCCTAACAAAGGAAGGTACCACTTCCCATGTTTCTCTCCTACAACAACAACAAACAATTAGGTATTGATCAGAAGTTCAGATTAACCGTCCGATCAAATGATCGATACCGAAATCCAACAGTTCTCATCGATTATCGATCTTCACCTAATGGGTATCACTTTGATGAATTAATCTTTAAATCAAACGATCATGACCCACATGATCGAACGGGAATCACTGATGGTGCATAGAAGTTTAGTCTAGAGGAGAGGTGTAGAGAGAAAGAAGCTCTTGTGTAATATTTATAATTAGACTACTATTATAAGCTCCCGCCAAAGATACGGTCACATCGGCACGTGGTCGCTGATTCCGCCAGTTATTAAACTACTGCGACTTTCCAGTAATACCGTTGAGTCCCAACTCCTCCCAGCTGTAACTAGCTGTCCCAATCCCCCATGTGACCACCCCTCCAAGAAAAAAAAAACATCAAGAGAGAGAAGAACAAGAACAACAAGAACAAATTTAATTTAATGAGATTGAAAAGCAAGAGGAAGCTGTGATGTTGTTGTTGTTCTTGCTTCTTATTATTATATCACATTTACAAGATCCCAAGTGTTTTGAGTATAAGAAGATCTGCTTGAGATTATTAGTGGGTTTTGTATTGTGTTGTTCTGATACTTAGAATGGCACAATTGCCTCCAAAAATCCCAAACACGACTTCCAATTGGCCTAGTTTCCCTCACCAAAGGATACCCTCCATGGGAAATCTGATGATTCCCACCACCACCACCACCACCACCACTCAACAGCCTTCTTGGGTTGACGAATTCCTCGACTTCTCGTCGGCGAAGCGCGGCGTTCATCGGAGATCGGCGAGCGACTCGATTGCCTTCCTCGAAGCTCCATTACTGGTCGAAGAATGCCGGAACACCTCGGCTGCATTGAGGCCTGCTGCAGCTGCAGAATTCGACAGGTTAGACGACGAGCAGCTCATGTCTATGTTCTCCGACGACATGTCGGCAAATGTACATCCTACAGTGTCATCGTCTAATCCATCCACACCATCAGATCACAATAGTATCAATGATGATCACAAGCCTAGTACACCATCTGATCATCAACAGCAGCTCAAGAATAATGAATCTAGTGAAGTGCAAAGCTCATGCAAATCTGACCCTCAAATCCCCCCACCTTCAAGTAGTACTGCTTCAGGTGATTCCGTCATCGATCCCAAGCGCGTCAAGAGGTAATCACAATTAATTAATTAAATTTCAACGATGAAATTGAATTAATTATCTAATTTTGTACTATAAATAGAATCTTGGCGAATCGACAATCGGCGCAGAGGTCACGAGTAAGGAAACTACAATATATTTCCGAGCTCGAACGTAGTGTCACTTCATTACAGGTATATCACCTTGTGTATACGTATGCTTAATTAAGGTTACTAATCGATATTATTGTAGACAGAAGTATCGGCATTGTCGCCTCGAGTTGCATTTCTAGACCACCAACGCATAATTCTTAACGTCGACAACAGCGCTCTTAAACAAAGGATCGCCGCGCTCGCACAAGACAAGATTTTCAAGGATGGTTAGTGCTTAATTAAACAATTAATATTAGTTCTTGTAATAAGAGGTTGCATGAACAATGTATATACATATAAATAACTACACATTATGGTTTGTGAATGAAATGCAGCTCACCAAGAAGCTTTGAAGAAGGAGATAGAGAGATTAAGGCAAGTGTATCATCATCAGAACTTTAAGAAGATGGGGAGTAATATTAATGCAGCACCACCACACTCGGACAACCAGCGTTGCACGGACAAGGAGCACCAGCAGCAGCAGCTTCACAACTGAAGAGGGGGACCTGCGCAATCACGTGGTGTGTTCCCCCAGTGTAGCGTGTAGGTGGATCTCTGACAAGCTTTTCACAGGATTGGAGGGTAGGAAAGTTTAAGGTGAAAAGAAGGGGTAGTGATTGGTGGGAGATTGACTGTTTAGATGGGATCAGATGGTGGGGTTTGATTTTTTTTTTTTTTTTTAATTTGTATTTTATTATCATTAATTCCTTTTTTTTTAATTATTTTTGGGGGCAAAAGATTGTGGGTTTGTGGTGGTGGTGGGGGTGGGGTGAGTGCACTGTTTTGGGATATCTGAAAAGAAGGGTTTGTCTGGGGGTGCTTGATGTATGATTCTTGTTTATCTTTTCAGTGTTTTTCCTTTTTTGGGCACAATAATTCTGTATCCTTTGTTCTCAAAAAAAAAAAAAAAAAGAAAGAAAGAAAAAAGAAAATAGGGGACACAGAACAAAATTTAAGAAGGTACCCTCTAAATCTTGTGGGCTATAGTTTCTTGAACTGATTTTTTTTTTTTAGGTGTGGAGGAGGGGGTATGTCATATGTGTATAAGAAATGATTTTGTTATTAACTATATGGTGACTACCATTGGCACTGGTTTTTTGGTCTATGGTACCATTAATATGGCTAATTATAAATTTAGGGTCTTTCTAATCTGTATATACAAATAAAGTGTACTTTCAGCATGTTAAACACCAGTTACTCTAAAAGTTCAAGTTGTTAAAGAAAGGCACAACAATGTATATCAAATGGTTCAATACTCTCCCGCGCGCACAGGCTTTGCACGGGAACAATACATCCATGGGAGAACACAGGGTACCGAGGTAAACACAGAAACGTACATCTCTAGAATTCGATCACTTGTTCTCTCACTCTGATACCATGTTAAACACCAATTAGAGAAAGGCACAACAGTATCTATATATGTATATATCAACCTCAATGTAGTGCTTGCTCTTAAAAAAAAAGGTTTCTGGGGTTGGTGATGCAGCAGTTATCTTACAGCTAGATGAACTGGAAATGAGCTAAGAATGAAAGGAAGTAGTTTAATTAAGGAAGCTATCTATCCCATCCCTACTACACCACAGGGATTTTCTACTAGTAATGAGCAATATATATTATTTTCAAAAGAGAAATTTTCAAATTATTTTCAATCTAAATCTCTCTCTCCAATTTTTTCTTTTTTCAATCAAATAAGAGAAGTGCTTTCTCCAGTATTTTCTCTCAAAATCCAAAGTTCCAAACACAGCCTAATTAAATACTAATGTAGCCCCAAATATTTCAAAGTCACCACCAAGAAGGTGAACCAAGTCATCAGATAAAAAAAAGCGCGCTGCAAGTCAAGTCTATATCATCCACATAAAAGTAGTATTAGTAATAAAATTCCATTGGCATCGCGAAAAATAGGTTAGGAAGGATCATTAGTACTACAAAAGAATCCAAATTGAAGGTAAAATGATCGAGCCAAGTTCGAGGAGCTTGTTAGAGTCCCATGGGTGTATGAATGACACAGGATGAAGATGCCGAAGTATCAGAGGTTCACATATCCCATCTTGAAAAGCTTCATTCATCAAGATCTGCAGCTTACGCTGAAACCGTAATCTGACCATGGCCGTTATGGAAATATTGTGTTATTCTCTTAGTCATATTCCACAAGCTTTTATCATCTGGAGGAGACATGTTATGGACCTGTATGCCTCTGAATTTCCTCAGTAATTTAACAAGGTAGATTAGAAAGGCAATGGTGGAAGTACACCCAGTGAGAAGGAACAGTCCACAGAAGCTTTGGAGGCTTAAGCTTTCATTTTCAATTCTAGTTGAGTTTGAACACTCAATAGAGGATGGAAACCACAGCTCCTCCAGTCTCTTTAATTCTCCATTCTCTGATAGTTCTAGAATGGCTTCGGAGATGTCGGTTGCCATTGGAGAGCCTTGTGGAAATACCTGCAAGTATAACATGATTTGTGAATCAATGAACCTCTGTTCCTTCTTCTTTGTTATCTGCTTTTTTTTTTTTTGGTGATGTGGAACCCCCGACCCCACTTAGTGGGGACAGGATAAATCCCAGATACATGACCCCACCCACAAGGACCATATATCAGGTAAGCCTGAGGACTCGAACTTGGGACCTCCAGTCATAGTGTTTGAACTCGGTATCGGATCGGGGATCGGGGATCGGCGGATCCAAGCATGGACCAGTTTTATTTATTTTATTTTTTTTAAATCATAAAAAACATTTAGGGTGTAGATCGTCTGATCTGACTCGTCCAAAACCGTTAGATCGTCTAGATCAGACAATATGACTTGGTTTTGGACCGAGTCAGAGAACTTTAGCAATTTTCGGGATCGGCTTGGGATCCTAACTCATCCCAAGCCGATCCTGAGTTGTATCGAGCAATTCGACTCAGGATTGGCCGATACTTAACACTACACCTTCAGTTCCTGAGCTAGAGAGCCTGCCAGCTGAGCGAACCCGTGTTAGTTACTTGTTTGTTTAATTTAGAATAACAAGATCAATTCATGAATATAGGAGAGTTCTAGCAAACTACTTACAAATCCGAAACCTCCAAATCTGTAGGTGGCTTTTGTGGCGGTATATCGGCCACAATTGTTAGAGAGGAAGACTTTTTGGTAAGGCAGTTCCATGAAGGCAGCTTTGATAAATTTCTCCTTGAATTCCCCTGGATAGTCGTTTCCAGTTTTAACAGACCTGATGTTGCTTTTATTGAAACCGAGTACGTCGTGCAAGTATTTCATGACGAACGAATCGCCGTCGCAACCAACAATTGCATTGTCCTTCTGTAACGATCGGACATTGGTCACGGTCGGCTCGAGCCGTTGAACTGTGAGAATGGAAGTGAGACTGGCAGTGTAACTGGAGTTCAGGACTAACACCACAAAGAGCCATACTGCCATAACAATTTTAGTGTAGTTACTATGAACCTTTTCTCCTGTAGTCAGATTACTACTGATCAGAACATGAAATTCTTGTCTATACAAAGAAAGAGAAAGTGTTGGATTGTACTTACTGTGTGCAAAGAAAAGAGTGGAGAAGGTGAACCACAAGGCAGTAGCAAGTTGAGTCTTCAGTGGGCCTGTGAAGTCTGGATTGGATCCTCGTTCCAGAAACCATATAATGAACATTGTGTAGATGATGACGGCACCGGTCACTAGCCACATTTCTACGGTGAAAGGCTTCATGAACATCCATGCCTTTTGAGATTCTTCCGACTTTACCGGGACTATCATGGAAAGCCCTGATTCGGCAAAAGGCTGAGTGAATTCGACGTATTTGGTTCGAGCGGCTAGGATTGTTATATCGCCGACCACGGCATCAAAAGTCTTTCATCAACAACAACCCAGAAAACAAAGTACACAATCTTTAATAAATCAAACAAAAGAAGAAATAAACTAAATGTTATTCCAAAGACATTCCAAGTCATGATATTTTAGAGTCAAATTAAATGTTTTTGAAAGGGACACTCTCATGTGGATTATTCAGACTTCTATAAAATAACAGAAATTCTTGTGAAAGATTCTTCATTGACTATGATATTCATAAGAGAATTTTCATTCTAGTTCATTATTTGTAGGTGAGCTGAAAGTTACCAAGATGCTTAGTACTATCTAGACCAAATTGCTTTAGACTGCTTGATTGATCATTTACATTCATCTCATATGGACCATAAACTGAAAAATCAAATCATCCACAAGAAATTCTATAAACCTGCACATATGAAGCAAGGAAAGACTGATGCAATGCATATGTAAAGCATAAAATCAATGTTTGGAAATGAGTCAGTACCTTGTTATAGACTTGATATACAAGATCATCATAGGAGCCATTGAACGAATTATACTCGAAGAATAGTGTATAGTCTAAAAGTTCCACAGCTGCCTCAAAAACATCAATGCAGAAACCACTAACAGACGGCTTGTTTGGATTCTGACTTGGCTCCACCTTGACAAACTTCTCAAATATGGCATTACCCGGAATGCCGATCTTCATTCGCTTTGCATCAGTAGGCATCACCCATCCTTTAGGGACTCTCTGTAAGCCCCCCAGCCAATCCACCGGACCATTCGATATTTCCATGTTCCCACTTCTCTTGCCCTCGTCTCCATCTTTTTTGACAATAAGGCTCTCTGAGAAACCATAATCCGGCAACCAGTAGTTGAGCTCTTTATAACTCTTTCCGACGATGTTAACGATTCTGAAAACGGGTGAATGTGACAATTCCCCCTCTTTGAATTGAACTTCACCACTCAAACCAGTGAAATTGCTTGAGACAATCCTTTCCAACAACATTTTGGATGTTTTATTATTGCTGTCTAAGTTCTCCATGGCCCCTGCCACAGTAAAAATGGCATCATACACCTTAAGCGCGTGAATTCCCGGCTCGAACTTATCTTCTTCGGAATACCCTGATCGAAAAACTTGCTTGAATTTTACAGAGAAATCCATAAAGGAGGAGCTAGTTTCCGAGAAGTACGTCTTGATTCCAATAACACCTTGCA
The DNA here is from genome assembly GCA_031762675.1 of Pachysandra terminalis. Lineage (NCBI taxonomy): Eukaryota > Viridiplantae > Streptophyta > Magnoliopsida > Buxales > Buxaceae > Pachysandra > Pachysandra terminalis. Next base: position 6,155,558 of record JAUPMG010000019.1, read on the forward strand.
TGGAGGAGATAACTGATGAGTTCATACAATCAAGAAGGTTTGTAATCGCGCCCGTAGTAATCCACACAGAGTCTTTCCCCATCATTCCCATTCGTTTCGCTTCTTTGAACAAGTGGGATGCTAATGACGGCGACGACTGAACAATAACAAACACCCTTGATTGTTTGCTCTTCATCTTCTCAAGCTCTTCAAGAACTGCAGCTTTCGGATCATAGACAGAAGAAAAAGGCGGGAGAACCATTCGGTACTCGATCTTCGAGCCTACTTCTTGGAGAGCCTCTGACAGAAGGGTGATCATCCCTGAAGTAGCCCCATAGGCATCATCTTCATAGATAGCTATGACCCTTCGCCACCGATAAGAACCAATAATAGCAGCTACACATCTCATCTCTGCAGATCCATCGTTAGCCATCCTTACCAAAAATGGCCATCGTTCTGAAGTTAACGGCGGGGCGATACCAGCCGTTGCTAAGGAGAGAACTGGAACTTGCGCTCGGTTTCCAATTCCAGCGACTAAAACAGCTTCCTGCCATGTCCCCATACAAAGAATTACGTCCACTTCTTGCTCTTTAGTAAGCTCATTGGCTGCAACCAAAATTCAGAAGTCCCAAACTCATTAAATCATCAGATAAAGATATTTTTTTTTTAAGGAAAAATGATAGATTCAAATTAACTTACCAGCAGAAGCTGCTTGGAGGGCATCCTCACCGGAGTCGCGTAAATGGAGGACTAGATTGTATTTGTTATTCGAACTTTTGTTAATGATTTCAATTGCAATCTCCATAGCTACCTTCTGTTCTTTGCCTACTCGAGAATTCATATCGAAGATGGCGCCAACGTTTGTTGCTTGGTGATCGGAAGTTCTGTTTTCTGATGCTACAATCAATCCATGAGAAAGAAGTAGAATGAAGAAGCTGAAAGCAAAGAAGTAGAATTGACAATATGTAGTAGCGGTAGAGATTGAAAGAAACATTTTGGTTACAATAAAGGAGGTATCTTCATGCAGAGAGAAAGTGAAACCATTTAAATAACCATTTCACCACCAAGAGTTTAGCCATACGCGCTTACTTGGAGAATATTCTGGCCTTTGACCTTTGACCTTTGACCTTTGACAAAGAGATGGGACTGGAGTTATTGGACAACTAGTAGATCCTCTAGAAGCTCAAACCATGCAACCTAATCGAGAAACCAATCTATGATTGAAGTTTCCTAACTACCCATTGATTCAATCTTCATCTGACTTGTCCAATATATTGACCACTCAAAAGAACAAAAAGTGGGAAGTCAGTAAAACGCTTAAAATATCTCATTGGAGTGACCTTTTCAAAAACCGTTGTTATTGTGTGTGTATTGACTTTTTGAAGGGTATAATGAAGAGCCAATGTCTGTTCGATGTTTCTGATTTACAGTCGTGTATCGCTTGGCCAATATCACTGAATCACCAACTACTACATCACGGGTCTTGCCCGCATGCAGGACTTTGTTCAAATAAGAAGTGTATTGCTAGTCTCAAGTCTGCAGAAAATAAAATTAAAGATAAACAGATACATAGGAATGAAAAGTGCTGTTGCAGAGAGAGAGAGAGAGAGAGAGAGAGAGAGAGGACTATCCTCAGTGGCTTGGTGCTCGATGGGAAAGGCCCATCTCCTGAGTAGATCAAGAGCACCTGGACCGGAACACTTGCCCCATGATTCTTATTGACCTGTTATAACTAGTTGCTTTATCATCACCCAACTGAAGCATCTGAACCCTCTAACCAGAAGCAAGCGCACGCAAGCGTGTGCACACACGCACGCACGCACAGAGCAGAGCCTGCTGCTGGTTAAAATGTATATTGCTGTTGAAGCTATCAAAATGGTTCAGTGAAGTACTTTGTAACAACTGTTTTGTCTGGCTAGCACAAAGATCCCTAGCACCGAGTTCTCTTCTTCAGGATGATTCAATAAGAACTTGCAACAAAATTCGACTAGGAATTCCTAAAATATGGCCTAGTTTATGTCTGGATGGAAGAAGAAATTGACTCCTACAATTCCTTGCATTGATGAGAGATGCTGGAAGCATAAACAGAATGAGAAAGATCCATACTACCATCTGTAGTTATCCATGCATTATCCTTCTTCCCCATCTCCCCTTTCTTCACTTTTGCAAACAGACAGGTAGCCGATGGTGAAGATGATGAACAGAGAATACTCTGCTTGCTTTTATGCCTCGCCAGCTCTTCAGAGAGAGAAGAAGCTATATGTGTGCGATCTGATAGGCAACCCGTACTTGAATTCACTCATTATATGGCAGCAGAAGGATGTGGGATTCAGGGAGCAGCTGAGTCAATGTCATCGTAGACCCAGTAATAGCAGTCATTGCTTCATTTGTGCTTTATTGGCTCTGGAAGGTTGAACGCGGAAGGACTACCAAGAATGCTCCCTTTAATGTCCACAAACCTAAAATTACTTGCACTTGCTGCGGACTTGTGAGTTCCATAACTGCATCCAAAATTTCAGTATTTTAGAAACTTAAGGTTCCTATTATTCTTTATCGCATTAAACCAACTTATATCAAATTACATATCACAAGTGCTCTTTTTTTTTTTGATCAATAACGAAGAGAGATAATATATATAGAGAGAGAAGAAGAATGTACCAAGATCCCAAAGGAGGGGAAGAAAAAGCATAAGATCACAAAAACAAAAAGATAAGACCAGTACAAAGAGCAGTAGGTAGTAGGTACACAAGCGCCTTCTGGGAATGTGCGAGAAGGATGCCTAAACCAATCCACCTAGATATCTGGCCAACCTAATAGTATGTATGTGTCACCATGGGCATCTATTAGCCCGTCATCCAAGATATCACAGCTTCCGAGTCCCACTCAACCATCACCTGACTGAAGCCCGCATGTACTGCACCCCAAAATCCCAAGAGGGCAAGCAACTCTGCCCTCGTGGAATCTCCTGACCCTATCGACCCCGTTGTGATGTCCCCACATGTTTGTGTTTTAAGTGCTTGAGGCAAGGAGAATCTGTTGATCATTTGTTTCTTGAAGGTGTGGTGCAGCGGTGGCTTGTTCTATTTGGTCTTTTTTTCTTGCAGGAGATCAACATATTTTGGGTTATGCTCTCACGCATCGTGTTGTTGTTGTATCAACGGTGGTTTCAGGCTCTGGAAAAAGGGAGAAAATGATATATCATGCTTTGTATCAAGCTGTGTTGTGGGTTATCTGGGAGGAGAAAAACAGGAGGATTTTCGAGGATAGAAGAAGGGAGGTTGGGGTGCTTATTGATGTGAATATCCAACTGGTAGCATCATGAATGCCTGGATGGTGGTTCAGCCAGAGTTTAGAGGGATCTCGTGCTCAAATTTTATTAGAGATTGGGCAACTGTATCAAGATCATCTTCTTTAGTATCTAAGGCTTCAGTCGATTGGAGACCGCCTAAGGATACATCAAATGATATATCATGCTTTGTATCAAGCTGTGTTGTGGGTTATCTGGGAGGAGAAAAACAGGAGGATTTTCGAGGATAGAAGAAGGGGAGGTTGGGGTGCTTATTGATGTGAATATCCAACTGGTAGCATCATGGGTGCCTGGATGGTGGTTCAGCCAGAGTTTAGAGGGATCTCGTGCTCAGATTTTATTAGAGATTGGGCAACTGTATCAAGATCATCTTCTTTAGTATCTGAGGCTTCAGTCGACTGGAGACCACCTAAGGATACATCAAGCTTAATTTCAACAGGTCATTGCTTGGCAATCTTAGGCCATCGGAAGTTGGAGGTATTTTCAGAGATCATCTACGGACTATCCTTCATGCCTACTCTGGGCCCTAGGGGATGGGGATTCGGTTCGTGCGGAGTTATAGGCTTTGATTACAGGGCTCAAGGTAGCTAAAAACACTGGTTACTCGTCTTTGGAAGTGGAGGGAGATTCTAAGATTGTGATTGATTGGATGTCGTCTTCCTCTTTGACTACCTCGGGATACAGGCATCTTTGTAGTCTTGCGAGATTCCTTGCTGCGGATTTTTTTGTGTCCTTCAACCGTATATCTAGAAGGACAAGCACGACCCTGCTGACAGATTAGCTAGGGGTGGGGTGGGGAGAGTTTGCCTGTTCACTGGGGGTTCTCTGACATGATACTTTTACCAACGAGAACTTCCTGGATTGGAGTCCTTAACTTGGTGAAAGCGAAGGCCAAACTAACACAAAGGGCTCATTGTTCTTGCAGTTTTTCCCCACTATATGTTTGCTGCAATAGGAAAAGAAAGAGATGATACTTTTTTTTTCTTTTTTTTTTATCAGTACAAGTAGTATATTTATATTAGTATAAAGAAAGAAAATAAAATGTGAACAGCAGGCATAAGCCCAATACAAAAAGAACCCCCAGATAGTCCATGTACACAAATGATGTACACCATGAACCCAAACCTGAAGATGGTAAGAAAAACTATTTACCCCCCCCTCACATCTTCCTTGCTGATTTTACAAAAACACCACAATCTCCCTTGAACTGGAAAAATTGGATAGAGTTGAAATCAATGCCGACTGATCTTATAAAACAGAGTGGAAAAGATTTGATTAATAACACCCTCCACATCCTTTACCCGCCCCTCAAAAATTCTGCCATTTCTCTCTTTCCAAAGGGTCCAGCAAATTGCTGCTGGACACACATTCCAAAGAACCACCTTTTTGGATCCTCCTTTCAGCCATCCCCAAGAACAAAGAAGAGCTACAACCTCCTCCAGCAAAACCAAATAGACCTCAAATCTGCTCAAAAAGACACCCCCAACCTCAAAAGCAAGACTACAGTGCAACAATAAATGGGATACACTCTGCATCGACACAGCACAGGCTGCATCTATTAGGGATAGACGATCCCCTAGCAATCAGATTATCAAGAGTTAATATTTTGCCTTTTAACTGCAGACCAAAAGAAGAGCTGAACTTTAGATGAACCTGAGATTTCCATAATACCTTAACCACCTCGAACCATTCACCTACATCCGAAATAGAAGTATACCAGGACCGAACTGAGAATTCCCCGTTAACGCCCCATGTCCATCTCCTCGCATCTGAACCTTCCTTGAAAGCAAGACATTGGATCGAAGACAGCATTAGCGCCACTGAATCCAGCTCCCAAAAATAAAGGTCTTCTAAAACTCATATTCCAGCACCTCCTAAGATGGTCCAAAGAAGATATCTCTGAGATTGAAGCTTCTTGATTCTGCATTAGCCTGAATAAATCAGGAAACCGACTTTTGAGAGTTGCATTCCCCACCTACTGATCAGCCCAAAAGGTCACTCTATCACCCACACCCACCTCGAAACTTGTACCCTTCACAAAATTCTCGTAAAATCTGGCAATCAGTTTCCAAACACCCAACCCATAAGAACTTTGAATAGGCGGGGTAATCCAATCTCTGAACGAACCACCCATATCTGGCTACAATCACCCTTCTCCAAAGACCCTCTCTCTTCCCCAGACCTCCACAACCACTTCCCTAATAATGCTACATTAAAACTTCTTAATCCCTTTATCCTGAGACCCCCCATTCTCTTTTAATTTACAAACTTCACTCCACTTCACCAAATGGTATATATGTTCCTCCCCCTTGCCACACCAAAGAATATCCAGCTAAAGCTTTTCAATCCTATTAGCCACCGACACCAGAATCTCAAACACTGAAAGGAAGTAGGTAGGAAGGTTTGACAACGAGCTTTTAATGTGAAAAATGGGCCATCCATTAGTATAAGTATAGACAAGATTAATCTATTGCTATTTTCTCTTCTTGAATGATACAAGAGCTGGTATCCTAAATTTCAGTAACTACATAATGAGGTAAAAATGTGGCAGAGGTACATAAAAAAAATCATTTTGAAGAAATTCAATCTAATGTATTCGAACACATCTGAAATCAAGAAGGTAACAGAGTTCCATATTGATTTATTTTCAGCTTTGTGTTCACAGCAAAAAAGAAAGTTGGCATGTAAAGGTGGTAGAAGGCAAAATATTCTTATCAGTTCCATGGTACAGTTATATGAAACTGAACCAAATGCCATATGTGGTTAAATTGACAAAGTTCCCATGGAATTGGAGACATGTTCACAAACATGATAATTCATTTCAAGAATTACCTAGGCTTACAAAATCCCAGCTACAATACCAAGGCTCAGAAAGATAAAGTAAAAAATGGCATAATAACTCAGTCCCACGTATCCAAAAGCTAGCTCAAGAAATCTGGCCCATTGCAAAAACTGCCATCTTCAATGTGCTACCAATGTATTGATTGCAATTACTTTTCAGCAAAAAAGGGTAAATTTGCAAGATTACTCATTTAAAAACTCATTGAGCAAATAACATGTGAAATAATTTCAAACAAAGCAGATCTGTAAATATGATGCAGAAATGGGAAGAGGTGGGTGGGTGTGTTTGTCTGTAATTCATATAATTCAAATTGAGTTCAATACAATGCACAACATACAACCACTAGGATAACAAAAAGCCTTCGTTTGGTTCTGAAAATTTAGAGAAGTCCAATAAAAACCACATCACCTGTAGACTAATCATCGGCTTCTATCAATTAAATTCTTCTCAAGAATTGCATAACTAATTCAAAAACAACTAAGAAACTGAGGAAATTAACCAAAATAACAAAGAAAAAGTTTAGATGGAGGTTGAATATATCATCAGTTGGAGCTCTTGATGCAAGACAATTAGCCAATGAACTCACCTGAATTGACTCTCACAAGATCAGAGGAAACTATGATAGAATCAAGTTTGGAGCCTTCAACTGAACTGCACTGCAAATGTAAAAAATCTTCAAAAACAATTAAGAAGTAAATCAAAGCCTGAAAAGAGATGAATGATGTATGATCGTTTTCCATCATCATCTATTCAAGAGATCCCAATTGCTATCCAGCAAATAAATTCTTACGTGGTCTAGATGACAAAGCTATGACCATATAAATAGAGGAAAAATTACGTTTAATGCATGTTAAAACAAATAATATCTATTTGCAATTGCACAATCTACTTCCAGTAGTTTTTGTTATAAAATAAATGTATCAGTCACACAGTCGACAAACTACAGACATGTCAGTTCTTTCTCTACAAAATAGTGATAAAATTAAAATGCAGAGTAAAAGCAACAAAGTATACGATTGTACACAGAAAATTATGAGTAAAAGCTCCAACAATGTCCTGCTTAAAGCTGCATTACAAATCCAAAGACCTAATGGAGGGTCGCATCAAGTTAGCAGTCATTATAAAACCTTGTTAAATCCTTTCTTTGTGAATGCCAATCTATGTTCTCGAGCTGATGTGTGGGTGTTTTCATTCCTAAAGACATGGATCTTGATTGATAGGAGTGGCAAAACAGTATATGATAAGCCCTTTTCCTCTGCTTAATAAGATAAACCATTGTAACTGAACCAATGAGTCACATATGAGTAAACAACTTATCGCAATTTCCAAGTCAGATGGTTTTATACCTAACAGAAAAGTCAGATTTATAAATTTATTATAAAATCCTGTATATAGCATAGGAACTCTTTTACCGCAGCAAGAAGCAGAAATTGAACCAGTAATATCAAGGCTTCTATAAATAGCATGCCAGTCAAACAATGGTACCCATTCACGAACCTTTTTGAACACGCTTTCTCCATTCATAGGTTAACAAACACATTCTGACTACAGACCCAGACAAGTTAGCAACGGTAGGAAGTTACAGTAGACAGGTAATTACAGATAACCACACAGACATGATCAAATAATGGAGACTTCTGATTTAGTATTATAGTGGGAAGCTGAGATCACATTCGAAGGACTTCATACCACGTAGGGGCATCAGCAAGCACTATGCCTCCTCCAAATTTAGGAACAATATGTATATCATATTGGTATACAAATTCATAAGAAAGAAAAGGTTAATGCTGCTCAAAATAAAAAAAGCAGTGATTGTACAGAGAAACGGTGTGATCTTTTGATGTTATGATAAGCCCTTTCCTCAGCTTCTTTGCCAAGCCTGTTCATTTGAAAAGAATATTTAGTGTGAGCCAACAGATAGAAACATGGGAGGTTATTTCATCAATCATATATTCTTTTAAGATAATCACCCAATACATGCCCGGAGTAAACCCCCTCATAAAATGTCTACAAGACTTGCCGCCCGTCAACCAAAACTGCCAAAACATCCATCTTAGAATGTTCAAGAATACATAGAACTGAGCAGATATCATAAACAAAACATAAATGTCATGATCATCAGCAGAGAGCTGGTTAGTCTCCACAGCATTTATAAATTCAATTTCGACAAAAGAAATAACATAACCTTCTCACTGCATACATTCGTCCTTTTCTTCTTTCAATGCATATCATACAAAATAAATATTTCAAAATGGAAAACTTTCTTCTAATGAATATGCAAGGAGACCACATGGGAAAGTAAGGGTGTCAAGAGTTTTATTAAAGCTACAACATATATATAATTATATGTATGTACACACAAACAACATATATTTTTATGAGAGAGAGAGAGAGAGAGAGAGAGAGAGAGAGAGAGAGATGAGCTGTTTCTTCAAATACTATTGAATTTAAAATGTGGGGGAAATAGGCGTCAGTATCACAACCTTCTCAAAGATTACAGGAAGGAAAGTAAAGATTACAGGAAGGAAAATTTTCTTCTAATGACCAAGCAAGAAGACCAAATGGAAAAGTGGGGAATCAAGAAGTTGATGAAAACTACAGCATAATTACATAGAAGAGTCATTTCTTCAAGTACTAACGAATGAAAATGTGGTGGAGATGGGTGTAACATATGATCTTCATTTCAAGATTTAACTGAATTAGAAAGTAAGTTGTTTCAACTCTCACAATTTGACTTAAAGATGACAACACTAACACATAGCATTTCTTAAGTTGTCTAATCAGCATACTGGACCTTGATAATCAATCAAAACATCGGGTAAGCAGCCAGATAAGATGTTTGTGAAGTAACAGATGAGCAGCTAACTAGTAATTGCATAAAACATATAGGACAAACCATAGTGATCATAAAAGGTCTATCCAGGGCAAAAAAAAACACGAATTATAAATAACAAGGGGGTTTCTGTCAGTGTTGATGAGATTACCCATAAATTAAGATACACTGTATTCCATATCATCATAACTACATTCAACTTAAACAACAATACTTTCTGGCTACACACGTCAAAAATCTCAGAAAGAGAGATTTCCTGAGCATTTCTGCCCATCACTCGCTGGTAATACATGCAGAAGTATCGGAAATCTTACGCTTTGCAAACATTTCCTTTAGGAATTTCACTTCATTCTCGAACTCCAATAACTTGTTACCCTGCAAGTGGACCTTGTTAAGCTCTGAGTCTAATTTACCGAACCACACAAGTTCAAATTCCTTGATCTTTTCTTCAATCATAAGACGCTTCATTCGATCTTCTTCCTCTTGCTCCAAGCGCTGCTTTTCCAGTTCCATTGTGTTAAGAACAATACCACAAGTCTTGCCAACATCCTTGTAAAGTGGTTCACCAGGCTGCGAATGACGTTCTCTATACTCTGTGAATGCCCGTCGTGTTTCCTTCAAAGCCTTCTTATAACCCTCCAATAGATTGCTCATGACATAAAGCTCACGCTCAAGGCGATAAATTTCAGCATGTTTTACCTGTATATTTTCATAATTGGTTTTCTGTAAGTGTTCAATCATCCTTTCTCGATGCTCCAGCTGATTAAGTAGGAGCTGCTGATTTACATTAGAGTCTGAGCAAGCCTGTTCTTGTGCCATATACATCATTCTCGCTTTTCCCATCAAACTCTCTATATGTTCCAAGCATACATCAAACTCAGATGATTTAGGATCCCATGGGCCATCATTCCTCATCCTCTTGTGGTGCTCATTGACAGAGTGATGACGGATATCTTGCTCATCATGACTAGCCTCCCTTTTGCCGGTATTACTAAATACAGATGAGCCAATCAGTGACATATGGGTATCAGCTCTGGATGAAAGGAATTCCCCATTAGAGTGATCAAGAAGCTGCTCAGGCAGACCATAAGGAATATCTGTTGTTCCCGTATCTTGAATAAAATCAGCGGAAGATATTCTCTCCAAAGTAACTGATTTTGACAAAAGGTTGTACCTTTCTTCCTCTTCTTCTCCTTCTTTGGTTTCCTGATGACACTCCAAACTTTTAACTTCATTTAAATTACAACGCTGAAAGCAGTGCTCATCAATCTTTTTTCCACCCAAAAGCCACTGTTCAGTTTCTTCTTCTTTGCATTCCTGAAAGTCCATCACATCCACATCTCTGATGCACTCGTTTTCAATCCTTTCCTGCCCAAGACTCAATTCAGTCTCATGTTTCTCCAATTCCTGTGCGTGGAAATCATCCGAACCACTCATCTTCACATCGATCATATATTCTTCCTCTTCCACAGAAACTTCCATTGGTAATTCTTCGCTGAAAACATCATCTCTCTTAACCTTCATCAAACACTGCAAATGAGAAGCATAATAACAATGCACCAACTGTGTCCCCTTCATCAGCTCCTTCTCCACCATAAACCATATCAATCCAGGCCAATCAACCTTCTGCGGCTGCCCCTCCTTAATAAACCGAGTCCAGTTCAAAATCTCGTCCGGCATCATCCAAGTATCCTCATGTAGAAGAACCCAGTTCGACACAAAGTCCTCAATAAACGATTTTGCTTCACCAGATAACACTTCGGAATCAAAATCATTAGCTTCCAGAGAATTGATCTTATCTTTCTTCACCGGTAGTTGCAGAGCTCGACCGAGATCAGCTCGGTTCACAGCGATCCTCATCCCATTCAAATAGCTGCAACGCTGCTGATGATTATAATTCACGATGAGCTGCGTGAGAAGGTCGGCTCGGATATCGCAATCAAGTTTGAGGTTAACAAATTCCCATAACCCTAGACTCGTCAAGAGCTTCTCGTGTTTGGAAAAATCTAGGGTTTTGCTGGGTACGAAGGGAATAGGCTGGAGATTTTCCTTAAGAATTTTGATTTTTTTCTCCATAGCGACTCGCTTTTTATGAGTCATGAATTTCTTCCTCTTTGGGGCCTTTCGAGAGACATTCGAGGTAGGGTGAGGACGATGGTTGACAGGAATTAGGTCTTGAATGATACTATCGTGCGGAGGCGGAGGAAAATTAGTAGGAGAGATGGCCATACCTTCTGGTTCTTCGTGTTCTTGAGGTTGTTGTTCTTCATTTTCTGGCTCTGGATGATGTTCTTGTTGTTGTTGTTGTTGTTCTTGTTGTTGATCTTCGTGGCGCTCGAGCTCTTCCTGGTCTAGGTCGCGATCTAGGTCATGGAGCTCATGGTCTTCTTCCTGGTTTAGGGCATCTGGATGTTGAGATTGATCTTCTTCTTGTTCGTTGTGTAGGATCATCTTAGGGTTTTGGATCTTATTCAAGTCCTCTTCGACTTCCTGTGAATGGTTACTAGTGCTTCTGAGTTTCTTCCTTGTCATGGAGATGGATTTAAGGGATTTTTTCTTCCCGCTCGGCTTTCCCTTTGAAGAGTAGAGCTTAAAATATGGGTTAGGAAGACATGCGTCTAATTCGAGGTAAAAACTATGGAGAAGTGTGTGTAATGGATGTGGGCTGAGGGTGGCAAGTTCACCTTTTTTACTTTGCTTTTTTTTTTTTTTTGGTAAATTATAGAAGCTTTCCTTAACATAAGCATTTCATTACAAGGGCCTCCTTTGACCTTTATAAAATAACTAGCAATGGCGCACGTGCGTTGCACATGTAAATTAATCTTAAAGGGTTATTTTATGACGAGGTAAACGAGAATAGTTTGGGGGACATTTGAACCAAGTAGAATCCGATTATTAGAATTTCTAAAAATATTGGATGAGAGAATTGCATAAGAAATAAGTATCAATGCATTGACAGAAAGGAAGAGGTAACTCGTATCATGTGGATTAGAGACAATATAGTGATGTTGTTAATCAGGCGGCTAATTTAACCCCATTTTACATGCGGCGCTTGATTATGAGTGCGTGTACGCGTTTTGAGTATATCCGCACACACTGAATCATTCCATAAAGCAGTAACGGCTGTACAGCCGTCCCTGTCACGTACTAGCTGTCAGCGGGTGTGTATGATGATTAGAGCGTTTTGGTGACAAGCAAAATTTG
>JAUPMG010000019.1:6181932-6194865 GCA_031762675.1 Pachysandra terminalis
ATTCTAGCTATTGTCGCACACCTTGATTTGGAACTCTACCAGATGGATGTCAAAACTACGTTTCTCAATGGAGAACTTGATGAGGAGATCTATATGGATCAGCATAGGGTTTCGTAGCCGAGGGGCACGAGCGCAGAGTTTGCAGACTCAAACGCTCCTACGGCTTGAAACAATCATCCAGGCAGTGGTATCTTCGTTTCCATCGAGACATTATAGAGTTTGGCTTCACGATGATTGAGGAAGACCATTGTGTGTATGTTAGACATTATGGTCAAAACTTTCTTATCTTGTCTTTGTATGATAGCAGAGAATGACAAGGAGATGATTGTCACCACTAAAGAGTGGCTTTCCTTCAGTTTTGAGATGAAGAATATGGGTGAGGTATTACGTGCTAAGTGTTAAGATTCATAGGAATCGCGCTAAGAGGCTTTTGTGTTTATCCTAGGAGACTTACATAAAGAAGGTACTTGAGCCTTTCAGAATGCACGATGCCAAACCCATTGACATTTCTGTCGTGCAAGGTGCTTCATTGCATCTTGGTCTTTGTCCAGAGACAGAGAAAGAGAAGGAACATATTGCTAGTGTTCCATATGTTAGTGCTATAGGTAGTCTGATGTATGCTATATGTTGTGAACTCGACCTGATATCAGTTTCACGGTTGGCTTAGCCAGTCGTTAGCACAGTAATCTAAGGCATACTTATTAGAAGGTAATGAAACCGTATTCTCGGATACCTACATGGGATAGCAAATTACATGCTTTGTTTCTAGCGAGCAAATTTGCAGTTATGAGGCTACTGTGATACAGATTGGGTAGGTGATCTAGATGGTCGAGAGTCGACGTCAGGATACACATTCTTTCAAGGTGACGGAACCATCTCTTAGAGTAGCAAGAAGCAAGTTTGCGTCGCATTGTCTACTATGGAGTCAGAGTACATGGCTTGTTGTGCAGCCGTCCTTGAGGCCGTATGGTTGAGGTGACTCTTATAAGATCTTGGAGTCTTCAGAGCTGGCATGGGACTGATCACCATCTATAGTGATAGCATGGCATCATTGACCTACACCAAGGAACCCAAATACCATGGCAGGGTGAAGCACATCAACGTTCATTATCATTACATCAAATACAGAGTTGCACATGGAGACGTGTCCCTTACACATATCTATACTCAACAGATGGTAGCTGATCCCATGACTAAACCTAAAGCTAGACAAGCTTTTAAGGTTCATGTCAAAGAGATGATATTACGTAGATTGTGATTTGTGTTAGGTGTTACAGTCTTATTTACATTTGTTATGTAGACATCTCATATTACTTTATATTTCATCCATGAGAATTTAATAGAGTTTATCTTCTCATGAGGCATGAGATTGTGGATTGTATGTACACATTACACACACATTATATCCATATTATGAGGATGTGGATATGATACGTCACTAAGTTAGTGGTCGGCTTCTCACACAACGACCAACCCTGGCGCATGCATTGCGAGTAGGATGAGACATAAAGAGGACTTATGCCATTGGGGGCATTTAGAGGAATTTATAGAGTTATATGTCGCCGTAGGAAAGCCAGGATGAGATTCCTTAGGGAATCGAATATTACATGATTAGAGCCGGATGTGAGACCTTAATCAAAGCACTTGAGAGTTGTGACTTGGATTAAGGGCTCAAGATAGGCACATAGATTGTGACTAAACTAAGATTCGTACGGTGTAGGAGGTTGATATACCCTTGGCTGGGTCCAGGACTCCACCGTAGCATGTGTTGCATAATACATGTGCTATTAACGACGTTTTTCATTTGAGAACAAAAGAGTGGAAACCAATTTCCTTGCTGTGTGAGAATATGATGATCCTAGAGTGAATCAACTTATACCCTTACTACTATGGATCATGACGTGAGGTTAGATCTGATGATCGCTACTTTAGCTTACTTTCCTATGGCCATGCAAATATGGTCTAACGGGGGTCTGTCTAAGAAAGCAGTTAGGTCAAAGCTAAATGGCATGAGGCTTAGAGAAGACTATTTGGCATCACATTTATAGAGAGACGGTTCATAGAGAAATGTGCTCATGTTTTAAAATTATCATTTGATGTTTCACATCTTTTACCTATATGTATCTGATATATATGTAGCCTATATGAATTATTTTAAATGTGCACCTTAACATGAATCTTATGGTTGAGTATAGAGATCTAAGCTTGTCCTCATGAGGGATTAGAAATACTCAATCCAATGTGGCCAAATGAGTCTGGGGCATAGGAGACTTTTCAGAGAGCATCACCTCTTCAGTTTTATGGAACTTGATATGGAGTTGCTTGCCCATTAGTTTGTGTTCGTCGGTCGCACGCTCAACGATCTGTATGATTGGAATCCATGATAGGAAGATAAGATGTACATGAGAGAGATGCACACTCCGTGCCCACTATGGACGAGTGGGAGATGTTGGATTTCAGAGATGGGCCGACCCGGTGTCCCCACTTGTTGGGACGTCCATATTGATTAGAAGTATGGATGTGAATAACTCTCTCCTAATTGGATTAGGAGATAGTGTCCTAGGAAGAGTTGAGTTAAGACTTTTATTTATAGAAGACTCCTCCTCCCTACCCATCAAAATAATTCACGTTTGGGTGAGATTCCAATTTAGAAATTACATATTCCAACATGGGACATTATCCGGTTCGATAGAGATCTTCCGCTACAGATTCAGGTTCGTGTGCATCAAGGTATGTGATCCGGATCGTTTACAACCTTCAGGTTCAGACCCTTTCTTGGTTGATGTTGTGACTCCCAGTTGCGTCTTCCTGTTGATGGTGGACTACTTCTCATTTTCTTTATATTTTTAACTAACGATGCAAACTCCCTTATCATGCAAGCCTCTTGAGGGATTTCATCTTGACAATGTGCTCACTTGAGTTGGCAATGTGCTTTCATCTTAACAATTCAAGGGTGCTGCATCCACATGGTAGAATCCATGAACTGTACACCAATAGATTCATGAGCCTC
Source organism: Pachysandra terminalis (assembly GCA_031762675.1). Classification (NCBI taxonomy): domain Eukaryota; kingdom Viridiplantae; phylum Streptophyta; class Magnoliopsida; order Buxales; family Buxaceae; genus Pachysandra; species Pachysandra terminalis. The sequence goes on from JAUPMG010000019.1 coordinate 6,184,943, forward strand.
GAGAGTCCAATCCATCTCAGCCAATCCACGTTGGCATCACCAAGGATGGCTTCATAGCTACCGTAGATCTTCGCCGACAAAGGGAACCCGTGATCAGAAGCAGATCTCCTGACATTGTCGATCAAACGGCTGCAGATGGCATAAAGGGTCGAGTTTGAAGCAAGAGTAATGGATATCGATACCTTGCTTGTTATCTTAACACAGCCAAAATTTTGAATGTGACCGACGTTTCTACCATCTTCGTCGTGTACGAAAGGGAGATCCATCACAAACAAAAGGAAAATATTAGTTTCTCCATCGAGCTCTCCTAAGAACAGCAATTGTGAGCTTCTTAAGGATCTTCTGCAACTTCAATGTTTGTAGGTTCTTCTACAACTTTATTGATATTCTTGTCAAAGCTTTCAACTGTATGGATTGGCAACCAGCATTTGCTTGCAAGCTCAAATAATTGGAAGGAAATATCATGAGGTTGTGGCACCGCATTCAACGATATTGGCCTCATCCACAAAGACAGCCAAGAATCCTCAACTAGCTTTTTCATAGAGGATTTTGAGTTGTTTGGCAAGGAGGAGGCTTGCTTAATCTTGTTGTGGCTCTTTACATGAAACCCCTCTCTTGTCGAGAAGCGAGCAACATGTGACAGAACTGAGATGGCTAACTCACAACATTGAACAGGGTAGCACTGTTGGGATGGAACCAACATGTTGGAGGGATGAGGACAAAAAAACTCAAGAGAAAGTGTGCTCTTGATGCTCAAAAACTCAAGAATAGAACCTAACATGTTACCCTACAACAATGGCTTGAAATTTCATTGATGAACTTCATAAGAAAGAAGATACAAAACTTAGTTTATCCTACTACATTCAAAAACGAGATTTGACTAACTTAACTATTGTACACATTCTAAAGCCATAAACCCAACTACCTAAGCATTAAACATAAAGATAGTAAACAACTATTACATTCTCCAAGTGACAATTAATGCTAGTTAACTACTCCCACTAGAGACTAGCATATAGACCATTACAACTATACCCAAACTTAATACACCAAAGAAAGTGTCTAACTTAAACTTCTAACAGCCTCCCTTTAGCTAGACAACCACCAGGCTCCTTCTTCATTTTATTGAAAGTCTCACTCTTCAAAGCCTTTGTAAAAATAGATGAAACTTGATCTCGAGTCTTGCAAAATTTGACAATGATGTCTCCATCTTTGAGCAATTCATGGATAAAATGGTACTTGATCCTTATGTGCTTGCTTTTGCCATGGAAAACCTGGTTCTTTGTAAGTGAAATAGATGAACTGTTATCACAAAATAAAGTTGTACCTTCCACTTGAGGATGCTTGAGTTCTTCCAAAATCCATCTTATCCAAAGAGCTTGACAATGCTAAAGCCAATGAAACATATTCCGCTTCCGCTGTAGAAAGAGTCACAACTACTTGCTTCTTTGATGTCCAAGAAATTAGACTTGAACCAATGTTAAAAACATAACGGGAAGTGCTTTTGCGATCATCAACACTTCCACCCCAAACACAATCACAATAGCCAACCAACCTTGAATCTTCAACTCTTCCATAATGTATCCCTTCATCAATGGTTTCACTCATATATCTTAGAATTCTTTTTCCGGCTTCCCAATGACTTCTTTTTGGTGATTCCATGAATCTACTAAGCATAATAACCGCAAACATAAGATCCGGTCTTGTTACTGTCAAGTACATGAGACTACCAACAAGACTCCTATAAATAGTTCCATCCACACTTCTCTCAAACTTAGCTTCAAGACTTCCATGGGAGTCCTAATTGGTGTAGCACCTGCCATTCTAAACCTTTTCAATAAATCTCTTGCATACTTCTTTTGGCTAAAAAAAATTTCATCTTCTTGTTGCTTCACCGCAATACCAAGAAAGAAATGAAGAAGACCCATATCGGTCATCCCAATTTCATGCATCATGGCTCCCTTGAAATCTTCACACATATTTGAGTTCCAGTAAAAATCAAATCATCAACATATAAACACACTTAAAAACTCACCTTGACTTCCTTCTTTGATGTAGAGAGTGTGTTCAAATGGACACCTTTTGAAACCCTTCTTTAAGAAATAGTCATCAATGCGACTATACCATTCCCTTTGCGCTTGCCTCAGTCCATATAATGCCTTCTTCAAATGACACACCTTCTTTTCTTCACCTTTCTTCACATAGCCCGGAGGATGATCCATGTACACTTCCTCTTTAAGACACAATAAGGCTAATTTGACATCCATTTATTAAAGTTCCCAACTTCCTTGGGAAGCCAAAGATAAAACCAAACGATTTGTTTCAAGACGAGCTACAAGTGCAAATACTTCTTGAAAATCAATGCCATGCCTTTGATTGTAACCTTTCACCACTAACCGAGCTTTATGCTTGTCAACTTCTCCTTTTGAATTCAACTTTGTTTTGTACACCCACTTCACACCAATTGACTTCTTATCATTTGAAAGTCCACAAGCTCCCAAGTCTTATTTTTCTGAATGGAAATTATTTCTTGATCCATTGCATGCTTCCACTTCTCTTCTTTGGATGCCTCTTTAAAGCTAATTGGATCGGCATCGGCAAACAAAGCAAAATTGACCAAGTCTTCATCTAGTATGCTTCTTGAATGTTCATAAATCTCTCTTATGCTTCTTGTTTTTCTAGGTGGGGTGTTGGAGCTTGACGATGATGGTGAAGATGAAGATGGAGAAGAAATTAGAGAAGAAGTAGGAGTAGTAACCTCTTCACTTCCTCCATTTCCATCACTAGCTTGAACATCAATTAATTCATCCACGTACACTGATTTTTTCCCTTCTTTTCACTTTTGTTCTAATCCCAACATTCTTCTTCATTGAACTTTACATCCCTACTTACAGTAAGCTTCTTGGTGATGGGATTATACAACTTGTATGCCTTTGAATTTTCACTATAGCCAATAAAAATGTATTTTTCAGATTTGTCATCCAACTTCTTCCTTCATTCATCCGGCACATGAGAATAAGCAACACTTCCAAAAATTCTCAAGTGACCAACACATGGATTTTGTGCACTCCAAGCTTCTTGAGGTGTCATATCTTGAACACTTTTGAATGAAGAACGATTCAAGAGATAGATGGCACATGCCACGGCTTCAGCCAAAAAATTTTATTCACTCTTTTGACTTTCAACATGCTTCTAGCCAAGTCCATGATTGTTCTATTCTTCCTTTCGGCGACTCCATTTTGTTGAGGAGTATATAAATTGATGTCTAATACCATTTTCTTCTAGAAAAGTCTCAAATTAATTAGACATGTATTCACCACCACGATCGGAATGCAAAGTTTTCGTTGTTCAACTAAGGCCTTAAATCCTTTAAAACATTCAAATTCTTCAGATTTTTCTTTAAGAAAATATACCCATGTTTTCCCACTAAAATCATCAATGAAAGTGATAAAATACCGATTACCTCCAATGGAAGTGGTGTTCATTGGCCCACAAAGATTCGAATGTATTAGCTTAAGTGGATTCTTTGCTATCCAAGCCTTCCCAACTAGAAAAGGGTTTCTATGATGCTTTCCAAGTGTACATCCTTCACAAATTTTCTCTTGGAGATCAATGTTAGGCATACCTTCCACAATATTCTTCTTGCACATCAAGGATAAAGTATTGAAACTCAAATGCCATAACCATGATTTGTCTTTGATATAAGTGTTGAGACAAGAACCAACTTCACTTCTAAACTTCAAAGGAAACATCTTGTTTTGGATCATTCTCACCTTGGCTATGAGAACCCCAATCCTATCTTTGATTACACAAATATCTTCATTGAAATGGACCTTATATCCCTTCAAAAGATATTGTCCAACAATCAAAAGATTGTGCTTGAGGCCGGGCACGTAGAAATCATTAGAGATGTGCTTGACCCCTTTCTTTGATTGAACAAGAGTATCACCATTTCCCCTCACCGAAAGCCTTTTGTCATTACCGGTTCTCACTTCACTTTGAATTGATTCATCCAAGTGTACAAAAACCTTCTTATTTTCCGTCATATGATTACTACATCCACTATCAACATACCAGACTTTATCCAAGGCAACTTCTTGTACATTACAAGTAAGAAATAAAGTATCATCTTCTTTACCTTGTTCCTTCTCATGCATGAAACTTGAATCTTAATTGTTTTCTTCCATCAATCTCTTTCTACAATACTTTGCAATGTAGCCAAATTTGTGACAACAGTGGCATTGAACATGTGCGAAAGAAGAACGTCCTCTCCCTCTTCCTCTATATGAAGAAGACTCACTTTCATCACCTTTTTATTTTCCTTGATGTCTTCCTTCATTGCTTCTTCCTCTTCCATGATAAGAACCTCTTCCTCCTCTTCCTCTAGAACATCATCTAAAAGAGACTTGAGTTTGAAAAGCCTGCTCTAGAGGTGAAGAATCATATTGCTTAATAAGATGTTCATGGGATTGAAGTGATCCCAACAAAACCTCCACTGAAAATGTAGAAAAATCTTTTGATTCTTCAATTGAAACAACAATGAACTCAAATTTCAGAGTCAAGCTTATTATTTTCTCCACAATTCTTTGATCTTCAACTTTCTCTCCATTTACCCTCAATTGATTCACAATAAAAACCACCCGATTAAAATAATCTTCAATGGATTCTGAATCTTTCATCTTTAATGTGTCAAACTCACTTCTAAGGGCTTGTAATCTCACCATCTTTACTTTATAATCACCTTTGTATGATGCATAAAGTATATCCCAGGCTTTCTTAGAGGAATTCACCAACGAAATTGTTTCAAAAATAACCTCATCCACCGCTTGATAGATGAAAAACAATGTTTTCTTGTCCTCCTTAGAATTCTCTTTCAACCCAGTGAGTTGTTGGATCAACCGGCTCTATATGTCTAGTCTCAACAATATCCCATAAGTCTTGAGATCCATACAATACCTTCATTTGGATGCTCCATTAGTTGTAATTCTTCCCATTGAATCGAGGAAGTTATGGCTACAACATTTTGTTGTTGGAATCCATGGTTTTCTTTCAACCTTGCTCTGATACCACTTTGTTGCGATGAAACCAACATGCTGGAGGGTTGAAGATAGAAAAACTCAAGAGAAAGTGTGCTCTTGATGCTCAAAAACTCAAGAATAGAAACCTAACATGTTACTCTACAACAATGGCATGAAATTTCATTGATAAACTTCAAAAGGAAGAAGATACAAGACTTAGTTTATCCTACTACATTCAAAAACGAGATTTGACTAACTTAACTATTCTACACATTCCAAAGCCATAAACCCAGCTACCTAAGCATCAAACATAAAGATAGTAAACAACTATTACATTCTCCAAGTGACAATTAATGCTAGCTAACTACTCCCACTAGAGACTAGCTTATAGACCATAATAACTATACCCAAACTTAATACACCAAAGAAAGTGTCTAGCTTAAACTTCTAACAAGTATAATTTATGACCTTCACCTTTGATGATCTCAGGCGCCAAGTACACGTGGGTACCAACAAACGACATTGATCGGGCCTCTTTTGGTTCTATGATGAGCTCACATTGATAGAGCCCCTGTTGGTTCTATGATGAGCTCTGGCAAAGGAATCGATGGGGAGAAATTGAAGGATAAGATAAAGGTGAATACAAACTGAGCAACGAGTGTTGCAGTGGTTGCCGACGACAAGATTCATTTGGTTGCCACTGAAATCTTAGGTAATCAGAGTCTGACCGTCTGTTATTGAAGCAGTTGAATGAGTCGTCAATGGACGGACAAGAACTGGGTTGGTACACAGGCTTTGATTTCTCTGTGACCCATTTACCATTGAAGATGTCACAACATGCAAGGTTACCGACCATACCAATATCTGTTTCTCTTGAATTCCAATGGGCTATCTGGACAACGGTAATGGCAGCACAAAGCGAGGTGCCGTCGGTATGATTCTCCAATGGATCGAGAACCCGATGAAAATACGGGGGAGAGACTAAAGTGACCTAGAGGTGAGAGAAAAAAAGAGAGGGGGAAGTGGGTGGCTAGCATCACCCACTTCCTTTTTTTAATTTGTTTTCTGCACAATCATGTTATTGTCATTATGCATGCCTAAAGAATTGGAGGTGATGACGAGTTATTTACATTAACGCTTCCATGAACTATAAAGAGGGGGAAGTGGGTGGCTAGCATCTCCCACTTCCTTTTTTTAATTTTTTTCTGCACAATCATGTCATTGTCATCGTGCATGCCTAAAGAATTGGAGGTGATGACGAGTTATTTACATTAACGCTTCTATGAACTATCCACTTTCTCTACAAAGCCTGGGTTGTACGTGCCGTTCTAGCAAAGGGTTCCATGACACAATATGTGAAGCGACATCAAAGGCTTCGTCCTCGATCAGATGGGTGCAGCATCAGACTTGTATCCGTTGACCTTGCAAAAGACTTTCTCCAAAGCAAACTCAAACACATACGCCATTTTTGTGAGCGCATAAAACATCACACTCAACTAATACTTTGGAAACGATCGGTCGATGTTTCTCTGCAACTGTATCTTTCGAATGGGAGGGGTCGTGCTAGTCGAGTATGAGCCAAGCTAATCAGACAGAGATAGCCAACATCGAATTATTTTCGAAGTTCAGACTCTCGTAGTAAGATTCTAGCAATACTTCTGGCACCAGCAATGGTCAATGAGTGACGATATCCGAGAGAATTTTGTCGTAATCACCAAGGACAGACACGTAATTTGTTATGTATCGTTTTAGAGGGTGGACTCCACTGCCAGGGACTAGAGACAGGGATGAGTCCTTTTGAATATTTGATTTGAAGTCTGACAACATTGTTCGGATGTTGTTGCTGAGTCTGAGTGGTGAAGACAATGCTTGGGATCGGGCATGATGAGCGTCAATACTTGCTCAACCTCAGAGATTTAATCATCGGCAATCTTAATCTTGTCTTCTAATCCGTCATCCCCTTCCAAGTACAAAAGTAGAAGTGCGTCGTATTGATTTGGAGCAATCTTGTACCACCAGTGCAACAGAGGTACCAAGAATTCTTTATTTTTATTTTTATAGTGACTGGACCTTTTCAAGTTTCCTATGTACCCAAACAGGGATCAACGTGCATAGTTTATACTCTTACAGGCCATGAGGAGTACAATGAAGATTCATAGATGGTTTAAAATCTTATCTAGGAGTATATAGAAAGTTAAAGCTCTTATCCGGGAACGTTGTAGACAGTTTAAGCTATTATCTTGGAGCGTTGTAGACAGTTTAAGCTCTTATCCTAGAGCGTCGTAGACAATTTAAGATTTTATCCTGGAGCATCGTAGACAATTTAAGCTCTTATCATGGAGCATCGTAGAAATTTTAAGATCTTATCTTGGAGCATCGCAGACAATTTAAGCTCTTATCCTAGAGCACTATTTGTTCTCATGCATAAAACCGCTTCAAGAATTTCCCATTTATGGAGCCTATCCTTAATCCATCTTGAGTGATTAGTTTGTATGCGCCATTGGTATATACTTCCTTCACAACATGAGGTCCATCCCACTTTGACATAAATATTCTACCAATTCGACGAGTGATGACGATGGGTCTTCTTACAGCAAGGACCAGATCTCCCACCTGGAAGGACTGAGGCCAAAATTTCTTGTTGAATGTTCTGGAGAGGCAGGATTGATAGCATTCTAAACGTTCTTGTGCTTCAAGTCTCTTCTCGTCTAGTGCTTCCAATTCTTCAAGACGCAACCAAATACAGGTGCGACACACAGAGGTGTGGAAACCGAAAGCATTGTTGGTGACTCTGGAGCTTGGCCTTCCTTCTTCTGGGATTCAATATTTGAAGGAGGAAAGGATTCACCTTATGAGGCAGACTTGATTTTGCAAACCTTAGGAACTTCCATAGGAAGGGCTTCTGGAATGACTTCCACATCAGCATAAAACTTTGCATCAACGAAATTTGACTCCTTAGTAAAATGTTCAGTATCAGCAATGACTCACTTTTATACTCTATCACATCTGTATTTAAAGCATTGGTGCCATGTGAAGGGTACCACTCCTATCTCGTGCAACCATCGTCGTCCCAACAATAATGCATAGGATGTCTTAGCATAAAAAATATGGAAAAGAGAGGAAGATATCAATTCTTTAATTTTGATCTTAAGACGAATCATGCCAATGGCATGTTGCCCCGCTGGTTAAGGCCTTGGATTATGAGCCTACTTCTTGATAATTCATCTTTTCAATACCAATTTGTTTTATTGTATAGGTTAACATGATGTTGACAGCTGACCTACAATCAATGAGGATGCGTGAAATCTTGCACTCACGAATATATCGAGTAATGTAAAGGGGATGTTGTGTGGACGGGAGCCAAGTTGTAGGTCCTCGTCTGTAAATGAAATTGTAGCCATACAACAGCATACGACACTTGCTCGGCATGAGGCGTGATCCTTTTCTTGTATTCGCTAGGATCTGTGAGGGCGTGAACCAATGCATATCAGGCATTCTATAGTAAGCAGAGAGCGTTATACCTACCTAAGTTAGTTGGTATTTCCTTAAGGCAGGTCGTGATAACATCTTTACCATCACGTGACTTTCCTTGGGATTGCCTTGTATTTGCATTCTCTTTTGACATGCCATTCTCGGTTTAGGCTTCATCCTCTCCTTCACAGGCAGCGATGGCATAGGATGTCACGCATTCCTCCAGAAAGATTTCTTTTGGCATGAAATCCCATAGGGTCACGGGCTTACGATGAGGTTTCTGTTATGTTTCTCCTTCATCGGTTGTTGGAATTCGATGCACTGCCCTCTTGGCACCACTTTTTTCTTCTGGGATCAACGTGGGGTTGTTTTCTCCTGGTTTGTTTGTCCTTGACAGAAGGAACATATGGGCGAGGGATGCAACGCTTGCAACGAGAAACAAGAATCCATTCATCATCTTGTTTGGATGCATTTGTAGTCATTGAATCGTGAGTGTAGATTGAACTACCCTTGGTCATGCTCATCTTTTGTTGTCTAACTTGAACTTGAGGCTTGTGGTGTTTTGGTCCATAGTGTACAATGCTAGAAGGATTTGCCGATGGAAGCACCTTTAATGGCTGAATAGGTAAGACTGAGTTTGCCTTTGAATCTACCTCTGATTGTTTGTATTTCTCTTTTTTATCGATGAATGTTGAACATCCATTCTTGATCTCATCTTCTGTTACGGAGGAGTTTTCTCAAAGATCCCAATCAGACTTGGTCATGAGTTCATAAAGAGTTGGTATCTATGGATTTCCCATTCTTGGCAAGTCGGGATGAGCATAGACTATTTTAACTTCTTGATCAACAGAAAATTCAACAGGAATTGCTCCTACTGGGAGAAGTACAATTGATTCAATTACCTTTGATGAGGTTGCCCCCAGTGCAGGGCATGCAAAGTTTGGTGGTTGCAACATCGGTACAGATTGGACAGGCAGAGTTGCATCCGTTTTTGAATTTGGAACTGGTATAAGAGCAAAAGATCTGAAGGTGATGGTTGTAACATTAGTGGCAGCCACATCTTCACCAGTAGGGGTGCAACTCGGTTCGGTTTGGTCCGGGTTGACCTCAATCCAAAACCAAACCGAGGTGTATACAATCAACCCAGAACCGAACCGAACCGAATTGAGAACCAAAAATCCTAACCCGAAACCCAAACCGATCCGAACCAGAATTACTAATTCGGTTTGTTCTGGTTCGAGTTAATTTAGTTTAATATAAATTAATGAAATAATTAATTCAAGAGATCAAACCGAACCGACCACTGTTCATCTTTCTTCTTCCTCTATACGCTAAAAACCAAAAAAACCAATAGCAAAAAAAAAAAAAAACATATCAAACCAAAAAATACAAAAAACCCCAAAATATTTGTTCACAAAAAACCCTAAAGTTCTA
>JAUPMG010000019.1:6199158-6213681 GCA_031762675.1 Pachysandra terminalis
GTATTGATTCAAGTCCTTAAATGCTTCAAGATCTTCGAGGATCTTGACAGGACTTATCTCTCTGGCCCTCCATTCTTAAAAGTCTAAGATTTATTTTCCCTATGCTTTAAATGAATAACCTCGAATTCACTAATTTCGAGGAGTAACAAATGTCAGGGAATGTTCCCTTATAGTTATGTTTTCATACTGATTATTTCAAATAACTATTTCGAAAGTTGATTTCGAATTATTCATATGATTATCCTGAAGGATAACTAAAAATATGATTTCGGAATAATAAGTTGGTCATTTCGAAATACCTAACTAAAACTATTTCGAAATACAAGCGTATGTTAGTAACCTCATATGAGATTTAACTTGTGATGACGAATTGGCCCTCTCGAAATGGCTAACCTATAGATGAAGAATTGGCCCTCTCGAGGTGGCTAACCTATTTTGTGGATATCTTGAAATGATTCTCACGAAATGGACATTTTCGAGTATACTATTTCTAGAAATATCTTCATATTAAGAATGAACTTTTCGAGAAGATATTCAGATTTTCAAATATACGCTCTTTAGAATGTATATTTACATAACTATCATTGCCAGATATCATGCTATGATTTAAGGGAATCAATTTTCAAATTGGCTCATCATCAGTACTAACCTGATGGGGCAGATGAGTTAACCTGAAACCGACCCGTTTATTCACGGGTTATAAATCCTTAACCCGAACTCGACCTGCGGGTTGGAAAGTTGAACCCAAATCTGCTAAAACGCGAGCAGGTTGGTGGGTCGGGTCAAAAATTGCCAGCTCTAGCGCCTGCTTGTGCTTTTGGATAAGCACTCATTGAATAAGTGATTCAATAAAAACACTTATCCAGAACATCAATAAGTTACTTGGTTTGAAAAAAATGTGTTTGTTGATATGAATAACTTAAATACCTTAACAAGACAAATTCATGGAAAATTTCGTAGGTTTTCGTAGGGTTATAACTCGGTCGGTTTGATTTGATTTAGTGGTCAAACTTAAACCAACTCGAATTACGTTACACTAAATCGAAAACCGAAATATAAACTGATTTAAAAATTGGAAACCAAACCACTATAATGAATAAAATTGAAAATCGAACCGAAACAAAATAGAAACCACAAAATTCAATTTTTTTTTTGTTCGTTTTGACAAAATTAATACTATTTTCTATACAAAACACACACATACTTAGTCGAATCCTTAAAAAAAATCAAACTGAATTAATTTGGTTTTTTGTTTTCTAAACCATAACCAAACCAAACAAAAATCAAACCAAGCCAACTTTTTTAGGCTTGGTTTTTTCGATTTAGACTGAACCAATTGACACCCCTAAGTTTTAGGGATAAAAATGTTATTTTTAAAAACGCTTAGTATTATGTTCGAGGTTATAAATGTCATTTCAAAGTATCATTATTGTTTAGAAAACTTCTTGCATAAGTGGTAAGGATAAGTTTTTGATAGCAACTTCTTCTTACGGTCTATCTTCCTCTACCGTTTATGAGTAGAAACTTATTCGTTCATTGTTACCAAACACATGTTACAGCTTAAACATATCAAGAAATTGGAGGGATATGAAATTACATATAAAGTTTAGTCAAAATTTAACCTACACAGGTTAGCTTAACTGGCATGCTCTTCAGCTTAAGAATTGGAGGTCCTAGGTTTGAGTCCCTGGGCTTACCTGATATATGGTCTTTAGGGGTGGAGTCATGTATCTGCAATTTATCATGTGGGGTAGGGGGCTCCGAAATTATATGAACCTGGCCCATATAAGGTTTTATTTGCTGAGAACACAGATTGCTATTTCTGCATGAGCTTTGTACATCAGTATGCTCAAGAGTTCCATATTCTTCTTACCATATTTTCCAAGTCCAACCCTCAAAATCTATGTCGAATAATCTAGTCCCAACTTACCATGTGGTGTTTCTTGCAGTCTACACTCCAAAAGAATACCCTTTGGATCTTCTCAATGCGTTTTTCCATAGTAATTTTATTTTTATTTTTTGCTAGAAGACTGCATTTCATTAGACAAAAGCTAAATGCAAAAGAAGGGTATCAGATATCGCGAACTACGTCTTCAAAAGTTGCCTTTCTTCCCCCTCTCCCTGGAGTCCTTTCAACACCCATACATACGCATTGAAGAAAGTCAAAAGCTAGATTTTCCCAATTATACATAAAATCATCCCTACTTATGTCAGAAAACCCTGTATACCACTTCAGAAGCTCAACTATAAATTATAATCTCCACAAAGGAAATAGAAGGATCTTTCTTTGCCATTAAAAATTCTGCCATTTCTCTTCTTCCACACACACCCAATGAATCTTAAAGGGGATGAAGCTGCACAAATTGTTACCCCTATAGCTGAATACTACATCTGGCCATCGATGAAAATCGTTGTTAAGTGAAAAGGAGAATATTTAAGCCATTAAGTGATGCACATCTTCAAGGGATTGCGTGCACATCAAAGATCTGTTAGGATTTGGAAGCCTCTAAGAATCAAATGGTCCACTGTGAGTACTTTATTCAAAAGAGACATGCAGGCAAAGAACTATACTCTGGGAAAATATGTTTTTTCCAAGAAGTACTCTGTTGAACGTTGTCTTCCCTAAGGTTCCTCAGCATCTCAAAGCAAGATGATATTGAAAGCCTCCTTTAAGGTCGAGAACCCACATCCTTTTATCATCTAGATCCCGAGCAATTTGAATGCCTTCTAGTCTTCAAAGGTAGTAGATTGTAATAGAAGCCCGGATCGATTTGATGTGAGTGATAACCTCAAGAGAGTTTGTCCTTTCCATGACACCAGTCCATTGGGAAGTTTTTCAATGACAAGGTCCCAAAGTTCTGGCATCTTAGATAATTGGATTACTACCCAAAATATGGTCACTATATTTCTGGAGCCATCTTTCAACATTATTTGAGTCTCTTCTCTAGAGCAAACTTCTTACCGTTGATTTTCTGTCTAGAAGTTTCCTGAGAAATCTACCTCCATCCTTGTGGAGTGATGATGGAGCTAAACAAGGCTGTTTATCTAATGGGCTTTGTCTTGATTGGCCACATGTACATTTTCCTTTTCCAACTCAGCCGCACATCTAACCATGTATTGGACCTCCTTTATATATGCCTTTTAAGTTTGTATTTTTTTTAAATAGAAAATTGTGAGGAAGATGGTCTTTCTTGACATGTGAAGGATGTGTATTGGCTAAAACTTGCCAGTGGCAACTAGTAGGTCACCTGATGTCCTTGCGTTGTTAATTAGTTATTTGCTCTACTTCTAGTATCATCAATTTTGGGTATTGAAGTAGGCCACCTGATGTCCTTGCGTTGTTAATTAGTTATTTGCTCTTTTCTACAGAAGCCAAAGATGAATAGAAAATCAATAGAAGTAAATGTTGAGGACGAAGAATATAGTTTATGCTTCTTAGGAAGAGAGTCTCTTTTGAAGCTAATTCAATTGGCAATTGAGAAGAACCATCTGATATTTTCTGAAGAGGCAACTTATTAGCAATCAAATTTGCTGGTTGGTTCCTATATCATGTTTACTAGAGCTGGCAATAGGTGAGGTCAGGTTATAATTGTCTGGGTTGGGACCTGATCCTGCCCATCCACTATTTAGACGAGTTTGGGTTGGTTGGTAGATTGGGTTAGAAATTTCCAGCTCTAGTCTGTTGGATGCAATTGTGAGAAGCTTTATTTTCATTTGGTTGGTCGTCTGTTATTATTTTGAAGTTTGATTTTGATGGAAACTTTTCCCCTTTAAAAAGGGAAATTCTGAATTCAATTTGGCATAAATGTTTTCCAGTTAAGGAAAATATAAAGCAAATTTTGAAAACGCCTAAATCATATATCTGATTGCATACTAGTATCCCTGTATAATAAAAAAAAAATCATTTCTCTACACTGAATAAGATGGCCAATAGTTTCTTTTTATGGGTGCTTAAATATCTGCTTCAATGCTTATCATTTATCTGATTGCATGCTAGTATCCCTGTGTAATACGAGTATCCTTTTATAATAAAAAAATCATTTATCTACACTAAATAAAATGGCCAATAATTTCTTTTTATGGGTGTTTAAATATCTGCTTCAATGCTTTGAGGCGGTTTCATAGTTTTACTATCAATTTCCCAGTAGTGAATTTTTTTGGGGATGGAAGGCAGTCAATCTCGACCATCTGATTGTTAATGTGGGTACTTCTCCTACACTATAGTCGGTTCTTCAATTGGAGTGCTATTTTGTGTAACAGTGTGGGATTCTGTAGGGGAGCAAGTAAAGTGGGAATTAAATTCTTGAAAGAGTGGCAGCTACAAAGATGCAACAACCATCGACTAGGAACACTTTTACAAACTTGTTGGCATATTTATCTCTTTTCTGGATTCTTTTCTTTGTATCTTGATCAGAATCTCAATTAGGTGGAATGGGTGAGGAATTCAAATAACATCTTGTGAGGTTGGAGATAGCTTTTCCCCTCAAAGTCCCAAGGGGCCCTAATGTTAAAGTCATTAATTTGTTTGGTAAAGCTCTTCTTAGAAGGTGGTTGTGGAGGCTTGACAAAGAGATAGATGTTTAGTGGAGCTCTATTATCTATGCCAAATATTGTGGTAGGGGAAAAAAACATTAGTCATGTTGCTTATGAATTATGCTTATGGCAGGCCATAATGAACATCTATAAGGTGCTCGCCAAGAACATTGTGTTCAAATAGAATCTGGGGAGAGGTTTTGATTTTGGGAGGATGCTTGGTGTGAAAAACCTCCCTTCCCCCACTTTCTTTGAGTATCTTTTTGGTTGCCTCTTATTGGGAGCTTTAGTCAGTGACTGTTTGGTGAGATAGTGGCTAATGGGTTGGAGATCATCCTTTAGAAAAGAGCTATTTGATTGATACGTCCACTCCTTATTTTCTATGTTGCAAACACACTCCCCGAGCAGTCTATTAAAATCCGCTGCAGATTATAGATGATGGGTCTGGGGTAAGAAGAAACTTCTCCCGCCTCTCCACACACACACACACATCGTGTCTCCTATTTGGGTTACTCCTTGGCACACTCAGGTATGTTCGTTTTTACCCTTTTGTTCCTAATCTTTCCTTAATTTAAGAGAAATATGAATTTTAATCATCTCTTATGGGCCTCAACCTTTAATTGTGATCGCTGGAGATTTGAATGCATACCAACTGGACGAAAAATCTTCCAAGGAAAGCGGACAAACATCTGGTGTGTCACACTTATGTACTTTCTGCTTAGATGTGTTCAAACTTTGTTTTCTGCATACATACGATAATACGTTTGTACTATTCATATGTACTTTTCCTCATTTTCTTAAGTTAATTTTGATAGTACGTGATCTCAATTATGTTTGTAAGTTTCTTGTGTGTAATTTCTTAGCCATGATCAGCCAAGAAGGTGTTGCTGTGTCAATGTTACTTGTCTATACTGTCTTTTTATCCTACAAAATTTTTTGTTCTTTCATTTAATAAAAATGTTTGGAGATTCTTAAGTTGTCATGAGTTGCAATTAATTAAATTTAAGTATTTCTATGCATTTAGTATCTATAATGTCGTTTGTTGTGTTTTTTCTCAGTTAAAGGCCTTAGGTATAGATAATATCTTAGGCTTTGATTGGCCAGCATCTCCATCACCAGAGGCAATGATCAGGGCGCTTGAAGTTCTCTATTCACTTGGAATTCTTGATGATGATGCCAAACTTACTTCACCTGTTGGATTTCAAGTTGCTGAAATTCCATTAGTATGTTCCCATTTTTCTCTTCATCTGTGTTAGTGTACATTTTTAATGTTGTTAACCGTTTCATATACTATGGAATTGTATCTATGCACAATTTAGTTTGCTATGCTGACTTAAGTTCTCAATGAAACCTAATTTGACTTGTTTAGAACATTGTGCGATTTTAAGAGTTTAACAGGTGCCCTGATTACGAGTTTGGACTCTCTCTTTCCCGTGTCTCCTTTCCAAGTTTCCTCTTAGATGCTTCTTTCGAGCTCACTATTTCTGATAGTATCAGTTTTTCATTACCAGGCTCTCAGCAATTTGCTGTGAATTTGGACCAGTGTATTAAGTTTGCAAGTGTTGTCATATATATCTTCTACATCTTGCAGTTCAAGTGTTTCTCTTAGTTATTGTTGTGTTCTGTATATACCACTATTGCATCCTCTGCATGTGTATCACGTAGCAGCTTTCAGTGCAGACCCTTTCCTTTTATAACAATTTCATGTTTATGGCTGCAACCAAAGCTTGGTTATAGCAGCACCTGTCCTGCAATAATAGAAGGATGAATCGCAATCTTAGTCAGCTTGAAGCAATATATGAATCTTACACTGGATTGTATGCTTTTACATATGAAATTATCGGCATATCCAGTTCTGCACTTGTCAATTGGTACTGCAGTGGTGAGCCTAGTGGTTTTTGATGTATCTGCACTCTATATCTATATTTCTTCCGAATTAATATCTATTCTACAAAAACAGTGAAAAGTTAGTAGGCTGTTAAGTGGTATGTATTCTCCAATTTACTATACTGTTGTGAATTACAAATGTCTCACTTTGAACCTGTCTGGTGTTCATATATTATATTTTCTTATTTAAGTCCATCTTATTTTTTGCATGTTTCATATTCTACATCAACATTGGCTGTTTTTAAGGGTTGTAGTTTGGATCCTTATCTGTAAGGGGCATAGTCATTAATATGGAACTTTAGTGGAATGTTTTGTTTGTACCTCTTCACAGATTGCTTAAGCACAAAACAAGCTGATATGTGTTGGTACTTTAACACCTAAAAATTTTATAGGATCCAATGATCTCAAAAATGATCTTATCGGCTAACTTACTTGGTTGTTCTGAGGAGATTATTACTATTGCAGCAGTTCTCTCCATCCAGGTGAACATTCTTCTGGTCATACCAATTTTTTGCCATTATTACTTTGTGTTGTTTCAGTGTAAAAGTTCCTACTCCATGCTCCCAACTATAGCTTTTTGACTTCAAGATTTCATATAATTCTCACCAGGGTGAAATTGAAATTTTAAATTCTTTACTTGCAGTCTATATGGATCTCTGTTAGGGGAGCACTAAAGGAGATAGACGAAGCAAAGTTGAGATTCGCTGCTGCAGAGGTTCTCAATTTCTTATCTCAATTGTTTTAAATGATTCCACTTTTCCCCCCTTTTCTTTGGACAGGGTTTGATCTTTGGATTTTCCCGATGTTTGGCGTTGTGTTGAATTTTCTAAGATAGTCTTTTCAGATAACTTAAATCTGGTCATATTTGACCTTGGAGCAAATGAATGACAATATACCCTTTGTAGGGCCTTGCATTGACTAGATTAGATGTATTTGAAGCGAAATCAAATGGGACTAGGGAAACTCTTCTGGACCAATAAGATATAGTGTGTAATTTGTCATGTAGGTTAATATTGTCACATTAACGGAAGCATAGTTTTGATGAATACATTTAACAGAAGCATGCTACATAGATTATATTCCGAATATGGATATTCTTTGAGGCATGAACTCTTTGCAATGCTTTATAGGAGTGAGAAAAAGTAGGTCCTTTTACCTTTCGGAGGAATGATTATATTGGATAGCTAAGGGTATGTAATTCCTTTTGTCGATACCATTGTATAGTGTTATCACAATTCCTTCTACTGCCAAAGGTCTTAAAAAACTGGGGTGATATGCTAGTGACTCAATGTTGTCAAGTTGCCTAGGCGATTAGGCACTCGTTTTTATTAAAAAAAGCTCTATAAAAAATCAATCACATTTGTAACATGTATATTTTGAAAAAACAAATAATTAACATGTCTTGATTCCTACCTACAACTAATCGATGGTGTTGCTCCAAAAAAGGAGCAAAAGTTTACTCTCAATGATGACCAGTAACCATCTTGGCCGAACAACCAAGTCAAGTCTCCTTGGAGAGAAATACGAGTTCAGGTAATCCTTCTGGTTGTCTAATCGCTAGTCCTTCCAATCTTTCATTTTGTAATCTTGATCTTCCTATTGCTGTTCGTAAAGGTTATTTTTCCTGCAATATGCATTCTATTTCTAACTTTTTTGATAAACGGAGTTACTATTATATAAACAAAAAGGGCTTAGCCTCAGCAGTATACAAATGGTATACCACCAAGATATACCACAGGCAGAAAAACAAAACAGAAAAGACAAAACCAAGAGAAGAAAAAAAGCTCCACACAGGCGTCCCAGCTTCAACCCAGAAGCTGATCCAATCATAAGGGCGCGACGATGATCTCTTCCCAAAACTGACTAGCCGAGACTCCCTTACAGATAACAGAACCCAACGCCCAGAAATGAATGATCTGCTTAGTTTTTCTAATGATCTTCACAAAATCCTTCTCAACACCATCAAATAACCGAGCATTCCTCTCTTTTCTATTTCTAACGTTATTTCATACAAGTATTTATCTCCCTTTTATGTTCCTTTTTAGCTTCCTTGTCTCTTATTTTGATTCCTTTTACTGTTGCAAAAGCTTTGGGACATTCTTCATGGAGTGAGTAGATGCATGGAGAGATTGAAGGCTTTAGAGAAGAACCATTCTTAGGTTCTTTTGTTCATCAAGTGCAAGTTTGATGGTGAGAGATTCAAGGCATCATTAGTTGCACAGGGCATTAGTGAGACCAATGGCATTGATTACTAGGAGACATTTGCTCCAATTGCCAAGATGAATTCCACACAAGTGATCTTCTTTCTGGCAGCAAATCAGTCATCAGATTTATCTGAAGTAACCAAGTCCTCCATACTGACTTGTAGGACGTAATATATGGTATACACGAGGACTCGGAAATAGTCTGCAACCTCAAGAAGGATCTTAATGGGATTAAGCAGTTACCTTGTAAGGGGGTTTAATAGGTTTAGCTGGCTATGAGAAAAGTCGAGTATAAATGGAGCCAAGCTGGTTATACTTTGTGAGGCATACCAGAGGCTGCACGAATACTCTATGGTGTATGTAAGCGATCATATCATGTTTATAGGCAACACTCCATCAAAGATTTGGATGCTAAAGAAGTTCTTTAGCAGATAATTGGATTCAAAGACTTGGTCCCTTTTAAGATATTTCTTAAGGATTGAGGCAGGTGCTTTATCTCCTTGAAAGTATGTTTGGTTCTTCTCAGGGAAACTTGAAAATTAGGAGCTAAGCCAGTTGACAGCCCCCTTGAACCAAATGGTCCAAGTCATTGATTGGGAGACAAAGTTGGCGGGCATATAGTGAGTGTGGAGGAATATCAGAGATTAGTTGGAAAACTGGTATAATTGATTCTTACCATATTAGACATTGCCTATGTCAAGTGTCGTGAGCCTTTTTGAGGCATGCTCAAGAAATACACATCGTGATCGTGTCCGTGGAACAGTTAGGTATCTGAAGGGGTGCCGTGGGAAAGGTTTATTGTTATTAAACAATAGTTATATGATAGTATGGGTGTGGACTGATGTAGATTTGGCTGGATCCATATCTGATAGGATATCGAGATCTTGTTATTGCATTCTTGTTGGTGAGATTTCTGTAATGTGGAGGACTACGGAACAGTCCTTGATTCCTAGAACTACAACATTAACCCTAATCCTCTCCATCACGTGCTAAAGGAAATGCACATGATATGAGATGCAAACATCACCCTCACTCCCCACCGAACATCATATCCTCAGAGGGGAGTCTCAACAAATAGCCAGTTTGTCAACCTAGACTATTAGCCGACCTGGGAACATGTCTGATGGAATGGAGGCATATAGTCATCAGCAGTGTTATTACAGTTTTCTAGGGCTCAGGCGAGGATCACCTAAGCCGAGTGTGCCTAGCGACCGCCTGGCCACCTAGGGGACAAGGCGACCGCCTGGTAGCCTAATCTACTTGGGAGGTCGTCCATTTTGTAATGTGGTTCAACTTTTCTTGAACCACTCAAATTGTTATTTATATTTTAATTACATTAAATTTTAATTATTTTATTAATTCAAAACTTATATTATTTCTGTAGGCTTTATTTTGTTCTAGTATTTCAAGACCCCAAGTCTCTATAGTCTAACCTTAATTATAAGCCTGAAGTTGAAGAACCTAAGCATCCAGTAGAACAATTGAGCAAGCTTGAAGCTGAAGGTCCAAATTCTAAACCAGCCAAGTATGTCCTCCCTGTGCTCTCTCTCTCTCGGCGTCAGACTTGCTGACTGCCCAGGAAATTTCCCCTCTTTTTGTGTGCTTGATTCTCTCTCTCTCTCTCTCCCTTCCATCTCTTCGTTTTTTTCCTCATATGGAGCTGCGACAGTTGCAGACTTGTAGACAGCCCATAAAATTTCCTCCCCCTTTCTTTTACTCCTGTCGATTCCCCTTTTTTTGGTTAATTCTGTTTTCTAATTGCTATGATGCTATTTGTATGAAATGATTAAATTAATTAGCCTGTGCTGCACTTTTTTGCTTTCATATTAAAAATTGTCGCCTGGGCGAGTGCCTATAGGCAGGTCTATTGCCTAGACGCACCTAGGCGTTTTGATAACATTGGTCATCAGCCAGTGAACTTGTATTGTGATAAAAAAAGTAGCATTAAAAACTGCTAATAATACATTTCGACATGACTAAACATAGCATATTGAAGTTGGTTGACATTTCATAGAGAGAAGCTTCTTTCTGGCATAATTTATACACCTTGTGTTTTCATAGACCACCAGCTAGCCAATGAATGTTGTAACCAAAGATGTGAGCAAGATTCATCATGGTGTGATTTTGGGATAGCGAGGAATGTGAGATCTCTACACACCAGCTTGGTACTGTTTTAGAATAGTATACGTATAATAGTTGTAACCAGGAACTATTTTGTTGTTATTTTAGGTATTCTGTCCCTATTTATAGTTCTCAAAATTAGTTGGGATGTTTTGTAGTTTCAACAAGATTATTAATATCTAACGAGCGAATGTTTTGTAGTTTCAATAGGATTATTAAATTAATATATAATGAGCTCTATTGTTAAAATCTTACGATTCATGGTATGAATCTTATGATACAATTCGATTTGATCCTAGATCAATTCAAATCAATGAAATTTTTTTATGTTTGAATCTTACGATTTACGATTTAATCATACGATTCAAATGATTCAACTCTGCAACACTAAAAAAAATGTCCGCTTCTTTTTATACTGAAAAGTTTCCCTTTTTGTATTTTATCCTTGTTTACATAGAATACATTACTCTAAAATGATTAAATATACATAAAGAAGTACCGTTTGCTTATTTTAAACAATAAAAAGCCCTTTTCTTAAGAGAAATCCCAAAACTAATCCCCAAACCTTACTTCTACTAAAACTACTATGAATCTTACGATTTACGATTCAAAATTAGGATTTGATTCTAAGTTGTCCCTAACAATTTTCGATTCGATTCACGATTTGACAACCTTGATAATGATTGATTTGACAACCTCGTTTATATAGAATACATTACTCTAAAATGATTAATTATACATAAAGAAGTACCGTTTGCTTATTTTAAACAATAAAAAGCCCTTTTCTTAAGAGAAATCCCAAAACTAAGCCCCAAACGTTACTTCTACTAAAACTACTATGAATCTTATGATTCAAAATTAGGATTTGATTCTAAGTTGTCCCTAACAATTTTCGATTCTAAGTTGTGGGAAGGTGCTCAATTCTTCCTCAGATCCCTTTCCTCTTTTTCTTCCTTTCTTTCATCTTCGTTTTCATCTCCTCATCCTTTTCAAACCTTTTAAATCAAACATCACATTTTTCAGTGTTTGAGAGCCTTTTAATTGGTCTGAAGGCCTTTCCTATAAAAGCCGTGATTTTTACTTCTGATGAAGTAGCAAGTGACCCTCAATAGATAGATGAAGCTGATGAAACTCACCAGGTCCATGAGTGGATGGAGGAAGTGGCAATTAATGAGGAAGATGACCCTTGTTAACTTCAATGCAGGTCCTTTCACACCCTCCTTCAGGCAACCTAATAGCAGTGAGAAAATTTTTAGTATGGCCCCTCCATTGAGCTTTTATTAGGCCATGATGCTTTCATACCTCTCTCTCTCTCGCGCGCCCGCGCGCTCACTATCACTGTTGCTTGCTCTCTTTCTATTTTTCTTTTTTGGTTTCTTCTGTATATATGGTATTCTTTGTCACTGTGTAAACATTATCTGTCTGGCTAATTTGTTTAGTTGATTGTTGTGTGTTTGATGTGTATCTATGTCTGTTTTTTCTAATCTATATTGTACTATGCAGGGTGATCATGTGACATACCTTAATGTATATAAAGGATTCCTTCAGTCTGGCAAATCTTCACAGTGGTGTTATAAGAACTTCATAAATTACCATGCAATGGTGTGTACCTATATCTCTCTTGTAATTATATGATAAACTGTTAATTTTGTTATTTCCTCTTATTTGATGTGCAAAGCATATGTTGTCTTTAGGTCTTTTGTGTTAGGATACTTTCTTTACTGCTGCAGTTCATGGGCATGTTGCTTATGCTAATAGCGCCACAATTCTTGTGCAGAAGAAGGTTATTGAAATTAGAGAACAACTCAAAAGAATATCAAAACGATTAGGAATTGTCTTAAAATCTTGTGAAGGAGATATGAAGGTAACATTATTGCATATTTACTGTTAAATTAAAAATTACCGCACTTATTTCTCTGTTCATTTAGTTTACTGAAAACAGAGAGAAATTCTTTCTATTGGTTCCTTTTGTTAACAGCAAATTTGATTTATTGTTTTGTGCATAGCTTCACTTGACTGAAATAAACACGTAACAATATTGGGCATATTTTACTGAAAACAGAAATAAATTCTTTCTATTGGTTCCTTATGTTAACAGAAAATTTGATTTCTTGTTTTGTGCATAGCTTCACTTGACTGAAATAAACACTTTAGTTTTTTTTTTTATTAATTTTTTTTATTGAGTCTACTTGAAGCCAATTTAAGAATCCATATTCAATTTGACATTTGATTTTGACATGTTACACTTTTTGATTTTGACATGTTATGGGATGATAATAGTTTGAACAATGGTCCAAAATAATATTATATCATTTGCTAGTACTTCATATTCTTATAATTTACTTTTTTATTCTTTCTCTCTCTCTCTACATTTTTGTCCACATTTGCCCTTTTGTTGATAATTAATATGGATTCCTATATTAAATTCAAACCAGTGGTCAACCCTATATACAATAGGTTGTTGAACCTAGCTAATGCTAACATGATGACTGCTTATTAGCACCTTACGTCTTAATGAAGAGGAGTAATTACTATGATGAATAGTGGCAGAAAGCAAGAGATTGGTCCTCTTGAATTTTTTAAGTAGGACCAGATGTCGATCCTGTTACTGGACGTATCTATTTTCAAATATCTTTTATTTCATTCCTTCCATAGGTTCCAACAAATTAGAAAATGGATTGTCCTTAACTAAATCAGACCATAGAAGCCAACCAGATAGGACTGTCATTACTGTATATGCTTGAGAAAGTTCCTAGGAGTGAAATAATACTCCCATAAATTAACTGAAAGCTCTCAATGAATTAGTTGGGTTATGGATGTTTGATGGAATTCCTGTTGGTAAGGCTCTGGCATGTTTTTGATTTTTGCATAAAAATCTTCTGTTAGATTCAATTTCGTGACTCTCATCATTTTTTTGGAAGGTGACTCTTATCATTTTATGGTGTAGGCTGGTTAGTGTTTCTAAAATGAGCAATTGGATCAGCTAGAAAATCAACTTTCCAATTATTGAAGTTTTATAGTTCAGGAAGGCTTCTTATTCTTCTTCACTTCCATAGAAACTTTTAGACCAAGACTTTAGGCCACCGTGGTGGCTAAAGATACATGAAGGATACCGAAAAGATGCATTGCCATACCATTTATTTTCAGGTGGGATTCTTTGAACTTGGAACTCCTCTGGTAATACTATAACAATGGGATCCATAAGTATCAGGATCATATTGAGTAGCATACCTCTTCCTCTGGTGCCCTCCTGGTGGTAAGATTGAGTGGCATTATCTCCTCCCTCTGTGATGGTGACATTTGAAATTCAAATGTCTTGTTAAAATGTTAGCCTGTTGGCCCCCCTTGACCTTAATCAAGGTTCTAAATTTCGATTTCCCCGGCATGCTGCCGATATTTTGTCGACATGGTGGAATATTTTGCCAGGTTGGAGAAAAATGGGGAAACGTATATTTTTCAAGGGAATTTTGATTCCAATTTATTTTAGGGTTTAAATGAGGTTAAAATACACCTAAAAAACCTAAAATATGCAAAAACAAATTAATACATATACATTTACACATAGTTAGGCAAGTAAGATGCACTTAGTCGTGTACCTTGTAGTTGCATTTGTAAGGGAAAAATAAAGTTCACATGTAAATGGCTCATCATTTATAGACACAAAAAGAAGTCAAAATATGACCCATTTAATCAAGTTCAAAACTTCAAGTGAAGTGAACATCATTCATCATAGAATCATAGATCGATGATCAATCGAACAACAAAGCGCTAAACAAAT
>JAUPMG010000019.1:6213781-6234598 GCA_031762675.1 Pachysandra terminalis
CCCTTCCTCCTTCCCCAAACAAACTTGTGACCAATTGATGAGATGATACTTCTGTCCTATCTCATTACCTCTCCACATAAAATCTCTTTGAATTTTCTCTAATCTCTTCGCCACAGAGGTTGGAATCTACAGCAAAGACATAAAGTAAGTAGGAAGATTAGAAAGAGAGCATTTAATCAAAATCAATCTCCCACCTCTTGATAAACACTTAGTCTTCCACGCCGCCAACTTCTCCGTTCTCTCTCTTACCAAAAAAAAACTTCTCCGTTCTCTCAACCACCTTGTTCCAAACTCCTACTGATTTGTACGAAGTGCCCAAAGGAAAACCCAAATACATATAAGGGAGAGAACCCACTTCACAACCCAGCCATCCTGCTAACCGATTCAGATTGGTCATCTCCCCAACCCCTATCAATTCAGACTTGACCAGATTGATATGAAGGCCAGAAACTGCCTCAAAGCATAGAAATATGCATCTTAACGACCTCAAATCCATCTGACTGGCCCTGCAAAAGATTAAAGTAACATCGGCAAATTGAAGATAAGTGATATTTGGAGCAGTATCAGATACTCCAACTCCACTGATGAGCCCCAACTGCTCTGTACGACTAATCAATCTGCCAAGACTCTCCACCGCTAGAAGAAATAAATAGGGGAAAATGGGGTCGCCCTGTCGTATCCCTCTTGAACTATTAGAGAAACCCACTGACGAGCCATTTACCAGAACAGAAAAAATAGGGGTTGAAATGCAAAACTAGATCCATGATATCCATCTAGAGCCAAAACCCATCCTTTCCAAGCTAAAAAGCAGAAAATTCATATTCACATGATCATACGCCTTCTCTAGGTCCACTTTGCAAATTAGAGCCTTGTCCTTTTTCTTCCGAACGGAGTCGATACACTCATTAGCGATCAGCACTCCGTCCAAAATTTGTCTCCTCCTCACAAAAGCACTCTGAGTGGTACTAATGAGTCCTGCTACCACCTTCTTAAGTCTGTTGGACAGAACTTTAGCTAAAACTTTGTACAAGCTCCCAACAAGACTAATCGGGCGAAAATCTCTGATATCCAAAGCACCATCCTATTTAGGAACAAGGGCAATAAAAGTAGAATTCACATTCCTTACCACTCTACCATTAGCAAAAAACTCAGCAAATACCTCCATCAAATCCCCTTTGATAATATTTCAGCAGCTCTTATAAAAAGCCAAAAAAAATCCGTCCGGGCCTGGAGCTTTATCCCCCTTCAACTCTTTAATTGCACTCCAAACCTCCTCCTCGGAAAGTTCTTTTTCCAAGTCTACTACCTCACCACTAGATAAGCAGTCCATCATCAACCCATCCAATTTAGGTCTATAGCCTGCACTCTTCAAATAGCTTCTTATAAAAAACCTCCACAGCTTTCTCGATCCCTTCCTCCTCACTCCACTCCACTCCGTCAACCACCACCTTCTTAATAGTGTTGATCCTATTCCTCGCATTGGCCATCTTGTGGTTGAAATGAGTATTCTTATCCCCTTCTCTAAGCCATAAAGCCCTAGATTTCTGTCTCCAGCATATTTCCTCCATTTAGCCACCTTTTCAAACTCCTTCTTAACATTTTCTCTATCCACGCTCCCCCCCTCTATCCAGCTCCCCTTTCTCCTCTAGGATATCCAAATGAAGAATCTGATCCAGCAAGCTCCCCAACCTGTTCTCCACCCTGCCTAGCTTCTCCTTGTTCCGTTTTTTCAACTCTCCCTTCAGTAATTTCAGCTTCCTACAGAAAACAAAACTGGGCGACCCCTCAATGTGAAAGCTATCCCACCATTGTCTCACCAACTCCACAAAACCATCTTCCTCTAACCACATATTCTCAAATCTGAAAGGACACTTTCTAGACAACTTGTCCTCTTTAGCCAACAAAATTGGTAAGTGATCGGATGTCGGTCTAGGAAGGGAAATAGCTTGAACCTCTGCAAAATCCTCCTCCCAATCAGTGGAAATCAGAAATCTATCCAACTTAGAGTTGATTTGGGCATCTTGATAATTAGTCCAAGTAAACTCCGCTCCCAACAAAGGCACATCAATGAGAAAGTTCCTATCGATGAAATCCGTGAAACTAACCATATGAGCATCCGTCCTTCTACAGCCTGACCTTTCCGTGCAAAATCTGATAACATTAAAATCCCCTCCAATACACCAAGGAATGTCCCACCCCCTCCTTTGTTTCTCTAGCTCTTCCCACATCTCATGAGTTAGAGCAAGGTTATTAGGCCCATACACTGAAGAGATTAATCTCTGATTCCCCCCGACATTTCCAGTCTCCTTCAGAACCAAAAAAATGGCAAAAGAGCCAATTACAGAATGAATCAGCTCAAAAGAATCCATACTCCAGGCTAATATAATCCCTCCCGAACTTCCCATAGCTGGTTTGAAAACCCACTCCACTCTTCTACCGTCCCAAAATTGCTGTATCAAATCCTTATCCACTACTTCTGCCTTGGTTTCTTGAAACAAAACTATATCAAGCTTCCATTCCCCCAACGATCTCTTGATAACCACCCTCTTGTCCTTATTGCCCACCCCTCTGACATTCCAACTCAGAATTTTAGTCTTCATGGCGAACCAAACCTGATCCCTTTTCTAGCTACTGCTCTATCCAACAACTCCCCCTTCCTTGAGCTCGGACTGGCTTTTTCCTTCAAATTCCAATTCAGTTTGTTCAATTCCCTTAAGACTTTTTTGTTGTTCACCATTTTCTCCAAATGTCTGTTTTTTATGGATGAAAAAAGCTCAAGAGCCTGGGTTTCAAAACTTTCCCAAGACACACCTATGACCCCTCCGAAACAAGAAATTTTATTTAATACTCACTCAGACATCCTAGCTTGATCCATATCCCCATCATCCGAGGCGAATTCCGCCACCAAATTCTCGAGCTCCTTAGCCTTCTCTAATATGTACTCTGCTTCAAAATAACTCGCCAAAGGGATTGGTTCAAAGTCCTTAACCCTCCAATCATTACTGACTTCCATACTAATACCACCTGGATCAATACCCAATTCTGAGAAGCCACTCAGACTGGAAACATCACCAACGCAACTTGCCTCGCCATCCAGTTCAACCAATTCCCCAGCACCAACTCCTCCCCAAGATGGCAAAACATAATCGGCCCCCCTTTCCTCCAGAACGATCACCTCTTTCCCCTTAACGGACAAAGCTCCATCTCCCGGAGGAAAACAAGGAACAGAAGACAAAGAAGGAGAGAAAGAGAGAGCCATAGGCCTAAGCCCCCGGTTGAACGCGAAACGCCAGGGGAAAGCGTTGCAAACAGCTAAAGTTTTCCGCCAACACGCCGACATAGACCCCTTATCACGCCTGAACTTGGAAGTCCTCGCACCATCAGCGCAGACCACGCCTGTCTGCCCCATCACGTTGAAATCGAAACCAGAAGAAAGATCCATCTCAGAGGAAACGATATCCTTCCCCATCCTCAAACTCGCCAGCGCTGGCGACGAAGACGCCCCATCGCCCTTAGCCTCCCTCGACGACTGTAACTCCTCGATCTCTGAGAACGGGATCCTCCCATCCTCTCTGGAAGAAAAGTTCTCCCTGTCCAAATTGGAGAAGATGAGGTCGAAAGCTTCCCCTCCAGCTAAAGGCCCTAAAAAGTCTACTCCTTGGGCCTCTAAACCCTCCATTGGATACTCAAAGAGATTTGGGCCTTTAGAAGGGACCCCAACGCCCTCTCCTGGGCCCACGGAAGAACTTCGGCTGTCATCAATAGCTGAGGATCCCATATCCTTAAGAACAGAATCCCCTTTAAGCCCAGAACGGCCCACGGCTGGAGACGGGACACAAGCCCTCTCCAAAATAGCTTCTCCCCCGAAGCAAGATGGGTCGCGCCTTGCATCGCACAGACGAGAAGCCAAAAAAGGCAAGCCCACAGATGAGCCTATAGCTGGCCGCCACCAACCTTTGGCCTGAATCCCAAATTCCTTCCCTCTCAAGTCAGTAAAACCATTCAAATTTGAAAATGCTGTCTCGTGGGGCCCGCTAACAGTAACAGGTAAGACTCCTCCATTGTGTGAGTCTGCCACGACATCCACAAATCCATCATCCGTACCTGACGTTCTGCAACCCAATCTCTCTCTCCTTTCCACCTCATCACCCCTAACCTCCAGCAAACCTTTCTTCCCCCTAACACCAGATTGAGAAAAAATGGATCCCGCATGCCTCCGCCGGCTATATGACGGTTTGTCCTCCCACCACACAGGACAATAAAAATACTCATTGAAGAGCCTCAAAGTAACGAAACGCCTCCTATCCCTCCAAGGAGGTTTCTTCACCTGTAATCTGATCCATTGGAGAATCGTCCTATTCACAGTGGCTTCATCTGGACGTACATAACCACCACAAAGTTCCCCCAGCGACTTGAATACACTATCCGACCACAAGTGTAAGGGAACTCCCACCACTCTCACCCAAATCTGGTCATCTCTTACTCCGTCCACTTCGCAGTCAGATCTCGGATGCCACCAGTCGAGAAACAGAAAAAAGGGCCCATAAATCTGTCACTCCTCTCCATAATAGCTCCCGCTTCTTCATTCGACCGAAATGTGAAAAGAAACAAGTTGCCGGAAAAACTATCAACGCCCACTCCTTCCGACTCTGTCCATGTCGCTTTCACCCAATCCCTCACCTTCCATATCGGTGGTGTCTCCCCTTCAAATCTCCCAACCAAACATTTGCTCAAAATTTGCATATTATCGGCAAGGTCAATCCCATCGCAAATCACCGTGTCCGGTCTAGCACCAACTGAAACGACCGACGAGGAAAGGGCTGCCACCTCTGACGATGTTACCTTGTCCTTCCTACCTCCCTCTGCACCAACATACGTCTGTGGGTGCCGAGCCTCCCCCACAAGGTTCGCACCGATATTCGGAGCCGAATAGAGTTTTCCGCTACCAGCGTCACTTCGGACTCCCACTCTCCAGACTAGGCATTGCAACTGCTCCTTCCAACCGGCTCCATTGACTCCCTCCGGGAAACAAATACAGAGAGATCTTCCCCTACCTAAGATGTCCGTTAATTTGATGAATCTGCCGTTAGCATTTCCTCTGATCTCCAGCACCAACACTGAAAATGAGGTTCTCCTAGATCCAAACACAAACTGAATCTTCTCAGACTTCAGTGCCTTCTCCACTCCTTGAACAACCCAGAAACAGTCATCCTAGGGCACCCAAATCTCCACGAGCCTCGCCTTGAACTTTTCGCCGATCAATAGAACCTCTCCTTCATTGTGATTCCTTTTGGTAAATCTAAAGCTTTTCGATTCCACCTTGCTCATTCAAAGATCATATTAAACTTGATTACTTACCTGAATTTGAAATGATCTTCTACCCTTCTCCAAATCCAAGCTCAAATAGCCCCTTTCTCTTCTCTTCCAACACTCCAGCGAAAACCTCTTACTCCCCTCTTCCTTGGCCTTCTTCTCTTCTCAATATCCTTCCCTTCTTCTCTTCTAAGCTCCAGCCAAAACTCCTCTCTCACAAAGACTTGTGCAAACAAGTCTCCAACACAAGGTGAAGACAACAAGGTATGGTGCCCATAACCTAGAGTCTAGGGTGC
Source organism: Pachysandra terminalis (assembly GCA_031762675.1). NCBI lineage: Eukaryota > Viridiplantae > Streptophyta > Magnoliopsida > Buxales > Buxaceae > Pachysandra > Pachysandra terminalis. Next base: position 6,219,391 of record JAUPMG010000019.1, read on the forward strand.
CCATACTCCTAGAGCTTGGGCCTAGGGAGAGGGTCTCAATCTCAATCCTTGGTCTCAACCACCCAAATCCTAAGCCCTTGGATTTGGAGACACGAGTGGGGGTAGGTATTTCACTGTACCTACTATGTCTCCCAATCCCAACCACACATCCAAAGTCAATTGATCTAGGTCACACATCTAAGCTAAAAACCATGCTAAGGTGTGTTGCACTACGGTCTCTAAGGCGCAACACAACCAATCACAAGGGAGTCAAAGTTAACCCTGAGGTTAACTAGAAAGGAAAATCATACAAATTCCTAATTTCTAGCAATTCAAACATAGATCACAAAAGAAATTTTGGTTATTACAATAAATGGAGCCAAGCTTTTTATACTTTGTGAGGCATACCGGAGGCAGCACGAATATTCTATGGTGTATGTAAGTGATGATATCATGTTTATAGGCAACACTCCATTAAAGATTTGGATGCTAAAGGAGAGTTCTTTAACAGAGAATTGGATTCAAAGACTTGGTCCCTTTAAGATATTTCTTAAAGATTGAGGCAGGTGCCTTATCTCTTTGAAAGTATGTTTGGTTCTTCTCAAGGAAACTTGACAATTAGGAGCGAAGCCAGTTGACAGCCCTCTTGAACCAAATGGTCCAAGTCATTGATTGGGAGACAAAGTTGGTGGGAATCTAGTGAGTGTGCAGGCATATCAAAGAATGGTTGGAAAACTGGTATACTTGATTCTTACCATATTAGACATTGCATATGTAGAGTGTCATGAGCCTTTTTGAGGCATGCTCAAGAAATACACACCGTGATCTTGTCCTTAGGACAGTTAGGTATCTGAAGGGGTTCCCTGGGAAAGGTTTGTTGTTATTAAACAATAGTTATATGATAGTATAGGTGTGGACTGATGTAGATTTGACTGGATCCATATCTGATAGGATGTTGAGTTCTTGTTATTGTATTCTTATTGGTGGGATTCCAGTAATGCGGAGGACTAGGGAACAGTCCTTGATTCCTAGAACTACAACACTAACCCTAATACTCTCCCTCACATGCTAAAGGAATTGCACATGGTATGAGATACAAACATCACCCTCACTCCCCACCCAACATCATATTCTCAGAGGGGAGTCCCAACAAATAGCCAGTTTGTCAACCTAGATCATTAGCCGACATGGGAACATGTCTGATGGAACGGAGGCATATAGTCATCAGCAGTGTTATTAAAGGCGATCATCTAGGCACCTAGTCAACTAGGCAGTTTTCTAAGGACTCAGGCTAGGGTCGCTTAGGCCGAGCATTCCTAGCGATCGCCTAATCACCTATGCCATAAGGCGACCACCTGGTTGTCTAATCTACCTGGGTGGTCGCCCATTGTGTAATGTGGTTCAACTTTACTTGAACCACTCAAATAGTAATTTATATTTTAATTACTTTAAATTTTAATTAGTTTATTAATTAAAAACTTATATTATTTCTTTAGGCTTAATATTTTTCTAGTAGTTCAAGACTCCAAGTCTCTATAGTCTAACTCTAACTTGAAGCCTGAAGTTGAAGAATCCAAGCATCCAATAGAAGAATTGAATAAACTTGACGCTGAAGGTTCAAACACTAAACCAGCTAGGTCTCTCTCTCTCTCTCTCTCTCTCTCTCTCTCTCTCTCTCTCTCTCTCTCGATCAGTCCAAAAATGGATACATATCGAGTGTCGTATCAGATAATCGTGGAAATGATATAAAAATATGGATACAGTGGATACGCATAATAAATGGTGGATACTTAAAACAAGACTCTTTTAGATGCAAAGATAAGCTAAATATATGTTTTTTTTTTTGATCGGTAAAATTGTATCATATATATATTAAAGTAGATGGTAACCTATACAAATATACAAACGGAAAGTACAATATATCCAGAAAAAAAAATAAACCTAACTAATCCCAAAACAGTCTTCACTTGCCGTCAAATTCTTCAAATAAAATCTCCTGAAATTCCTTGTGTAGATGCCCAAAAAACAAATAAGGGACAAGACTTTCTCAGCCAAACACTGAACTGACATCTCTTTGCCATAAAAAATCCTGCTATTCCTTTTGCTCCAAATCGACCAAAGAATCGCCGCAGGACAAATACTCCACAATTTAAAACTCCTTCTCCTTCCCACCCTCTTCCCCTTCCAACCCCAATTCTCTAGAGCACTTATCAAATCCTTCGGCATGACCCAATTCAAACTAAATCTGAGAATGAAAGCCTCCCACAATCTCCGGGCATACTCACAATGTAGAAAAATCTGAGAAGAAGTCTCCTCCTCTCTCTAACACAAACAACACCTTGAAACCAAATGCCAACCTCTACTCTTTAAATTGTCTAATGTAAGGATTTTATCCTCAACTGCAGTCCACATAAAAAGGAAACCTTGGAGGGTATATGTTAAGTTAACATATTTATATCTAGTGGAATATATTAAGGCATTGTATGTATCAATTATATTGATCTATGTTGCATAGGTAGGGGAACGTGTGTCAGAGTCTGACACGGGTACGAGGTGTCAGATTCGGCAAACCATAAAAATAGGATTCGAGGAAACGACTATATATATTTAAATTTTTGTTTTTTTTTTCAATTTTATTAAATACCCTTATATCACGGTCGTGGTGTGTTGCATAGGTATTCTTCAGTAAGTAGGAGGTTAGGAGAGGGTTACGAACAGATTATTTTCTTCCTTTTCGATAAGTGGGAGATTAAAGGAGGGATTTGAACAGGTTATCCCCTTCTAATTCTTCTAATGCTTACAAGCAGGTTATCTTCCTCTTCTTCTTCTTCCCTGACCTTACGACTCGGCTACCGGCTGCGTCCTGCCGAATCATCATCATGTCAGTGTCTGAATCCGTGTTCGTGATTTGTCAACTTGATAGCCAGATCCATGAAATATAGATATTGATCTATATATTGTAACATATAGACCATATCGACCGATATGGTGGATATGTTGCATCTACCAAATGTACAGTGTAAAAATTAACTTATCTTAAAATACACTTGTGTATCGTACTGATGAGTGGATACAAGATACGTATCGACCGTATCGACGGATAAGATATTTTGAACCATGGTTCTCTTCTCTCCTCTCTGTTCGTTCATTTTTTTTTCATATGCAACCGCGGACAGTTGGCAGTTCCAGACTTGCTGACTGCCTAGGATATTTCCCCTCTCTTTGTGTGTGCTTGATTCTCTTTCTCCCTCCCATCTCTTTTTTTTTTTTGCTCATATGGAGCTGCGACAGTTGCAGACTTGCCGACTGCCCAGAAAATTTCCTCCCCCCTTTCTTCCACTCCTATTTACTGCCCTTTTTTTTTGGTTGATTCTGTTTTCTAATTGCTATGATGCTATTTGTATGAAATATTAAATTAATTAGCCTGTGCTGCTTCATATTAAAAAATTGTCGCCTAGGCGAGCTCCTATAGGCAGGTCTATCGCTTAGCCTCGCCTAGGTGTTTTGATAACATTGGTCATCAGCCAGTGAACTTGCATTGTGATAATAAGGCAGCATTAAAAACTGCTAATAATACATTTCAACATGACTTAACGTAACATATTGAAGTTGGTTGACATTTCATAGAGAGAAGCTTCTTTCTGGCGTAATTTATACACCTTGTGTTTCCATAGACCATCAGCTAGCCAGTGTTGTAACCAAAGATGTGAGCAAGATTCATCATGGTGTGATTTTGGGCTAGCTAGGAATGTGAGATATCTACACACCAGCTTGGTAGTCTTTCCGAGTAGCATACATGTAATAGCGGTAACCAGGAACTATTTTGTTTTTATTTTAGGCATTCCCTCCCTAGTTATAATTCTTAAAAGTAGTTGGGATGTTTTGTAGTTTCAACAAGATTATTAATATCTAATGGGTGAATGTTTTGTAGTTTCAATAAGATTATTAATATATAATGAGCTCTATTGTTAAAACCTTACGATTCATGGTATGAATCTTATGATATGATTCGATTAGACCCTAGATCGATTCAAATCAATGAAAAAATCGGTTTATGTTTGAATCTTATGATTTATGATTTAATCATATGATTCAAACGATTCAACTTTGCCACACTAAAAAAAAATGTCCGCTTCTTTTTATACTGAAAAGTTTCCCTTTTAGTGTTTGATCCTTGTTTATATAGAATACATTACTCTAAAATGAGTAAATATACATAAAGAAGTACCGTTTGCTTATTTTAAACAATAAACAGCCTTTTTCCTAAGAGAAATCCCAAAACTAAACCCCAAACTTTACTTCTACTTAAACTACTATGAATCTTACGATTTATGATTCAAAATTACGATTCGATTCCAAGTTGTCCCTAAATTGTTTTGATTCGATTCACGATTTAACAACCTTGATAACGAGTGATGGTTTGTAGGAAGGTGCCCAATTCTTCCTCACATCCCTTTCCTCTTTTTCTTCCTTTCATCTTCGTTTTCATCTTCCCATCCTCTTTCAAACCTTAAATCAAACATCACATTTTTCAGTGTTTGAGAGCCTTTTAATTGGTCTGAAGGCTGGTCCTATGAAACCGTGATTTTTAATGCTGATGAAGTAGAAAGTGACCGTCAATAGATAGGTGAAGCTGATGACACTCACCAGGTCCATGAATGGATGGAGGGAGCGGCAATTAATGAGGAAGATGACCCTTGTTAACTTCAAAGCAGGTCCTTTCACACCCTCCTTCAGGCAACCTAATAGCAGTGAGAAAATTTTTAGTATGGCCCCTCCTTTGAGCTTTTATTGGGACATGATGCCTCCAACTCTCTCTCTCTCTCTCTCTCTCTTTCTGTCTCGCTCGCTCTCTCGCTCTCTTGCTTGCTCTCTCTTTTTATTTTTCTCTTTTGGTTTCTACTTTATATATGGTACACTGTCACTGCCTAAACATTATCTGGCTAGGTAATTTTTTTAGTTGATTGTTGTGTTTTTGATGTGTACCTATGTCTCTGTGTTTTTTCTAATCTATATTGTGATAAACATTATCATTTTTTGTATGTTTTTATAATCTATATTGTGATACTATGCAGGGTGATCATGTGACATACCTTAATGTATATAAAGGATTCCTTCAGTCTGGCAAATCTTCGAAGTGGTGTCATAAGAACTTTGTAAATTACCATGCAATGGTGTGTACCTATGTCTCTTGTAATTATATATTAAACTGTTAACTTTGTTATTTCCTCTTATTTGATGTGCAAAACATCTGTTGTCTTTAGGTCTTTTATGTCAGGATACTTTCTTTACTGCTGCTGTTCATGGGCATGTTGTTTATGCTAATAGTGCAACAATTCTTGTGCAGAAGAAGGTTATTGAAATTAGAGAACAACTCAAAAGAATATCACGACTACTAGGAATTGTCTTAAAATCTTGTGAAGGAGATATGAAGGTAACATTATTGGGCTTATTTACTATTAAATTAAAAATTACCGCACTTATTTCTCTGTCCATTTAGTTTACTGAAAACAGAAATAAATTCTTTCTATTGGTTCCTTATGTTAACAGCAAACTTGAACTTGTTTTGTGCATAGCTTCACTTGACTGAAATAAAAATTAAAGTTTTTTTTTTATTGAGTCTACTTGAAGCCAATTCAAGAATCCATATTCAATTTGATATTCCATAATAGTCATGTTACATTTTGCGATTGACATGTTATGGGATGATAATATTTTGAAGAATGGTCGAAAATAATAGTATATCATTTGCTAGTATTTCATATTCTTATAATTTACTTTTTTGTTCTCTCTCTCTCTAAATTTTTTTGTCCTACATTTTCCCTTTTGTTGATAAGCAATATGGATTCCTATATTAAATTCAAACTAGTGGCCAACCCTATAGACAATAGGTTGCTGGACCTAGCTAATGCTAACAAGAAGACTGCTTATTAGCACCTTATGTCTTAATGAAGAAAAGAAGTAATTACTACGATAAATAATGGCAGAAAACAAGAGATGGATCCTATTGAATTTTTTTAGATGGACCAGTTGTCGATCCTGTTGGTGGACCTATCTATTTTCAAATATCTTTTATTTCATTTCTTCCATAGGTTTCAACAAATTAGAAAATGGATTGTCCTTAACTAAATCAGACCATAGAAGCCAACTAGATTGGTTTGTCATTAGTGTATATGCTTGGGAAAGTTCCTAGGAGTGAAATAATACTCCCCTAACTTAACTGAAAGCTCTCAATGAATTAGTTGGTTTATGGACTCTCCATTGTTTTTCAGACAAGACAGGTATTAGGTGGAACCCTTCTATTAGATATATGGTTAACCATGACAATCTAATTGAGGTTGTGCAATGAAAAAAAAAGGAGATGTTTGATGGAATTCCATTCGGTATAGGCTCTGGCTTGTTTTTTATTTTTGCCCTGAAATCTTGTCAGATTCAATTTCACAACTCTGATCATTTTATGGTGTAGGCTGGCGAATGTTTCTAAAATGAGCAATTGGATCAGCTAGAAAACCAACTTCCCAATTATTGAAGTCTTATAGTTCGGGAAGGCTACTTATTTTTCTTCACTTCCATAGAAACTTTTCGACCAAGACTTTAGGCCACCATGGTGGCTAAAGATACATGAAGGATAACAAAATGATGCATTGCCATACCATTTATTTTCAGGTGGGATTCTTTGAACTTGGAACTTCTCTGTTAATCTCATAACAATGGGATCCAGAAGTATCAGGATCATATTGAGTAGCATACCTCTTCTGCTGGTGTCCCTCTGGTGGTAAGGTTGAGTGGTATTATCTCCTCCCTCTGTGATGGTGACATTTGAAATTCAAATGTCTTGTTGAAATGTTAGCCTGTTGGTCCCCCTTGACCTTAATCCTTTCCCCTCTACTACAGCCAGTTAGTCATCTCCATGGAGGTTCAGGAAGCTATATCAGACAACCCATTATCCTCAAAACATCTCAATACGACCTGCTGTAGAAATCTCCAATCGAACTCTTCTTAGCTTTTCTATTCCATGTCACTCTGTGCAGCCATGACTCACAGCTCCAACTTCGACACCGACTTCAGATGGGTACCAAACACCCACCTTCCCCAGGCTGGTTCCAGATAAATTGAAATTCTTCCATAGATTCCACGAAGGCTTACTTCTCTCAACTAGCCACTACAATCTTTCCTAGGGTTCATATGTTTTCTTTCTCCACAAGTTTTAAGTAGTAAGCCAAAATTCCCACTTAGACACTATCATCAGAATGGAAAGCCATTTTACAAGCTATGCTTGGAACAAAAAAAGGACCGTACAAACTGCTCCCCCTTCTTCAATATCCGTTGGCCTTTTTTGACTTGTTGCTTTCTCTATGCTGATGGTCATAAAAGTATTCGGACAAGGGAATTCTTCCATTAGTGATATCCCCATATAAAAGATCATTTCGATACTATGACCCTTCTTTTGAACTATCCTAACACTTCTTAGGCATAAATTTAGGCCTCGTTTGGCACCCATTCTGGATAAGGAACTTATTCCAGGAATGAATTCCTTGAATTCATTGTAGGAACTCATTTTGAAGGCTTCTTAATTGTGTTTGGTTATCATGTTACAAAATAGGTTCCAGTACAATGTAGCTGTTTGGTTAACATGTATGCTGAGATTGTAGGAACTCATTTTGAAGGCTTCTTTTTTGTTTTTTTTTTCATTGTTTGGGATTCTCACATGTTCTACCATAATCTTCTTCCCAGATTCTTCAAGCACAGTAACTTCTTGAGTCTGTCTATGGTTTTCATAATGAAGAATAGGATTGCGGAATTGGAGACCCCTCCTCATCCTCCTATAGACATGCCCAGACGGTAGAGACATTGATGCATTGTAATTGGTCCGACAACTGGGAAGCACAACTCGGGGGCTTTGTGAATCAAGACTATTTGAAGCAAATGTGTAACATGTGCCTTATTTCTTGGATAAAATTTGTGGAGAGAGAGCGAGAGGGTGAACTATAAACTTATACTTCATTAGTTGTTCTCATTGTGTTAAACACAGTTAGATTTTCATCAGATACATACATAATAGAAAAAATCAAAGCAAACAGTGAGATTATGACTCTGCCAAAGCAAACAGCGATTGTGATTACTGATGGTTTTTTTTTTTTTTTTCAGTCCTGATCCCCTTTCGAAATTTAGGTTTCTCTTCGTAAAGAAACAAAAAGCACCAAATCAATGGTTGGAATTCATTCCAAGCAATGGTCAACAGCGAGATGCGCCGGTAAGATCAGGACGAAATCAAGAAAACCCCCATCCTTTTGGTTTCTCTTTGTGAAGACTGAAGAGAAAGAATGATCGATCTAAAGGAATAATGGTATTTACAAGTTTGCATTAAATCTTTTATTTACAAGTTTGCCACCGCAAAAATGCATACCTCATTCTTAAATTCCAGAATCAGGGTCGGAGCTCATTCGAGGGTCAAGGCAATTTTCTCATTCTCATTTTGGAAAAACTCATTCCGTCTTGGCTAACCAAACGGTCAGTTTTTTGTGGGAACTCATTCCAGGGCTTGGAATGAGTTCCGAAAATGGGAGCCAAACGAGGCCGTACTTTTTATTCCATATGCTGTCATTCCTCTGAGAGATCTTATAAATGGTCTATTTCAGTTCAATTATTTCAGATTTCTTTTTCTCACCATGAAATGATAGTGAATCATAGGGATAGTTTAAGCTATTAGGTATAGCTTAAAGTATTACCTGGTAAATAGATCCACTTTGGACTTTTGACCTTATGAATATATGATATATTGGATTGCATTGTTTTTGTTCTAATGGACTAATGGTCCAACTAGTTGGTATTAGCCATTTCGCTCTTCTTGTTATTGTTATTGTCCTGTGAAAATAGCCATTGAGATGCAGTTTGAAATCGGCTATCGAAGTTTGACGCCAGGGGCATTTATCATGCCTACATTATTAAGGGACTTTCTATCTTATGCTCCTGTAAGTTTCTCAAGATTATCCTAACATCATTCAAGGTTACTTGTTCTGTGGTTTCACTCTATATGACTGGATTCCTCGTTTTTGCTGCTCAAGTTGTGGATGGTTTTCAGATTTATATGCTATATAAGTCATCAATTGAATCTTCTTGTTGCTGACCCAACTAGTTTGGATAAGGCGTTTTGTTGTTGTTGATTTTTGATGTTGTAAAGGTCCTGTCCCGTAATCACCGTAACAATTATTCCCAAATCTTTTTTAACTATTTTCTCATTTCCATTACTTTCTCTGTTTCTATATATATTGGCAATTGTCTATAGCAAACTCTGACCAGCTTGTTTCTATATGTACCCTTGTCTGGTTGTGCTGATGACTTTGCTACTACCTTCTACATCTTGCAGGTTTTAAGGAAGGCAATTACTGCTGGTTTTTCGCTAATGCTTGCCGATTAGAAATAAGTGGGGCCTTGTACTTTTCATATTTTTCTTTTGCTCTCGTTAATTAGTTCTGTTAGACAGCGTCATAGGTAATATATTTCATTTATGAACTGGTATAGAGTTTTGTTTTTTTGTTTTTTTGTTTTCGTTTTTTTTTGTGATCAGTAATGAAGGTGGGTATTATTAATGATGAAAAATAGAAAGATTACATATAGAGTGGGCAAATACATGAAGTATGTACATTGACCACAGAAGAAAGAAATAAAGAAGAGGAAAGAAGAGAGTCCCTAAATAAAAAATTTCCTGGTAGTTCAACCGCCTAAGAAGACCAAAACCCATCCCCGACCTCACAGAACATGTCAAAAGATATGTCGTGAAACTCGTTAAGAACTGCACCCCATGTAAACATAGTGGATAGAACCTTCTCAACAACTCCCTCGTCTTCAGCTCCCTCAAAATTTCCAATTCTATAGGTGTGATGGTTCCTGAAATCGATATTACAAATTCTGCAGTTCTTAAATATGGCTATAGCTTTGTCCCTATTTGAGTCATATGAAACTCATATTACTAGTCTAGGATTTGTCTTGTGGATTCCACAGCTCCATAGCTTTGTTCATTATTGCATTTGATTCTAATTCATCATTGCTTTCTTTGAAATTGTTAATTCTTGACTGCTTTCTATGAAACTGTTAATCCTTTTTTCCCCTTCCAAACTGGATTCAAATGATAATGGGATAATCCGAGTTAGATTTTGTTTCTTTTTATTCTTAAATGGCTCAAGCACATATCATTGTAGTCTAATTACTGATTTTAAGATGCTTATTGTGAGGTATGGGCTTATTTTTCTAGTTTTTGATGTCTAGAGGAAGCTATCCTACACAACATAATGTAGGCTCAAGTCTCTCCATAAGTTCAATTTATCTTTTAGGGTAGAGGTTGTAGCCTGACTGCATGACAGCCACCTCTTGAATTGTTTGGTGTTTCATGAATAATAGCCTCATATTGTAACATTAAAAAAAGAGATGCAAATTGATAATGCTAGTTACTAAAACTGAGGGCATCAGTGCCTCTCTCTCTCTCTCTCTCTCTCTCTCTCTCTCTACTTATGTTAAGAGAAAGTGTGTGTGTGTGCGTGTGAGGGAGGGATGGAGGTAGGGAGGGAGTTCAGCATGAAATAATATTAGATATTGCCTCCTGCATGGTGTCAAGTAATAATTCCCTCTCTCCCTCCAGGGAGGGAGGCAGTACAAATGGAGTTCAGGATGAAATATTATTAGATATTGCCTCCTGCATGGTGTCAAGTCAAGTAATAATTTCCTCCCTCCCTATTTATTTTCATTATTTTTTTGAGTGGGGAGTGGTATACACATCTGTATTCTAATGGTTTCTAATGCTTGTGTCTTTGAGCAACTTGTATTATGAATGCATGGTAAAAATTATAGTTTGATCCCTTTGAAACTAGTCGCGGCTTGATAATTTGCTGATAAATCTGTGTGATCATCTTATCAAAAGGCATTCGGTCAGGCTGGAATGTATAAGACTATGAGGAGTTCTCAGGAGGTTTATATCCACCCATCATCTGTGCTATTCAGGTCAGTACACTACTTAATGCAATCTTTGACAGACTTTTACTGTCTGATAACTTTTTTTTTTCGATGGAAAATGATAGTTTATATATAAATAGAAGAAGAAAAACAGGAAAGGATACAAACAATGAGGCTAAAAGATTATACGCAACAGCCCCCTAAAGAAATGAAAAGAAACTTAAGGAATATTCCATAGCAGGTTCTTCCCATAAGCAAACTCCGAAAAAGGAATGTTAGCGAAATCCATCTGATTGGAACCTCAAAGGTGCAAGGCCGAAAGAGTCTTCCCCACAACAGCCTTACTAGATCAACTTCATGTCTACTTTGTAGGAGATATGTTTCTGCAAATTATGATGGCCTGTACAAAATCTTCTACGTATTATTTTATAGCAGCTAGTTATAAACGTTTTATTTGCTCAAAATTTGGAATGAGAAACTTTTTCTTCTTTGAAGTTACATTGAAGACAAACACTAGTTAAAATATAATCTAAAGATTTTAAAATTCAACGTTTGATAATTAGGGATGGAAATAGGTTGTGTTTCAACAAACCCAAACCCGACCTATACAATACTCCAAACCTGCTTTCTACCTTCGGAATAAGGCTGGCCAGGGGGGGAGGTGCCATGCAAATTGACATTCTCAATGCCGAAACCTTGAATTAGATTGGTATCTCATCAATCTGGAACAGGGGATGATAATGAAGTCTCACCATTTCCAAAGACAGGAGTCACACTGTAAAATCCATCAAGTGTTGGGAATCAATTCTTTGTTCATTCCTTATCCATTCTCACGAATTGCCTCATGTGTGTAAACAAGGATTAATAAGCTTATAATGTTATGTTAACCTCGTAGAACCTGTTTATAGTAAAGCAAGTCTTAGATGTTAATTGGAGATATGAAAATTAAGAAATGGAAATATAATGAGTTTTGTATAAGAATCATTTGAGTGTTGTGTCTGATACATGTTTGGTACATATCCTGTAGGGGTATGTCATTGATGTAGAAGTGCCTACGCAACATAGCAGACACATAAAGGCTGCGTTTGGCCCAGCTTATATAAGTGCTTATTTCATCTTATAGCTTATTAAAGCACTTTTTAAAATTAAAAGTTTGTTTGGTAACACCTAATGGGTGAGTGCTTACCCATAAGCAGTCGAGGAAGGCTTACCCATAAGGAGAAGCTGTTGAGAACAGCTTCTCTTATCACTTATGCAGGAAGCTATTTCTAAATTTTAGTAATATTTTTATAATACTTATTTTACCCCTAAACTTTCATCAGCACTTAAATAACTGTTATTTTTAAACTTTAATAATATTTTCATAAACACTTAAATAAATGTATTTACCAAACGTTATTTTCTTCAAGTAAGCAGTTTATTGTTGTGGATAAGTGGCTCCAAATGAGTGCTTATCCAAAAGCACAAGCCGGGCCAAACACAGCCAAAGTGTCCTTGGTCCCACTGGCCTGATTATTGTCCTAATTCCTCCATTTGTTCAACTTCAACCCCTTGCTAAAGGTCAGCTTGTTGGTGATTACCACATCAGATTTTAAATAGGCATGTTTAGACATTAATTTATATATGTAATTCTAAAAAGAGGTTTTATGGTATTTTAGTTAATTTTTCAAAAAGAGCTTGATTTTTATATATCATGTTACTGACTGAAGTATCCTCTTAATCTTTTCTAGTTTTTGAGTTATTAGAACTGAAGTTTCATTCATAAAATGTTGCTTTAGATATTTGCAAATATATGGGGGACCCATTTAAACTATATCTGTTAGTTAACAAAAATTGGATCTTATAGAACTTGTTAATCCAACCTTGTTGCTCTACATATGGTTTTCTGAAATATTAAATTTTCATGAGATATTCTCATTAATAGGACCTGACATATGAAAGAAGATATGATAGAAGTTGCTGTTTAGCAAATGGCAATTAGTGATTACATTCCATTCAAGTCTTTCTTCTTAGAATTCCTTTATAACATTTTCTTTTCTGATATTAATGCTGGGCTGTAGATAATTTATACCTTCCGATTTCCCAAAGGTTTGTACTTCTCCAATTTATGGTTACCTACTGATTTGCAACCCCGAAAATTTTTACAAGTCTATTCTTCTTAGGAGTGAAACAGCTGGAAACTTGGGATTTATGTTATGTTCATCGGTCTGTTGGGAGCTATTTCTAGGACAATTTTGGCTATTTCTGCAACTAAATTTCTAAGTTCATCAGGACAAGATTATCCTTATTTCTGCATCTTTCTGTCTTACATCGTCACCTTTCTCCGTCCATTTCTCAGACGCTTCTATAAATACACACATAAACACAAGCACCCACATGCGTGTATGTTTCTGAGCATTTGTTTTACAGATGAGACCCCCTTTCCACTATGTAAAGCTTCAGCCTGAGGAACATGTGCAATGTGACAGGAGAACAATTCCCTTGTTTCTTCTTGCATTTAAATAAGAAAGAACTAAAAATTGTATTTGTATAATTTCTGTGGACTACCCTTAACATCTATAGCAATGGGCCGATGCTTGATGCAGACAGAGGCACTGCCTACATGGACTGTGAACCTTGATCATAAGGATAGTTTGCTTGCCTCTATCCAGATGGCAAAGAAGTGTCAGAACTGGATAAATATTGTTTCCAGATAAAATATAATTATCCTGTGTGTGTGTGTGGAATAGCTGATACCGAAGTAGATGGTGTTCATATTTCTAATTTTGTTGTAGCCTTTCCATGGTTATTTTTGTTGTTTCTTTTCTAATTTACCCCTTGTCAGTGTGCAAATGAAATATAAAGCAGCCACTAACATGGGGCTGAATTGTTCTACCATGCCTCATTGCAGAGTCAATCCAAAGTGGGTTGTATACAATGCTCTTGTCTCAACTGATTGGCAATATATGCGCAATGTCATCTCCATTGATCCTTCTTGGCTACTAGAGGCTGCACCACACTTTTACCAGCACCAAAGACCCAATTCTCTTCCTTGCTAACTGCATCATCTGAAGCTGACTTCTTGATTTTCCAATGGAGCCAGATGGAAAGAAATCAATGTGGCCCTGGAAAGCTCTCATACATGTATCAGCGGGAATCCAGAAATCTTGGCTGTAAATAGATGATATAGCCTCTATGGCGGATCCTATGAAGCCGCATACAAGTTTACCTGAACATGATACGGTATGTGTCTTATCTAAGACAGTAATACTATACGTCTCTCTATCATTTTAGAATATATATATATATATATATATATATATATATATATATATATATATTAGGCTAACGCTTTCAGGATTTGTAATTGTTTTTTGTTCGTATCTTTTCTTATTGTATGTATTCTACTGGTGTGTTCACTTTTATAAAGAAAAATGCTTTTAGCACTGAATTTGACTTTAGAACGGAAACTGGTGGAAAACTGCAGTGAGCGTGACCCTTGCCTACCATCCATAAGAGTAGACGAATGTAAGAGAGTGATGAATTATTTTTATCAGGTTGATGTACATCATCTAGGCAGAGTAATGAATCCTTATCGTCTGTCAGACACTGAGTAGTCTCTAGAGCAGATCTATAAGTAGGGGCCAACCCAAACTGACCCAACCCGACTTTGGGTCAGTTTGGGTTGGGTTTTATATCACTTGGGATTGAAAAAAGCCAACCTCAATTAATTCGGTTTGGTTTTGGGTTAGGGCTCCGACTAACTTGGCCCAACCCGAAATCTAAACCAAATTAACCGGATTAATAATATACATATGATATTGGTGATGCCGGGTTTGTAAAAAACCAAATATATTAGAATAAAATGACAGTTAATACATAAAATCCGATACAAAAAACCCTTCCAGAGAAATAGGTAGGGAGAATTTGTCTCAAGACAGCCTAAACCGTTGCGCAGCCGTTCTGCTAAGAGTTTTCCTTCTCAAACGTTACCTGTGAATAAGACAAAGAGAAGAGACAATGGGAAAAGAGTGTTGAAATAACTGAAAAGTCAGTTTGAATGTATATCTTGAGCAAGAAAAACCTCAAGGAATTCAAATGACTGACTATCCCATTTCTCTCTCAGAATCTTAATATATTGTTGTCTTCTACCTCTTAAAGTTACAGAATTTCCAGATAAAATTCTATATCTTTAATGAAGAATATGTTCTGTTATTTATAGGGAGTTTAACCTATCAAATTAGGACAAATGTAATTCAAACAAGTGTCCAGACAGGTGCTTAAGAATATCCCCATGCATTAA
>JAUPMG010000019.1:6234698-6252576 GCA_031762675.1 Pachysandra terminalis
CAAAGTTTAAATTTTTCAGTTTAAACTTGTATACATTGTATTTTTTAGATGTTAGAAATTGAATCCATTATATTTTGAATACTTATATACTTTTTGGATGTTCTAACATAAATCATGTATTTATTATTTGTAAATTTTTGTACTATTTCACATTATTAATCAAAATATTATTTATTAAATTTTTTTTGAAAATTTGTATGTTAATAATATATTTTAATGAAAATATCACTTTTTATTGACTGACTTTATTTTTTATATTTTAGAAGTTATTACTTAGTAGTTATTAAAAAAATGACTAAAATTAAGTATATATTAAATATTTTAAATAAAAAAGTGGATTTATTTCGGCGAAATTTACAAAATTTTGCGAAATAAGACGCCTTTATTTCGTTTTATTAATTTAATCAAAAATTATTTTCCAACGAAATTTCACCGAAATATCCAAAATTTCGGATATTTCGGTTTTGTTTTGCTCTACGAAATCAATGAAAAAAACGAAATTTCAAACTATGGTTCAGGGAGACGTCATTAGAAATATAAGTCACCCTTTCTAGTGAGCCTCCGCCCAAAAACAAGTGTCAAAATAATGTGAGGTTTACACAGCCGAAGTTCACAGAAGATCCACGTCGAACTTTGAGTGCCCTCGTATCTAATCTACCCCCAATGAAAAAGGCCGCCGTCCATTTCGTCACCACCATCAAACCACCACCTCAGCCACCCGCGCCACAAGTTCGTCCATAACTGTTGTTGTCCATCAATGAAACACCGCTACCGGCCACCATGAATTTATCAGGTCCCCCCCCCTCCCACCCACCTAGACCAAATTGTAGTATGTTCTGTTAAGGTCAACTACAACACAACCACCCTGCGTCCATTTTTTGTTCGTCATAAAAAAAAGTCAATAATATATCAACATCAATAAAAGACTTTATTCTCACCAGTTGGAGTCGGCAATCTGCATCATAAGTAATGTTTTTACTCAATCAAGTACAGTTAAAGTAATTTTTTTTTTACCTAAATTATGGATTGATTAAACTAAATAGGAACAAGTATTATATATTTCAATTAAACAGAGAAGAAGAATTTTTTTTATTAATTTTTATTTTATTTTTTTAGGTGAAAAAAAAAGAAGAAAACTTCTCAGTTAAATTGAAGAACAATTTGTAATCCTTTTATTTGAAGACTAAATTTCCAGGCTAAGGACTGATGATTTCACTCTTGTCCAACATTTATTCATATTCCTATGAAAGAAAAAAGGTAAGTTTGTGTATAAGGATCCTTTTGTATATATATAAAGATATATACGCTTGTATGTGTATTTTATATAGAAAATAATATTAATTTTGTCAAACCGAATTTTTTGGTTTCTATTTGAGTTGGTTCCGTTTTCGGTTTTATTCATTATATTCCAATTTGGTTTTCGATTTTTTAAATCGGTTTTTATTTCAATTTGGTTCAATTTTCGATTTAGTGTAATATAATTCGGATTAGTTTTGGTTTGATCACTAAACCGAACCAAACTGACCGAACTACGCTCCTAGTTCTCAGTATAGTTTGATCCACTTCAAAATAAAAAAAAAAGTCAATTATTTTTAAAAAAATTAATCATTGAATTAGCAGCCCAATTGACAATAGTTTAATAAATTACTTTAAAGTTAAGTCAAATCATTAAGCAATTTATATAACTAATAAAAATATGATTGTTATCTACCAAATTAAAACTTTTTGATGAAATTTGCATCTTTAGAATCTGCAGAGGCAAGAACACTGCAGATATCATTTATTTGATTAACAGTTGGATTCCTTCAAAACTTGGATCCCTTTTTATAAAAAAGCTCATGTCTAAGACAACCCAAGAAGGAATTATAATAAACACAACAAAATTGTCCTTTCTCATATAGACCATGTCATGAAATTTCGAGATAAACAGAAAGAATTCAAACAGAAGCTGCTAACTGTGATGATCCACTAATGTTTTCTACACCATCTTCTATATCATCACAAGGTTGAACCATCCTCAACGATCTGTCCCCACCAAGCATCCTACGAAAAGAGCTTAGCCTAGAGCTTGATGATCCACTAATTACCTTTGCAGATTGGGGTACTACCGTACCACCATCTGCTGTGCCCTCAATAGTTATAGATGTCGAGTTGTTCAGAACAGATTCTGTTGCCGGTGGACTAGTCGGAGGGACTCCATTAACATGCTCAGTACCGGAGACGATCTCTGTCTGTGGCTGCGGTTCGACCCCGGTGCGACAAATGGGGCATGTGGAGTCGGAGCTCAACCACATATCAATGCACTCTACATGGAAGGTATGCTTACATCTTGGTAAAAGTCTAGCCATCTCTTCTTCTTGTAAGGTGTTCAAGCAAACTGCACATTCGGTAGTAGTAGTAGATTCCTTTTCGTGCCCAGCGGCGGCTTTGTAGATGAAAAGGGGTAGCGCGGCGATGACCACGGGATCAAGTCCTTTTTTGGGTGGCGCGTGAGGCCCCACTTGCGCAGATGCAACTCCCATGATTGGTCTACGGATGGTGGTGGATTGTCGTCTGGTTCCGGTATTGCCTTTACGGATACACTTGAAATAGAGGTAAAGAAAGAAGACGAGTAGGGTGATCATGAAGGAGGAGAAGATGATTACGATGTTCATCATGATTTTTGCCGTTTAACTTCTTGTATCAGAAGATTGTGGAAAGAGAAGTGGTGGCGACGATCATCTCCGGCGTCGGAGTTCTTGGTGGTTGCTCTCCCAATGAAGAAATCCGTCTCTCAATATGGTTGAAATTGTTGTGTTCTTGACATGGGTGGGAGATGATTGTTGGTTTATTTTGAAAAAATTGAATCCACGATTAAACAAACAGATATTATTTCAGAATCCAAATCCGAAATTGAAAGATCTTACAAGAAGCCAATCCTCCAATTTTATTTTACATTTTTTTTTCAAAAAGAACCTCTTAAGGAACTTGGGAGTCTTGGACATGAGAACATAAACAAGGGTTCTTTCCTTATTGATGAGGGACACAAGATTTAATAAATAAAGACTCATCCATCCGTGGCAAGGACAGTTAGGGACCGACCATCATGTGGGACCACTTTATAACAATTTTTCTTGACACACAAGAAGTTAGAGAGTGGATCAAGTGCGGGTGGCTTTGTTGTGCGAGCGGCACTTTATTGGTCCACGTCACTTAAATTCATATAAACGAAAAAGAAAAAGCATTTAAATTATTTTTTTCTTTCATTCAGACGTGTGGGTGGCCAATAAAGTGCCGCCCGCATTCACCCACACGGCAAGGCCACCCTCACCTGATCCACTGATCCACTACGAAAATGGAGAAGGTGAGAGTGATTTGGACGACTTTCTAATCTCTTTAGATCCTAAAAGTTCATTTTTCTGTTGTTTTCCATCAGTCTAAAACGATATTTGGCCTATTTAATATGTGATGAATATCTTCTCTGAATTTGAGCTGTGTGAACCTCGCAGGCGTCACGTGTACATAATTGTCATCGACAGGTGTCAACCTCGTGTGAGGTTCACACAGCCCAAATTCACAGAAGATAAGCGTCCTTTCAAAAGTAACGCGTGTGTCAAAATCTGGTTCACCTTTAATGATTTTTAGACCTCCTAACTTTAGATTGTGTGTGGTGTTCATTTTGCCAACGAATTCCACATTTCATTTCATATAATGATTCTCAAGTAAGACACTCATTCCCACCAAATTAGGGCCGTCAATTGGGTCGGATACGGATTGGATCCACTTAGATCCATATTCGAACCGATTCAAAATTGACCGATCCGTATTTGATTGAAATAATATATATCGGAGTTTAAAATATATAATTTGAATATTATTTCACTATTTTTCAAGGATAAATAAATCAAAATCAAAATTCTTAAAGTTTTATGAAATCTAATCGAATTTGAATATGAATTCAATTTTAATCAGATATGAATATTCGGATCCATATTTGACCGATTTCAAGGGCTAATCATATTCGAGATTTTCAGGTCGAATGCGAATATAGATCAAACCCATTGACAGCTTAATACAATTCTTTTTCTTTTCATTTATATTATTTATTTCGAAAATCCAAACTAAAATAGTTCAAAAATATGAACTATTGAAGAAACAAATGAATGTTTCCATTTGATCATTCAATTAATATTTAATACACAATTTGGGGAATAGAGATCTCTAGGTTGATCAATACATATTTTGTTTTTTTCTTCCCTCTTGGTTTAAATAATGAAAGAGTCTGAATTAATTAAAGCTTACCTTCATAATTTTTCATTAAGAATGAAGGTAAAGGTTTAAATAGAAGGTTGCTTTCACAGTATTAATTTTATTAAATGAGATAATAAAAAGGTTTAAGAAAATGGAGATACTAATAAAAAATATTATTTGTCTCCCTCAATATTCATTTTATAAATTATCTTGTTCTTGGCATGCTGTATGTCTATAAGTAAAAGCAATATGTATAATATTTTAACTTATATAACTCCCAATAGTACATCTGCGTAAGGTTTGCATCATCGGTCGTCCAATTTTTAAATGTTGCATCATTGGTCGCCCAATTTTTAAATGTACGCGTGCAGAAGTAAGATTCTCCAAATAAGCTTTTACGTGTGAGAAGATTGTATTGAATCCCACTTTAGCGGGTGAAGGTGGGATTCAATATCAAGTCTTAGGTATAAACCCTAATTGCACGTAGAAGCCTTCTAATTACACATATGCTAAACCCTCGAGGCTAGGGGTGGTAACTAGCCGGGCTAGGCCAGGCCATAATCTGAATATAAGAGCACTTTTATTGGTCTGAGTTAGGCCCAGCCTAAGTTTCAGGCTTAATAATGTTTGTCCAAACCCGCCTATTGTATCATTTTCCAAGTCCAAGCCTAACCATGTTTGTCCAAATGGAGCAAAAGTATTACTATTTTGTTGCTAATAAGAATTGAATCCAAGTCTGTTTGTTACTACTAAGAATTGAATCCAAGTCTCCACGGGCAAAATAGAAAATTTTTACCACTAAACCACAACAATAAGATGATAATTAGTTTAAGTGAAATTTATATATTACTCGTTATTAGCCTTCACATCCTTAAGTTAGACCGGGTCAAGTTGGGCTAATCTAATATAAACCTGAATCCACC
Organism: Pachysandra terminalis; assembly: GCA_031762675.1. Classification (NCBI taxonomy): domain Eukaryota; kingdom Viridiplantae; phylum Streptophyta; class Magnoliopsida; order Buxales; family Buxaceae; genus Pachysandra; species Pachysandra terminalis. Next base: position 6,239,852 of record JAUPMG010000019.1, read on the forward strand.
TGGCCCTATGGGATACTAATTCTTGGCCAAGTCCATCCAATTATAGGGTTGGGCTGATCTGGCAGAGCAAGCCACCCGACCCATTGCCACCCGTTCGAGGTTCATATTTCTTTAAGAAAGAGAGAGTTTTCCAAATAGTTGCTATTTTAGAGAAACCACAGATGAGTTCATATCATATGGTCCCGTAGCTCAGTTGGTTAGAGCGTTGGTCTTATGAGCTATGTTAAGCAAGCCGAAGGTCGCGGGTTCGAGCCCCGCCGGGACCAAAGTACTTTTTATTTTCAGACGGAGAAGTTTTGCATGCCATGGTGCAGCGTTACAGCTAAGGCCATAATACATTAGGTGGGCTGCATCAATTTAAAAAGGTGCATCCACCAAGTACCGGATCCCCTCTTCATCTCCCCTCCAACAATATATAAAAATCTTTGATTTTCCTATTTATTTTTGTTCTTCCTAACAAAGAAAAAAATACGTTTTGTTCCTTCTTTACCTTACTTTTTAATATTTAATATCTAAAATATCCAAATAAGATTTGAAATAGCATAATCAGGAGGCCCATCTCTATTCACAATGACAGCATTTGTTCCTCTGTCTCTATATGATCCTTCTCGTTGTTTGTTGACTTATTGTTGTCCATAGAGAGCTTGAGAGGGTCCTCAAAAGATCAACACCACCACCCGCCTTCTTCAATTGAGTTAGTGGGTCAGTTCACTGAGAATTTTATAGATTCTTCTCTATAATTGTATTTCTTTTTTTTCTTTAATTCTCCTTTAAGTTTTAACTTCTTTTGAGAAAAAGCTGATGATGGACCATAGCAATCCACACCAACCTCTCTCTCTCTCTCTCTCTCTCTCTCTCTATCAAGCTTTCCTTCTCTTTTACTTCTTCTTCGTCTTCTTCTTCAGTTTCAAATCCCTATCTTTCCAAAACACTCCCCTGAACCATCAACCATGTACAAATTCTTCTCTGGTATGCAGTCTTTACCCATATCTGGTTTTATGTTTGCTTTTTCTAACTTTCTTTTATTTTCTTTCTATAGCTTATATGTCCCTTTTCTCCATTTTTTTTAATTAAGGAGAGAACAAAGAGATCTGTGTACAATCAATATGAGAGAGTTGGGATTTATTGTAGAGTTCATGAGCTATGTTTTTATTTTTATTTTTATTAATTGCTTGAAATTGGTCTTGCTTATTTGATATGTTGAAGTGGGTAGCTATGTTTTGGGAAAATTATGCACTAGCCAGATCTAGGTTGATGAATTGATAACTTCTTTTCTTTTTTAATAAGATTCTGAGGTAGCAGTATTGCTCATTCATTTGGATCATTTAAGTTCCTAGAAGTTGTTGTATTTTGATGTTATTGCAGCATTTGGATGGTTGACATCATTGTTATGATGGTTTTGTGATTCAGCCATGAAATATCTACAATGAATGATAGATGATCTCAAAGTACCTATAAATTTGAAAATCTTTGAAATATAGAATTGAGTAGGTTCTCCTCACTTTTTATTTGGGAAAATCATTTGGGATTTGATCATAGGGGTTCTTATTTTTGTTGTTCGAATTTTGATGACTTCTTGTTTAGAAGCTATCCATCGGCATGTTAATGGACTCCAGGTGATTGGATTATTTCTGCTTAGCAAAGTAGAAAAGGGATCAAATGCATTGTACCAAAAAAAAAAAAAAATGGCTGAATGTGAAGGGTGAGAATGCAAGACCCTTTAGTAGTTAGTCCTGTTTATGTGTGTCTGTGTATATATGTGTGTGTGTGTGTGTGTGTAGGTTTTAAACCTGCTTCTCCTCCCTTTCTTGTTTATATTAGCAGTTAGTCCTGCTAGCTTGTATCATTTGTTTGTGTGCATGTGGTCAAGTTTCTTTCTTCAGGATCTCTGCTTAAATCTGAAGAAGAGTGTAATAACTGTGGAACTTTGTGTGCCAGGTTTGTGTTAGGCTATTATATGCAGTTATACAACATATTGAGTAATACAAATGGGTTCAGGAGATTGGTTTAAGACAATAATTAGCCTAAAGAAAACGAAGGAGGATCGATCAAAACAAGTTAAGGTAATTATCTTAAATGCATTTATTTGATCTCATTTTTTTCTAGTACTTTCTGTTTTTACTTTTCACTTCATTTTTTTTTCTCCTAATTTGCTTCTACTTTTCATTGAGATAGGAACCTTCAGCCACTGAAAAATCAAATGGGTTCAAGTGGAGGTATCGCTCTCGTAAAGATTCGAGTAGTTTTGCAAATGGTGGTTCTAATAGAAATCCTGGCAATCTTGGTATGCCAGTTGAGGATGTAGCGGCAACTCGGATACAAACTGCGTTCCGAGCATATATGGTAACCCTAATTCATTATTTGATATAGTGGAAACTTCTTCTCCCCTGTGGACGTATATCTGTGTGCATATTTTTGATCTGGAACGCATATATGGTAACCCTAATTCATTATTTGATATAGCGGAAACTTCTTCTCCCCTGTGGACGTATATCTGTGTGCATATTTTTGATCTTTTCTCCTGCAGGCAAGGAAGAAATTACGTCGCCTGAAAGGGATAGTAAGATTGCAGATCCTAACCCAAGGGAATACCATCAGAAAGCAAGCATCAACCACTTTGAGCTATCTCCATTCATGGAGCAAAATACAAGCCGAGATTAGAGCTCGCCGGCTCTGTATGGTCACAGAAGGAAGGATTAGGCAAAAGAAACTGGAGAATCAGTTAAAATTCGAGGCTAAGCTTCATGAGCTAGAGGTTGAATGGTGTGGTGGCTATGAAACAATGGAGGAAATTCTTGCTAGGATACAACAGAGAGAAGAAGCATCGGTCAAGCGCGAACGAGCCATGGCATACGCTTTCTCTCATCAGGTATATGTCAACTACAGAGATATTCAGTCTTTACTTCCAATTATTGAAGATGACAAGGTCAGTCATTTGATCTGCAGTGGAGGGCCAATTCTAGTCAGAATCAAGGCCAGGCTGCCTATGAACTTGGCAAAGCTAACTGGGGTTGGAGCTGGATGGAGCGCTGGATCGCCGGTTGCCCGTGGGAGAGCCGGGTGGTTCCTGTTAAGTCTGTTACCCCAAAGAAAGTTCAAAGTAGGCCTGTCGGCAAAGCCGGTAAAAACGCAAACTCGCCGACGGTGAAAATCTCATTTTCAGTTAAACCACCTTTGGCTAATGGGAAGGGAACTCCAAAGGGAAGAAGACTGTCTTGCCCAATATTAGCTGAAAAACCAGCTGCCCAGGAAGCAAATACTAAAGCAGTAAGCTTATCTCCATCCAAAACTGAAGAAACAAACTCCAGGCAAGAACAGCCAATATCTTAAGAGTGCATGTGATATGGAATCATGGACTGGAAGAGGTGTCCCTTTGATCTTGAGCTGATCTACTAGTTGAGTAAGTTGATGGAAATGCATGCCTTACATTTTTTTTTTTTTTTTTTCCATTTATTTATATAGATTGGTGTGAAGTAAAATGGTTTGAAATGAGTGTGCAGAATAAGAGAACTGATCCATGGGACTGATCAGATTATCCTTATTTATAATGTAAATGTAAAGAGAGAGAATTTTTTAATTTTTTTTTGTTGAAGTATTGTTGTATATTAAAGACTTATGATTATTTAATCTGTTAGGAAACTGTTTACAAAAAAGGAAAAGCTCAAGGCAATTTGGGCTGATTGAGCCTGACCCAACCTAATGAGGCCAAGATGGGTGCTTGGGCTGGGCTTCTCAGACGGGGATTGGGTTCGGCCAACCAGTGTGACCCAACCCTCAAAGCTAACTCACCTCCTATGGCTTTCTTAACCAAACCTCACTTTCAACAACGGGAACAAATAGCCCGGCACAAGACTTGACATCGTCTGGAACATGGAAGCTACAGAATCGGCTGCACATATATTTACGTACGTCATGCGTCCCTTGATATGTGTAGATGTGTGCCACGCATCCGATTTCAAAAAGTATGGATGTGTTGGCGCACATCCATCGACGCTAGAAATAGTTGGCTTTTCCGGAGAAATTTGGTGAGACATGTAACTTATACGCGAAAACTTTATTTGGAGAATCCCAATTCTCCATTTACAAGTTAGTGTTCACTCCATGAAACTTTTCATTTCCTTTTGAGCAACAACGTTCATCAACCATTTTAGAGCATGAAAGTTAAATAAGAACAGCAGCTGAGCCGAAAAAGCTAACAAGCAACATACTTGTCTGAGCACTTCCAGTAAGGAATAACAATAATACTGACAGTGCCAAGTGATTCTCCACCACCCATTACCGGAATCTCTCTCTCTCTCTCTCTCTTCAATGTCACTTTCAGATCAGAACCCAAGTGTTAAAACATATCTGTAAAGATTGTAGTAAGCTTACACATGAGAATTACTATGTCTGTGTGGGTGGGTGGATGGGGGATTCCATTGATAGCTAGTACCTTCCATCTATCATCTGTCAAACATTTGAGCTTGTCTATGTCGTTCCCATTTGTGAAATATCATTCCTTCAGCATTTGAACTCCTGTTAGCCCTACTTGGGGTACAGACTAGTTTCACTACTATATCAGTAATTCCAGTGGAAGATGCTGTTGTTAGATTCCTTCTGATTGATTGGAATCAAGCAATAATAACAAACACACTAAAACGAAGATCAAAATAATGCACACAGATATACGTGGTAGTTCGGTAAAACCTTGGTATTGCCGAACTACCAAGGTTTTGCCGAACTGAGTTAGATTGCCAATACTTAACACTGACAGGAGAGAAGAAGTTTCCACTATGTAAAAAACGAATTAGGGTTACAACTTATAGTCCTACCTCGACAAGGCAGGCAGTTTGAGGTTTGAACTTGATAGAGATATAAAGAGTAGTTATATCTATCAATTCTCTTTGGATTTCAGGAATTTTTTGATTCATGAACTGTTTCTCAGAAATGTGAAAGCAACAACTAAGTTACAAATCAAAAGCAATCCAAACAGGAAACCAAGAAACATAGATTGATTTTAACAATAAAAAAAGGCAATTTCATAGCAACAAGGTCTAAAAGTAGAAATGGAAAGCAATTCAAGAGAGATTAAATAAACAAAGTTGAGCTCAGAGAGCCCACCAAAACAGGAAAACAAGAACATAGAAAACAAAGACATTACAAACAAACCGGGGATGGAAAAACCTGAAATTCAAACAGATTTCTTCTTCCCTCGGTAGACCATTTGATCAAGTAATCGAAATCTCTTCTCCTTCTTCCTATGGATTCATAGAACAGCTGAAAGTTCTTGGACTCTCCTTGGAAGAAGACAGAGGATCCTGAAAGATCAAGAAACAGAGGAGGTAGATTAATGGAAAAAGTGGGCGAATTGAAGGAATTCAAGATAAAGTTATTGTTAGAAATCTTACCTGGTGGAGAAAAGATTTCGGATTTAGCCTATTCAATGGCGAGAAGCAGAGGAAGCAGACGACGGCTTGTCGGAAACTGCGTCATCGTGCTCCTCTTCACCTTGTATTCGTGCCGGAATGTGAAACCCAGAGAATCCACCGGAGGCGAATCCGGAGATGGATGATGGATGAAGTGCAAGTCTCTGTTGATGATGATGATGATGATGATCTGTGTTGGCATTTGACTGGTTCTGGTTCATCCAAGCACGAACTGAAGATGAGTTACTGGACTGAAGGGGTCCCCTCTGAGAAAACATCTGGTTCTGACAGAGCAACGGTTGCAATTGCAGCAATGGCGGCGAATTGAATACATACCCTCCTCCTCCCCCTCCTCCATTGCCGGTGTCTTCGCCGGAATTCCAAGAAACCATTCTCTGAAACCGGCTTATATCCGAAGGGTGTTGTTGCTCCGACCAGTTTGCAGATGAGGAATCGAACCCTATAGGATTCGACGCAGAGAAAAGGGTTTGTTGTTCGGCTGAAGGTGTTGGGTTCGAGTGGTGCTGAGATTGGTGGTGGTGGAGAAGAATTGGGTCTTGGAAGGAATGAAGAGAGAGACGGAGATCTTGGGTTTGGCCACTGCTTCTTGAGAGCAGGTCAGGCGGGTAGTTCTGGAAATGCATTGAAGAAGACGAAGTAACAGGGAAGAAGGATTTAATGGTGTCTGCAATCGCATCCGAGTCTAGAGAAGGAGAAAGGAAGCTAGGGTTTTGTTGGTGCAGAAATGGATACCCAGAAGGTTCTGGCTCAGCCTCCATTGGCCTCTTACTCGAACCCAAAACGGGTTCTTGCTCTCCATGGTTGAACCCATGTGGGGTTTCGTCTTCCTGGGCTTGTTCCGGTTGAGGAGAAGCAGTTGGGTGCCATGGAGGAAGTTCGGCGAGCTCGTCAATGGCGGATTTGGCGTTCTTGATGAGCCAATCAACGGCTTTACTGGGTCGGTCGTAGCCAAGTCGGTCTTGGACATCGTAGAACTGAATAGCAGTATGAGCAGACAATCGAACCCTTCGATCTCTTGGTCCTTTTGCAGTACAAACCTTGCTGTGTCGATCTTTCCTTCCTGTGGATCGAACAATGTGGCCTCCTTGAACTTCCACGATCTCTCCTCCTGTGTTCTTTAGCCCCATTCTCTCTTTAAATCTAGCATGTTCGGTGTTTCGTTTCTTGTGGGGTTGTGTTTGGTGGGAATCTATTGCTTCCCCATTTAATAATCCATAGAAAACCTGTTGTTGTTGTTCTTCTTCTTCTTGGGATTGATCTTGATCGTCTTCTTCTTCCTCCTCTGATTCCTCAAGTCTTCTTGGTTTTACACCTTGGTAGTAATGATGATGATAGGGTCTCTGAAGTTGGTTCTGAGGATCCAGACTCAGACCCTTCTTCTTTTCCTCTTCCAGCTTTTGATTTCTTACTGGGTTTCCTCTCTGTTGCTTTGCTTCCTCCACTCCTCTTGCTTGTTGTTCTGCTTCTTCTGCTGCTGCCAACACTCTGAAACCTGCTGCTGCTGCTTCTCCCAAAAGGTCCTGCCATTCAACTCTTCAAATTCCATCACCAAAAGGTCCAAAACCAAAACCAAAACCCCCCAACGGAAAACCCAAATAAACCCAGAAAGTTAAACAACCTCTGTTACAAATCTAACCCATTTTTTTTATATTTTTTTTGCTTTTGAGTCTAAGAGTGAAATAAGAAGTGTGTAATAGTCCTTGTTGGTTCTCCAAATATCTGTATAGGCTGTACCCTCTAAACTCTGCAAAGAAAGCAGTAAATGAGAAACCTGTAATACGGCTAATACCCACTTCAGCAACAAAGGAAAAAAAAAAATTTGAAAGTAGTCAGCAGTAACTAAAAACTCCTAAATATAAAAGGGTTTCCACCCAAAATCCCTGCAGAGAGTCGTCTTCTTCTCCATATTATGGAAAGAATGAAACAGAGAGAGAGAGAGAGAGAGAGAGAGAGAGAGAGAGGGAGAGATGGAAGAGAAGGAATGGAACAGTAAATAAAGGGAGAATTCTCTTTTAGCCTATAGGAGCCGTTGATGGCTCTGTGGAGGGTGGCAGAGCTTGCTCAGACGAGATTAAAGGTGTTGGTGATTTCATCACTGCTGTTCCTGTCTTGACCAACATAACCATACACTCTCTCTCTCTAAGATATTTCTTTCTTTCTTGTGATTTAATCTACTTGTTATTAGTTACAACTTACAACGGTTGGTTATGACTTAAAAAAGAGTCTCTTTCTTGATTATGCTTCTCTTCTTCTTCTTTGATAGATCCCTCAAACGACATTACCCACTAGAGATAACAGCTTTTCTTATTTTCTTTTTCTTTCCGTCTCTTTCTCTCTGTTTGAGTTTGCTTCTCTGAAAAGAAATTCAACTTCTTTCTCCCATCCTACTTTTCCTACTTTTAATCCTCGGTTAAATTGCTGCAAATATAGCCTCCTCTTGCCTTATGAAAGGGAAGGGGAGATATTTGTTGGGGTTTTCGGTTGGAAAACAGAGGAGATGGACTATTGTCGATAGTACTTGTTGCTATCATAAGCCGCATTATGTCATTCTCGTAATTGTTTTGTACCCACGAGGGTAAAGTCCGTTTCACAGTCAGGATGCGCTGTGCATTGCCCCACAGCCAGTTGATTACTTATTGTTCGGGAAAGCAACACTTTGCATACCTTATGACAGAAATACCCTCCATTTTTTGGTTAGATGGGAGGGCAAAGGGATAACAATGGGTCGGGTCGGGTCGGTTTAAATGGTTAACCTATCACCCTAATTAGGGTTGTAAAGTGTAAACGAGCCGGGCTGAGCTTTGTCTTGCTCTACTCGACTCAGGCTCGTAAACCTTAAGCAAGGTATAAGCTTGGTTTACAAAACCCCGGCTCGTAAAAAAATCGGTTAGTAAAAGGTTTGGCTTGCAAAGAAGCACAGTTTAATCCAAATGCATCAATATTATAGTTGATGATTGTTATTACATAGAGTATAATATAATAAAATGTATGTTTTATATTATTATATAATATAAGGTGCAAGAATATAGATACATAATTTATACATAAATCGAGCCGAGCTTTAATCGAGTCAAATTTACGCAAGCTCGGCTCAAACTCGTTAAGATAATGAACTTTTTTGAACTTAAGCTCGGTTCAGGAGCCTAATTATAGAGCTCAAGCTCAGCTCATATGAGTTAAGCCCAAAACTGAGCCGAGCTAACTCAACTCGTTGACAACCCTTACCCTAATGGATAGAATTTTCTAATGCATAAAATGGTTTCATATTTGATATTAAATTCTTAATATAGTACTTTTTATTCTTGTATATGTTCTGAAATATAAATTCATGAAAAATTTTATCCAAAAATATTTTAAATAGAAATGAATTTTTATTTTTGATATGAAAATATTCTTAAAATAAAATTCTCTTAGTAATAACTCAAATGCAACTTGCAACAATCTCTTTTTTTCGATTTATTACATGTTAAGAAACAAAGTTATCTATCAAATTTGTACTCTCCCCTCTATTCTTGATCAATCTTTCATTTCTAAGAGGATAATTGTTTATAATAATAATAATAATAATAATAATTATTATTATTATTACTATTATTTGAGATGGTAGAAAAGGTAACATGTCAATTAGGGTTTTCAATAGGTCAGATTTAAATCCATATTCGATCGAAATTCAATTCAGTTGATTTAAAGTCTCGGGATCGGGGATCTGATCGGTCTTGGCTGATCCCGATCCTAATCGGCGATACCATCTATTGCCAATTTTTTTTAAAAAAAAAAAAAATACAGACCGGTTGTATCGGTGTACTAGCCATCGGACTGGTTGTATTGGCCGGTCCGTACCAATATCGGATCTATCAGTCTGGTCCAGAACCTCACTATACAACAATTGTATCGTGGCTTAGGACTGGACTGATTCTGGCCCATCCCGATATACACCGGCGGGTAGAGACCGGATTAGTCCGATCCTTGAAACCTTGAATCACATAACATAAATCTGAATTTGAATGTGGGCTTCTCATTTGATCGAGCCCATCCCTCTTTTTTCCATCTCTATCCAAAGAGAGAGAGAGAGCAGCTGTAGTGCAGCGGCCGCAGCTCTATTTTTTCTGGTTACTGCGCTATTCTAACTTCTCTCTCTCTAAAGTGGGTTTGTCCAGTTTATTAAGGACTTTTATACATACATGCCCTTTACACGGGCAGTATGTTTTGCCACGTTGAAATTTATACAAGTAGAGTTGCCTACTACCATTTATGATGGTTTTATTAAACCAAGTACATGTGGGTATGGTTTAAAGACTAACTTATATGATATGATGGATGATACATGAATGGAAGCCCTCACATTTTTCTATTATTAAAGGAAAAGCAAAGCCTTTCCTTCTTTTTTTGTGGTGTGTGTATTGGGGAGCAGAGACAGCTTTAATTAGAAGAAAAATTCACTCACTTGTTTTGGTTAGCAATTGAATCCAATTAGAGATTACCTCTAATGGTTCTTAATTATGTTAATTTAAAATTTTATTTATTTTAATATTATTATTATTTTAAACACAGAGAAAGAATGGAGGATAAACATAAGATTTTATTTATTTTAATATTATTATTATTTTTTTGTGAAAATGGGTTACTGACAGTGGTTTATTTATTGATTTTTTTCTTAGTAGTTCAGAAGCTTGTCCCCAAAGATTAAACAGCAGCACCCCCCCCATTCAGTTATTACTATAGATTTCCTCATTTTCTGAGTGATATGTTTTAGCCTTAACTCCATTTTTAATGACAAGTACTAAATTGCTTACATAAGAACATCTTGCACCTAAACTCATAAACACATCACAATCAGACTCAACTGAGATTATAAAACATGATTGTATATGAAATAAAATATAAAATATAATATATATATATATATATATCGATTGAAAAATATAAAGTAAAATATAGTATGATGAACTAGGAATGAAAGCAAAGTGATATTTTCAGGTTTAGTCTGTCAACCAAAGGTAATCCATAGATTGAATTGATTGATTGTGAAGTCTAAAATGCAATAATCCAGTACAAACTGATCTCATCAAAGGTGTTAAGAGCAAAATATTCTACAGATCCTTCTCTCTAATCAGCTTGATAGAACAAGATATTCGATTGATGAATTGTCTGATATTTCTTGGATCTATCTATCAATCATAGTGTGCGAACTGGGTACGCATAGAATTTTATCTGGTATTTTGAAATGTGAAGCTACACCTCAAGCTTCTTTCGGCCTTCATGACACATACAATATGACAAATGATTTACAAATGGTGGGATCTCATCATTTAACATCGTCACATCTAATACTGAACTTTCGCACTATGCCGACCATTTCTAATCGTCGCATCGTTGAGCATTCTTGCAACAACCTCGCGCCAAACTAATTAATGACGATCGAACTGATGATTTTTACTTGATTATTAATCTTTGAAACTAATCTTCAAGATTGTATTTTCAATTATCAATTTACATAACTCTTACCCATAATTAAATCTATCTTTAGTTGGTTACTAAGGAGGGAGAAGTTTCAGCAAAGAAAATGACATTAACCCAACAGATATCTTTTGAATTTTTCATCATGAACGGATCATGAAGATGTGCAAATCCAACATTTTTCTTCTTCTTCTTCTTTTTTTTTTTTTTTTTTTTGAGATTAGGGTTTTGTGCTAAGGTACACCTAGAGGTAGAGGGTAAAATTGCCAGTATGATCTAGAATTAAAAAGGACAGTGATAGAGCCTGATCAGCTTTGTTCTTCTTCTACTACTACTACTTTTTCTCTGAAAACGTGAAAATCACCAATAGCTAGTAGCGCTTGATCCAATACGATTATCATCAGCCACAGAAAATCAGAAAGAACAGAAAAAAAAAGCAGAAGATAGATAGCGATTTCTCCATCTCTCTCTCTCTCTCCCTTTGTTTTCTTCTGATCCTTTCTCAGTTGCAAAGGTATCTCTTACAACAGTGCAATAACGCTTGTAATTGCATTCACCTGCCAAAACTTACGACAACGACTTGCCATTTTTCTTTTCAGGCTCCCCTTAAATTTCTTCTGCACAACTATGTCTACAAACCCCTTTTCTCTCTCTCTCTCACACACACATACACTGATACACACACACGCACGCACGCACATACACACACATACACACAAAGTTACTATGTGAAGTTGCAGTTGTGTGTGTGTGTGTGCAATGGTAGCTTGCTAAATAGTGTTATAATCAACTTGAAATTCAACTTGATTAGGAGTTTGTTGCAGATACAATTGAGACTAGTTTGTGTATTAGCTATGTGGTTGTGAAGCAATTTGAGCAGCACATGGTCATCAATATGGATTGTCTGAATGTTAGGCCACTACTTGTATGGGGACAATGAGAAAGTTCACGCGCCTTCGGATGATGTCGACGCTCAAATCAATGCAAATTTTGCCATTGAATTGCAGTATACATGATGAGTACACATATATAGATCTTTATATTTATGCTTCTGATTGAATAATCAGAACTCATTAGGATACACAATTCAAACGACAAAGAAACATTTCTCTATCTTGATTGTGTATTACGTATCTGATAAATGAGTAAGCTTGATTGAACTGCATACCAAAAGATCTCCAAAAAAAAAAATTCTAATTAATTTGTCATGATCAATCAAAGAGTCGGGGTATATCGATAATTGAAAACGTGCCGAGCCGCATTTTTCAAAATGAAATTACTTGATCAAGATAGAGAAGAAGAGATGCAATAGAGAAATAAAGTGGGTCAATTGGGTTGAGAGTGAAGGTTAGTAGTATTTGACATACCCCACACAACAATCATACAAAGCAGTTGGAAGGAAAGAATTAAAGACATGGGTTTGTTGCTGTTGTTGATGTTTATTGTTGTGATCTATTTAAGCATTGGTTTGTGAAGCCTAAAAGCCTGTATGCGAACACACACACAGCCCCCTAAATCTCACTTTGTTGTATATATACGGCAGTGTCTTATTCAGAAATGGCATGGAGCTTCTCTATCAAGGCTTGATTGCTAGGGACTAATAATTACAGGCCATTGCCTGCCCTTCCTTTCAGGATAACTCAGAGAGAGAGAGCGAGAGAGAGAGAAAAGTTATTGGTTTTAATATTGGATGTGATCATGGTGGGGGTTCGCATCCTGTACAGCATAAGACGTACAACAATCCATACAACACCGTTGGATTGCTGCCACGTGGATACCAAAGTGGTACCAAAGGCAAATGAGAAAGGGTACCCAGTTGTAAGGGTACCCATGTGTTATTCA
>JAUPMG010000019.1:6262649-6279257 GCA_031762675.1 Pachysandra terminalis
ATGATTCTCCCCGTATGGGCTTTTCTCGAAACATACATTCAAACAATATTCGAAACTCTAATTTATACATTCTATGACTGTAATTACGTATTTGACCTTGCCACATGTCACAATGTGATTTGCTTAAATCAATTTTCAAATTGACTCATCATCAGTACTACAATGTCCTTATTCATTTTTCTAGAGGTGACTTTGAGGTGACTTTGGAATAAAGGTATGAAATGTAATACTGAGGGCAAGTGCCAGGTGGCACCATCTTTTTGAATTTTCAAATTGGGGGTGATCAATATCAAATAGATAGATATTAATCTTAAAGGTAGTAGAAACCAAAAAAGGCAAAAATAATTCAAGTGCACATGAAAATTGATCCTCAACGTAGAGGCAGTCTCCTCCCCTTCTGCGCACAACCTCTGTTTTTCTTTTTCTTGTTTTCGTCTGTTATTCTGTTTTGGAAATAAAGCCTATTCGAATCTTGATTTTTAGGAATTATAAAACATAAAGTTAAAAATTAAAATTGTACTGCCTGTGCTGCCCACGGCCAAACGAGTGAACCCGTGCTGACCACATATTTTTATTTCAATTCTGTTTGAATTTTAATTTAGTTCACATAATTTTGGTTCAATTTTGGTTCGACCAGTTCCAAATTACACATCTAAATTAGAGCCAGCAACTAATCGGAATCGTGATTAATCCGTTAACTAACGGATTGGAAAATCACGGAACCGAACCCAAAATGTTAATAAATGGGTTCAACTTGCATAACTCATTTACTTTTAATTAATTATGTTTTCCAATTTTAATTCTAAATTAGATTAAAATATTCTACCATTTAATATACTAAATTCTTATAATATTTAATAAATAAGATTATTTTTTTAAATAAAATATATATACATATAAATTTCTAATTTATGAATATGTTTTAAAATACCTATAAATAAAAAATATATATAAATTACAATTACAAATCATAAAAGAACACTTAAATGTGTACCCAAAGGGTTGTCGGGTTCGTTTTGGATTGATCTGTTTTTACAGATAGGTTGGAAAAACCAAAATAGAAACCCAATCCAACTAATAAATGAGTCAACTCAAACAATTTTAATCGTGTTGGGCAAGGGTATGTTGGCAGATTTTTTCATAAAGTGCGAGCTCTACTTTCCTGTAGTCAATTTATTCAATTTTATACAATAACCATTAATAGTTATTAATTTAAATACTAAGAGTCATTTATGTTCATAAATTAATGTGCCTATGCTCAAATAATCAGAACATACATATCTATATATATATATATATATATATATATATATATACACACACATTAATGTATTATATTCTAAATCACATATATATATATATACACACACATTAATGTATTATACTCTAAATCACAAGTTATTTTCAAGTTTGACGCTCTACTTTAAATTACAATTCCTAATAGTAGCATACCCTTCACATGGACGTGGGGAAATTTCATTGGCTCGATGCTGTGTTCCTGTTTTACTTGGATACACCATACCCTACCTGACTAAATGTAAGACGGCGCAGGATATATAATCTCACCCTTAGCGTGCTATCGTGAACAGATGGTGCCCTAAGCTTACTATCATGAACAGGTGACGTTAGTATACCAGCAGTTACTTCGGATTTCCAGTTCGTCAAAACCAAACAAAGCTTTTTATATGCCCCGTCGGGTCCATGATCGCAGTTCTCAGAAGGATATTAATGGCAACGACTCCTCCATCTCCTAATCCTAATTCTCTCTCTAGGCTCATGGATTCGAGCTGCTTCATCGGATCACAGAGACTCAGAGCTTTGGCTCAACAGCTCCGTCTCTACAAACCTCCTCCCTCTTGGGACGACGATGACGACAACGATATCGAAGAGAAACGAATCGAAGAAAGTGCAGGGAAGGTTGTTTCTCAATTGGGTTTTGCAGAATCTACAACCCCAATTTCACACCCAGAAAGATTCAGACCCAAGAGAGCTGCAGTTCTTATTTGCCTCTTTGAAGGCGATGCTGGGGATCTGCGTGTCATCCTCACTAAGCGTTCTTCGAGGCTCTCTACTCACTCAGGTCGGAGGATAAGAATGGATGGTTGTATGATGCAGATTGCAGATTGAATCCCCCATTGTGGTGCTTGAATTTTGTGAAACGAAAGCTTGGTGTCGTGGTTGCAGGTGAAGTGTCGCTGCCAGGAGGGAGAGTCGAGGAGGGAGATGGGAACGACGGTGAGACGGCGATGAGGGAAGCTAAAGAGGAGATTGGGTTAGATCCTTCGCTTGTCAATATTGTGACTGTTCTCGAACCCTTCTTGTCAAAGGTACGAAACGATTTACAATTTTGTTGTGGTGTTATTGTTCGGAGTAGAGAGGAAGGTGGGGTCGATTTGGGAAACATCTCTTTTCATAACTCGGCATTGTTGGGCAAATGGCTATGAAGGTTCGGTAGGGAAAGGGACACCTTGTGGCGTATAGTAGTTCACAATAAGTATGGGTCTCACGGAAATGGTTGGGATTGTAACCCTCTGCTAAATGCTCCTCCTCTAGTGTTTGGAGGGATATTTTGCCCATCCTCCCGTTCTTTCTTTCCCATACTCGTTTCCGGTTAGGGGATGGGACTCATATCTGGTTTTGGTACTATCTCTAGTGGGGTGGAATCCAGACTTTCTGTTCGCTATCATCATTTATTCTGTGTCGCCACATCCAGGGATGTGTTGGTATAGGAGGTGCTCTCCTGATCGCCCTTTGGTCTTGTCTGGAACTTGGGGTTCAGAAGAGACTTGAGGGAGATAGAGCTTTTACAGTTAGGGGCTTTGTTTTCTTTTAGGATTTGCGTGATGTCTTTATTGGTCCTGGCCTCCCGGATTCAAAGATTTGGTCTTCCAGTAGTAGCAGTATTTTTTCGTGAGGTCCTTTTCTTTGTCCTTCGTCATTTGGTTCCTTTACCTTTCCTTATTGTAGTTTGTGGTGACCTTTCATTCCTCCTCCCAGAGTTAAGGTCTTTGCATGGACCCCTATTTTTCATAAGATTAACACTACCAATTAGTTGCAAAGGAGGTGGCCGGGATGTGCTTTATCCCCTCACATGTGCAGGGAAAGGGGAGAGTTTTTGGATCATCTCTTTGTTCATTGCTCTGTAGCTTCAAAGATCTGGTCCTTCTTCCTCCAGCGGATCGGAGTGGTTTGGGATATGACACGGGACATTGGTGACCTTATTCAGTGGAGATTCCCGGGCTTGGGAAAGAGAGGTAAGTTTATGTATCATGGGGTTTGGAAGGCGACACTTTGGGTTCTTTAGGGGGAGAGGAATGCTAGGATTTTCGATGATAGGAGGAGATCCTTAGCTTCTCTCATTGATGCCATTTGTAGTATGGTGCATAGTGTTTAAACTCGGTTCCCGGCTCGGGATCGGCCGAGAAGAATGACCACATTTAATTAAAAAAAAATAAAAAAATTTTATGGATCGTCCGATCCTGAGTTGGATCGCCCGATCTGGACCAGGATCGGACGATCCATTTTTTTTTTGGTTCTTCTCGGATCGGAAATGACTCGGGGATCGTCCGATCCAACTCGGGATCGGACGATCCCTTACACCATGGTATGGTGTGTTCTTGGTTGGTGGGTCTCCCATCCTTCAGATGGCTATCCGTTTTCGACATCCTATTTAGATGGGCAGAGATTGCACAATTGTCCTCTTGGACGCTTGACATTGTGCCTGAGTGGCGGGCTTCAAGTATTGGAATCATCAAACTCAATTTTGATGGTTCCTCTCTTGGTAATCCGGGTCCTTTAGGCATTGAAGGGGTATTCAGGGATCATTCTGGGCATGCTTCTCATGTTTTCTTTTGTCTAGTTGGAGTTTGTGATTTTACATGCGCCGAGCTGCTAGCACTTCTGTCAGGCTTGAGGGAGGCGGTTGGTCTTTACCTTTCCCATGTAGTTGTGGAGGGGGGCTCGCATTCGTTATCTCTTGGAGGAGGGGACCTTTGATGCGTCCATGGAGGTGTTCTCATTCGGTCCGTTTTGCTAGGCATTTGGGGCAGTTGATTATGGCCATTTTTGTGCATACCCTGCATAGTGTTTGAACTCGGATCCAACTCGGGATCGGACGAGATTGGACGATCCAAAATTAATAATTTTTTTTTCAAAAGCCCAACTCGGTCCGACTCGGACAATCCGAGACGGATCGGACGATCTGACTTACCGATTTCGAGTTGGATCGCCCGATCCGTATCGGGATCGGACCGAGTCATTACATTTTGGTTTTATTTTGTTTCGGATTCAACTCGGGGATCGGACTATCCGTTACACTATGATACCCTGAGGTCGGGCAATAGCGTTGCTGATCGTCTGGTCAGGGCAGGTGCGGGTTGATCTTTTTGCTGGTCCCCCCTTCCTTAGTTTTGTTGGGCGACGGACCTCCTGTACCATAGCAGGGTTTTTTTTTATCTCTTCTGGCTCTATTGGCCTTCTGTTTTTCTGCATTTTTCTGCTTTGCTTGTTTTCTTTTGTGCCTTAGGTGCCCACCTTGTGCACCACGGTCCTTTTGCTACTATTTGTACTGTTTATCTTTCCATTGATATATATTATCCACCTCTCGGTTATTCATCAAAAAAAAAGGGTGGCGGGTAACCTGTAGGATGTGGTGAAAATGAGAATTAAAATAAGAATGCCAAGCTCAATTAGTGATCCTCACCTTGCTTTCCAAGTGCCGGTTTCGATTTTGGATCCCACCAAAACTTATATATATATATATTGTTTACTGGTTTGTATCAACAGAAAGCATGCGTCGTAAATCTAAATGTTAAATTTTGGTGATACTTTAACATTTAGGTTAATGTCGTCAAAATCGATGCGTGTTGGTTTTGCATGAAATTTTAAACCTTGTTTCCAAGTATTAAGATTCACAATCTTCTTTGTTTATCTGATAATTCGTTGGTATCACAGTCATATCTGATGTGCATTACAAGGTATCTTCTAGCTCTATTGGAAACCTCTTTCTACCTCTTAACTCCCATGCATATTTCTTCCATCCCATTTTTTTTCTCTCCAGGTACCAACTTCACTGACAATTTGTACTACCAATGACTTCCATAAAACAATATGGAAAGGAAGGAGAAAACACATATAGAGTTATGACAAAGAAACACTATAATATGGTGTACGCTCATGCTATCAACAAAATTGCCAAAACAATTGCTTAAATGATTGCTCTATATATCATCTCAATGTGCAATTTGCCTCCTATAGATTAAGAAATATGCCAAGGATCAAATTGGTTGCTGTGCCCCATGGATTTGTAAACTGACCTGACTGCTTTGTTTTCCCACAGCATCTTCTGCGAGTAGTTCCCGTGATCGGCATACTTTCCGATAAGAACGCATTCAAGCCTGCCCCAAATGCTGCCGAAGTTGAAGCAATATTTGATGCTCCTTTGGAAATGTTTGTCAAGGTTTTACTCTCTACCTTTCTTCCGTTTTAGTTTATTGTTTACTTTCCCAAAGCAATTTTCTTTTCTGGGGATTTGATATGATTCCATTGTGCTGGACTCAGGATGAAAACCGGAGATCAGAGGAGAGAGAATTGATAGGAAACAAGTATCTGATACATTTCTTTGACTACAAAGCAGATAATGAGAAGTATGTGATATGGGGTTTAACTGCTGGTATCCTAATCCGGGCCGCATCAGTTGTATACCAGCGGCCGGCAGCCTTTCTGGAGCAGAACCCAAATTTCAAGGTTCCCAGATTTGTCACCAAGGATACTACAATGCCATGATCACAATACCAATTTGGTATGCCGTAAATTATGTTAAGATTATTTGCATTAGTTTGATTTTAGATTATTTTAAACATAACTGATCAGATGGTAAAGAATATGCAGTTGAATCAGTAATTTAACAAATGGCTCATACTATGAGCCTAGTCTGTTCTTTCAGGCATCCTCCGGTGAGCATCGAGGACATGTTCTTGAGAGATGAGACTGGCAATATCCCTGTAACCTGATAGAAGATAGTAATACCTTTGAAAAACTTGGTGAAGCTTACTTGTTTTGCTAGGATCTCGTAGATTCATTGTCTTGTTTTTAGTTAGTACTCTTCATGTTCCCTTGGAACCCCTCCTCTTCCTCATTGAAGCTTTAACCCTAATCTATGAATGCTGATTTCAAATTTTATCATTGCGAATTTGGTGTGGCATCGATTCGTGTCTACAGCCAATGCGAAATGTGTAATTCATCACTCCAACTACTGCAAAATGTTGGCCATGCCATGCACTTTAAAGTTTAAATGAACTGTTATGCTGCTGAATCCGATTATCCAAACCAAGTTTGTGTTAAAGAAAGAAAGATAAAACGAGATGAAGAAATCAAGCATACAAAGACACAGATTTATGTGGTTTGGCAAATTGTGCCTGTATCCACAGAGACAGATTTACGTGGTTTGACAAATTGTGCCTTCGTCCACAGATGTACACACAATTTTACTATTCTCCAAAGTTCAGAATAATATGTTACAAAGAACAGCCATTAAAGTTGGGGGGTGTTGAACCTTGGATCGTTTGCCTGTCTCGGAACGTTTCTATCAGAGTTACTTAGTAGTTCGATCTTGTGTTTGGTTAGTTGGAAAATGATAAAAAGGAAAGTAAAACGTTTCTATTAGAGTTACTTAGTAGTTCGATCTTGTGTTTGGTTAGTTGGAAAATGATAAAAAGGAAAGTAAAAGGGACACTTCTTTTTCATTCTATTGTGTCCCCTCATGTTAAGGAAAAATTTTTAAAGGGTTTTTCACCAAGAAAAGTAGTTTTAGAATCATGGATTTTAGAGAGAATTGAAGGTAATATTAGAAGGAGCCAAGAGATCATTCAGGTGAGAATCTACCACAGCTTCAGGGAAACAGATACTTTTGACACTTTGCCATTGATGGGTTTTCATGCTTTTGGAAGGACACAGGATTTCATCCGTCGTACTCATGGTAGATATCTATCACTTCTAAATAAATAGCCGTATGAACTGTTTTATTTAGTAAACCAATAATTTTTCAATGCGAGGGATTTCGTCTTCTACTCTCAATTCTCTTTCTGGGCTCATGGATTCGAGCTGCTTTGTCGGATCCCAGAGACTCAGAACCTTGGCTCAACATCTCCATCTCTACAAACCTCCTCCCTCTTTGAACGGCAATAACGACAACGATATCGAAGAGAAACGAATCGAAGAAAGTGGAGGGAAGGTTGTTTCTCAATTGGGATTTCCAGAATCTACAACCCCAATTGCCCACCGAGAAAGATTAGGACCCAAGAGAGCTGCAGTTCTCATTTGCCTCTTCGAAGGCGATGCTGGTGATCTGCGTGTCATCCTCACCAAGCGTTCTTCGAGGCTATCCACCCACTCAGGTCGGAGGAGATGAATATTGTATGTTGCCAGATTGAATCCCCCATTGGGGTTGCTTGAATGAAGTGAAATAAAAGCTTGGTGTCGTGGTTGCAGGTGAAGTGTCGCTGCCGGGAGGGAAAGCCGAGGAAGGAGATGCGAACGACGGTGAGACTGCGATGAGGGAAGCTAAAGAAGAGATTGGGTTAGATCCTTCGCTTGTATATATTGTGACTGTTCTCGAACCCTTCTTGTCTAAGGTACGGAAGGATTTGCAATTTTGTTCTTGTGTATAGAATCTGATTGGGTTTTCACTGTTTGCTTTATTTGTTTTTAGTCTATCTGAATTTTGTGGAATTCAAAGAAGAAACTCAATTGGGTCTAGACTTGCTGTATGTTGAAATTTTTAGCAGAATTGAAAAGAAACTTCTCTCTTTTCTATAGCATAATTGGATCTTGATCTTGCAATTACTAGTTAGGTTGTTGTGTTTAGATTGGCTGTGCACTGGTTATAACTATAGACCCTGTGGTTTATTGGATTGAACAATCTGTTTCAGGAAATGTATGGTCTTAGTTTCAGTAATGCAATACATTTTTCTAGTATTAATTTAATGAATGTTGGAAACCAGGTTTGAAGATCAGTACTTGGTAAGAGAGATGGGTTAAGGACAGTAAGGGTTGTGGTGTCTGTGAACAAAACCCATCAGAACAATCAATATCCCTTTCCCCATCTAGATCTATTCTTGAATTACATTACACTCGGTTCAGTGTTATTGAAGGCGCTAGCCTAGGAATCTAGGTGGTTTTATAAGGGTTCAGGCAAGGGTGGCTTAGGTTGAGTGTGCCTAGATGAGCGCCGAGCCACTTAAGCGACATCCTGGTCGCCTAATCCACTTGTGCAGTCACCCAGCGGGTTGTCAACTCGGCTCAAACTTGGGCTCGACTCATATGAGCCGAGCTTGAGCTCTATAATTAGGCTCACGAGCCGAGCTTGAGCCGAAAAAAACTCATTATCTTAACAAGCTTGAGCCGAGCTTGGGTAGGCTCGGTTAAAGCTCGACTTGGCTTTTATAGGAGATGATACATCTATATTCCTATATCTTATATTATATATTAATATCAAATATATATGTTAATATATTATATTATATTGGTGATGACAGGTTTGTAAAAGACCAAATATATTATAATAAACTTTACAGTTAATACAAATGAATCAATACAACCAGCCTTCCAGAGAAATAGATAGGGATAGCCTGTCTCAAGTCAACCTAAACTGTCGCGTAGCCGTTCTGTCAAGAGCGTTCCTTTTCAAACGTCACCTGTAAATAAGACAAAGAGAAGAGACAAGGGAAAAAGAGAATATTGTAATAACTGAAAGGTCAGCTCGAATGCATATCTCAAAATAAGAAAACCTCAAGAATTCGAATAACTGACTATCCCCTTTCTCTCTCAGAGCCTTTACTCATTGTTGTCTTCTACCTCTTAAATTCTCAGATTTTTTGAGATATTCAGTCCTGGTTTTAATGGAGAATATATTCTGCTATTTATAGAAAATTCAGCCTCTCAAAATAGGACAAATGTCACTCAGTCAAGTGTCCACAGAGGAGCTTATAAATATCCTCATGTATTAAACATATCTCAAATGCCACGTCTTTTTCAACACGCCTAAGTTATTTCCAGAGAGAGAGGTGAGTCACTTCAAATCTTCCAAACTTACTTTGTGATAGGTTGCTTTAGACCTTGAGGAACACGTATTGAATGACACGCTTTACATGCAATATAAATCTGAAAGCAATGTCATCATTCTTGCCGCCATTCCAGAAAAGACAAAACCCCATTTAGATAAGTCATATAACAGATATTATAAGTAGTTGAGGTTTTATCACGTGCTTTCCATTCTGAGAAATCCGTCACAATCACCTTTAAGGAGTCACTTCAATGTCATAAATAACTTTCTGCATTCGTATATCTCGAAGGAATTCCCATTGCCGGCTATCTTCCTTCAAAGGAAACAAAAAATAACTCCACACTTACAAGGTGACCAGTATATTCTCGAATTACCTATATAGAGAACTCGAAATTTAGTTTCTCATCAAGGAACTCGTTTTCATGATTAATAGTCCTTGTAAAGAAGAGTTTGTTTTGGAGTCTTTTAAGGTTGATAGCTACAGTAACTAATTCGAGTGCCTTCTATTTTAATGAAATTAGAAGTAAATATGCTCCCTTGTGAGCGCCTTTAAAGTAAAGTGAAAGAAAATTTCTCAAAGTCCGTAGGAAACCTATCTTCAGGAAATACTTCTGGAAATGGTGTGAATTCGACTTCTGAAGCTCTTTCCACTGAGGATTTGCTTTTAGAAGTCAAAATATATCAGAAATATAACTCGAAGTCAATTCCTAAAGATGAATAAGAGTGACTTTGAATATTACTTTGTAATTCAGATGCGTAAAAGAGTGCATTCGAAGGGTAAACCCAAATCTTTGTCCTTCAGAGGGAACAAAATCCTAGTCTTTTGAGGGTGACAGGTCCTTAATCCTTTGAGGGTGACTAACCCTTGACGAATTGACCATCTCAGGGTGGTTAGCCTCGAATTCACTTTAGTAAGAGGAAATATACCTCATTCGAGTTCACCATCTGGAGGTGGTTAGCCTTCGCGTTTGCCTTCGAATCCGCTTTAGTAGGAGGAAACATACTTGCTTCGTGATTCTTTTAAGACAAAACATGAAAAGTGGTCATTCGAAGTCTATGGATATTATCCAAGAATGACTTCTGAGTTAGAAGGCATAAAAAAGTTCCTTCGAAGATCTCTCTTTAAGTAAAGCATCTTTGAAATGTAAAGGTAGTGCAATAAAATCACTCGAAGTCTGTTCTAGAGAATGATTAGATGTGACTCCAAGGATTTATTTGGAGTTTTATATGTTTGATAAGTCCATTAGGGGTAGCATACTCTTGTATCTGTACTTCGAGAGGAATAAGGTTGTTTAGAAGGAAAGGATAAATCCTTATTCCTTCGGTCGTTCAGAAGGCAGTGTGCCATAGGAACACAGATCCTTATCCTTTTGAATATTTCAAAAAGGATGTTAGCTTGTGTTTGTTAAGTTGGGGACACGTGGCGTTCCCCTACAAGCTGGAATTCGAAAAGGTTGCTTCTCCAAGAAGCTTTCCCTTTTGGTGATAAGGACGGTCAGATATCTCTAAGCCGTTTCAAGTATCACATTTTTACCAAACGGTGCAATCAACGTGCAGCGTGTTGTTGACAGCTGGCACGTGAGAGACGACTGTGGTGCAGTTACAACTTTATTGAATGATTTAATGTATGCAGCTATACCCAGAAAACGTGCATGTGCACACACTTTTAAGATATTGCCACGTGTCTAGTGGAATTAATTAACCCGCTTGATCACTAATAGCCCTCGGGCTCAGGTTTCCTATGCTAGAGAGGAAAGCATGAGATCGTACATTGAGCATGACGGGCATTAAATGTGCATTTCTCGAGGGAGTGCGTTTTAAATGCAGCTATCATGCGTTGCAGACGCAATGATTTTTTCTCTTGGGATCATGTGAACCGCCAAAAGCACCTTTTCAATTTCTGCAACGAAAATCGTCTTTCTCTATAATTTGGGAACTCATTGAAGAAGAAAGGTTTCTGCAACTTGAGATTTGAAGCTTTTTTGAGTTTTCTCTGAGTTCTCTGTGCTTTCTGAGTTCTTAAGCTCACTTTCTTGCTTTCTTCTTCCTTTTTTCATTGCTGGCTTCCTAGAAAGGTACTGATGACCCTGGTTTTGTATGCATATACGTGACACCATATCATTGGTAACACACATGGCACACCTTTATTTGAAACACATCATAGTGCTTTTTTAACCAATTTTGTGATGTGACAGGACATGGGAGGTCTTGTCAAGTCCTTCAAATGAGCAGACCTTAGGACTCTAATAAATCTGTCTCCTTTTTTTTGCAGAAAAAGGGGAAGTCTTGTCAAGTCTTTCAAAGGAACATACCTTGTGACTCATAAAATAAAGCTGATTTCCTTTTCAGAGAGAGGAGAGGGTCTCGACAAGTCTTTAAAAGGAGAGGGGATAGAGGTAAAAGGGGGGCTCTTCGGACTAAAAGGAGGGAGGACTGAAGGAAGAAGAAGAGACACAATGGGAGGGTCTCTGGACCATGAAAAATAGAGAAGAAAGAGGAGATTTTCCTTTTGTTATTTTCTCCCTTCTTATTCTCAGATCTTGTAACATTCTTCATCATGTAAATCACCATATTTGAACGAGAAGTAAAACGCCCAAAGTGTAACCCATGGACGTAGGCGCATTGGCCGAACCATGTAAATCGTGTCTTCTTCTTCTTTTCTCGCATTTTTGCTTGTTGGATTGACATAGCGTCGTCCGTACGGTCGGTTTTCCAGTTTAGGCGAGTGGTTGGAACGACCCGGACCTAGAAGACCTTATCCACGTCAAATTTGGCTGAAATCAAGCGATTATCGACTCCATCGGCCTAAATGTGCTTAAATGCCGATTATCTACCATTTTACCGATCAACATTTTGGCGACTCCGCAGGGTACGTTCATCCTATGCTTCTCTCCAACAAATTGGTGTTTTTACGAAACTATGAGCATTAAAGCAATCTTCATAACAGGTGACCTTTATTTATTGAGGTTATCCATTCTCTCCAGGTCACATTTTTTTTCCTTTCACTTTTTGCATATTTTGATATGTTTTTGGTTAAAGGACCCGTTTATGTAATATCGAAGTAAGTGGATGATGGAAAAATCATTTCTCAAAATATACATACATATAAGGTGGGATAAAACAATTCAGATGGGATGGGCCCCACTTCAAAGAAACCGACTCTCTCCCTTGCTCTTTTTACCCCGGCTCTCTCCGAGCCTTGACCTCGAAGCCACGACCTTGGCCCCCGGCTCTTGCTGAGCCTTAGCCTAACCCCAGCTCTCTTCGAGCCTTGACCTCGAGCCTCGACCCTCGCTGAGCTTCGACTTTACAATGTTTCTCTTGTTGGGGGCTTACACCTTGTATATGTCTGCAATATCCACTCGCTGGGGGCTCACACCACATTTTTGCAATGACTAACATGTATTTTCAGCGGGCTAACCACCTTGAGATGGTCAATTAACTCATCATATTCGTTATAAGGTAAACCCCTTTCAAAGGTCATGAGGTGGGGCAGCACTGGATTCCGAGGTAGGGTTAATCCCCCTACCAGATATAAGGTAGACCCCTTTCAAAGGTCATGAGCTAGAGCTACCCCCCCCACCGGATCCTAAGGCGAGGGTAAACCCCTGGGCCGGATATAAGGTAGACCCCTTTCAAATGTCACGAGGTGGGACAACACCGGATTCCGAGGTAGGGCTAATCCCCCTACCAGATATAAGGTAGATCCCATTCAAAGGTCATGAGGTGGGGCTACTCCCCATCGGATCCTGAGGCGGGGTAAACCCCTGGGCCGGATATGAGGTAGACCCCTTTCAAAGGTCCCTACCAGATATAAGGTAGACCCCTTTCAAAGGTCATGAGGTGGGATTACCCTCCACTGGATCCTGAGGCGAGGGTAAACCCTTGTGCCGGATATAAGGTAGACCCCTTTCAAAGGTCACGAGGTGGGGCTGACCACCCTTAAATGGTGCCAGATGGGCCTAAGCAACCCTAAGACGGCGAATTCGTTGTTTATTATCTATCATTGAGTTGGCCACCAAAAGAAGGTGAATTTGTAATGTTATGTTTCCCACCAGAGTGCACTCATGCCCCCCTTTGAGCGTCATGAGCGTAGAAGGCTAATGATGACCCCAGTTTTGTATGCATATACGTGGCACCATATCATTGGTAACACACATGGCACCCCTTTATTTGAAACACAACATAATGCTTTTTTAACCAATTTTGGGTATGTATACTGTTCATCGGCACTATTCATGTCAATCCCGATTTACTGTTCATGGGCACTATTAATGCCAATCTCGGGTTACTGTTTACTGGCACAATTCATGTCAATCCTGGGTTACTGTTCACGGGCACTATTCATGCCAATCCCGGGTCACTGTTTACGGGCACTATTCATGCCAATCCGGGTTATTGTTCACTGACACTGTTCATGCCAATCTCGGGTTACTATTCACCGGCACTATTTATGTCGATCCTGGGTTACTGTTCACGGGCACTATTCATGCCAATCCCGAGTTATTGTTCACCGGCACTGTTCATGCCGATCTTGCATTTATTGCTTAATTTTTACATATTTCTTGTGATGTGACAGGACAAGGGAAGTCTTGTCAAGTCCTTCAAAAGAGCAGACCTTGGGACTCTAATAAACCTCTCCTTTTTTTTAGAGAAAAAAGGGAAGTTTTGTCAAGTCTTTCAAAGGAACAGACCTTGGGACTCTCATAAAATAAAGCTGATTTCCTTTTCAGAGGGAGGAGGGGGTCTCGACAAGTCTTTAAAAGGAGAGGGAATAAAGGCAAAAGGGGGGCTCTTCGGACTAAAAGGAGGGAGGACTGAAGGAAGAAGAAGAGACATAGAGGGAGGGTCTCTGGACCATGAAAACAGAGGAGGAGGAGATTTTCCTTTTGTTATTTTCTCCCTTCTTATTCTCAGATCTTGTAACATTCTTCATCATGTAAATCACCATATTTGAATGAGAAGAAAAACGCTCAAAGGGCAACCCATGGACGTAGGCGCATTGGCCGAATTATGTAAATCATGTCTTCTTCTTCTTTTCTCGCATTTTTGCTTGTTGGATTGACATAGTGCCGTCCGTACGGCCGGTTTTCCGGTTTAGGTGAGCGGTTGGAACGACCCGGACCTAGAAGACCTTATCCACGTCAAATTTGGCCGAAATTAAGCGATTATCAGCTCAATCGGCCTAAATGTGCTTAAATGCCGATTATCTACCATTTTACCGATCAACAGTACTACGAGTAAGAAGACCAGCACCAAGCTTGAGGTCTCCACAGATCCAATCTGGGAGGCGATCAAGCGCCAGGAGCCCTCTGAAGCTGTTCAGAGTGGAGAAGAGCTGCTCTGCCCTTACGAGGAGACGGTGTGGACCAATGTTGGGTTCCCACGTCTGAGTCAGGAACCAATGTTCCGGGCTGAGAGGAAGGATTATCCTCTGTCTGAAATTGGGTTCAGATCACATTTCAACCTTCCTCCTGGCTGGCCAGAGTGGGTGGCCTATATCATGGAGAAGGTGGATTATCGGAAGCTGCTGGATGCTGCCGGAGTTCTGGAAGCCATCCGGATCTATACGGGTGATTATTATAGAGACTACGAGGCTCTAAAGGAATTTGTCCTACGGTGGGATCCGAATGATCATGTCTTTGTGACCACTTTCCAGGAGGTCAGCATCACCCTAGAAGACGTAGCCATGCTGCACTACCTTCCAATCTTGGGAGACGAGAATCCAGGAGTCGTCACCCTAACTGTGGAGGAGGAGATCGTATTGGACATGCTAAAGGCATGTTCAAAGGAAACCCTGAGGAAGTCCAAGCTAAAGGGAAAGACCGCAGGCAAGAGCACGAAGCAGGCCTTCTATGGTTGGATGCGGTACTTCTGGAATGAAGAAGAGACACCTAAGGCCGACAACGTCACCATCAAGCGATACTGGGGTGAAGGCTTGAATAGCCCGGTTCACTTGGCGGGATTTATCGGGTTCTAGCTGGCAAGGTTTGTCCTCGAAGGATACCCGGTGGACAAGGTCGTAAACCGGGTGTTCCCGCTGGCCGTGAAGATCGCAAGGGGAGTTCGAGTTCCCCTTGCCCCATTGTTCCTGGGATCACAGTATGAGCATCTTGATCTACTGTGTGAGGACGTGGCTCGAAGCCGGGGAGAGTGGTTGGTGGAGAAGTTAGTAGATGCCAACTTCCTCCAACACTTCTTGTCGGAGAGGTCTCCCAGCTATGCCCACCAAGACTTCTCAACGGTAGAGGAGCAACTCCTCACCATGGGCCTTAATTCTGCCCTGTGAGCCCTGATCTGGCCAGGGTTCCCTCAAAAGCGTAACGTCCGGCGGCATCAAGTGATGGATGCCGCAGCTAAGTTCGAGTACCGCCCGTACTGCATCGGAGGGATCAGATTGTTGCAGCCCTACGGGGTAATGGTGGCAGGAGAAACTCCAAGGAGCCTTGTCAACTGTCTGATCTTGTTACCCGAAGAGAGGGGCTTCTTGGTGATTGTCCATCCGGGCTACTTGATCAGCTTGGTGAGGGACTACGGAGCAGCTACCCCGTTTTTAACCCTCAAAGAGTGCTCAAACAGTTCGGGATGGATCAAATTGCTCTTGCTCGCAACGTGGAGTCCATGCTGACCACTGTGCAAAATGCGGAGGTCATGGGACAAAGGTTCTCACAAGCATACATCTATCAGGGGTTGATGACTCGTTTCATGGCTACTTCTGCTGCCCCAGAGAGAAATGACATGGTCTCTGGTTGGTGGCTGGACTACTGGTACAACGCCCTGCACCACTTGGATGATTTCTGCAAGGGAGATGCTGTGCCTTCGAAGATCGACCTTGGCGGGCCTAAGGAGTAGAGACTGAAGATGAATAAGAAGAATCATCCCCTTCAGATTGGTGATGGCCATCCCACCATTCATGAGATTCCAGGTCATCTCTTGATCATGGACATCTATGAAGGAAGGGAAAGGGGGGCAGAAAAAGCTGCTGAAGTTTCTGACAAAGCCCTTGCCAGCCTGCCTGAGGCACCTGTTGAGATGGTAGAATATGAGGATGATAATTTTCCCCTTGGGGACCTCCTAATTCACAAGAAGTCTATGAGTGCTAGAGTGCTGTCATGCTCCGGATCCCGGTGACTCAGATCCCAAGGTGGGAAGGCACGAATCACGAGGTGAGACCTTCGGGATCTATTGCTGGAATGCGGATTGTCATATCATAACCCTAAGATAACAACTAAGGTGAAACTAAATCTCATTTTATTCAATAACAACTTGCAGAGTGCGCGGAAGTAAATACAATAGCTGAATTCAACGGCTTCATACGAGCCTTACAACTAATCCAAAATAAATGAAAGGCAAAATAATAGCATTTGGAAATCTTTCATCTTTACTGGCGACCTGCAACATGAAACGTTGCAGTGAGCTTGGAATGCCCATATAAGATTTCATGTGTAATAAACCACGGTCAAATCGTATAAAAATTATAGAACATATTCAATATAATAACTTAAAAGAAAGCAATACGATATGCAGATTCAGTTATGAGATGATGA
>JAUPMG010000019.1:6279357-6293563 GCA_031762675.1 Pachysandra terminalis
GGCATAGGCCACACAGGTAACGGCCTACTGTCCCTCTTCCCCATCGGTGTGGAGGTAACATACATAATCAGGAACTCATATCTGTTCCTCATCCCCATTAGAAATGGAGGTAACCATATGTCCAGGAACTCATATCTGTTCCTCACCCCCATCAGCAGTGGAGGTAACCATACATCCAGGAACTCGTATCTGTTCCTCATCCCCATTCGCAATGGAGGTAAACACAAATAACCAAGAACTCTCATCCGTTCCTCATCCCCATTAGCAATGGAGGTAACCATCTGT
Source organism: Pachysandra terminalis (assembly GCA_031762675.1). Classification (NCBI taxonomy): domain Eukaryota; kingdom Viridiplantae; phylum Streptophyta; class Magnoliopsida; order Buxales; family Buxaceae; genus Pachysandra; species Pachysandra terminalis. The sequence continues at coordinate 6,279,643 of JAUPMG010000019.1, forward strand.
CTCCACCTCTCGAGTCCACTTAACAATTCAAGTTAACAGAGTATGTAATGCATTATTATATTAGGACCTTAGTGATAAAGTCTAAGAACACTATATATATATTTTGTGTAACTTTATAAAACAGAAAACTATATAAACCATAATGGAATTAGTATATGATCTTACCTTAGCTTCTGTAACTCGAATCATCCCTTTCCCTTTTTACAAAGCTCTAAGAACAGCAATCTTCTTCCCCTTCTCTCTCACAATTCTCTCTCAAACCTCTCTCAAATCTTACAAACTCAAGGTGTGAAGAACAAAGAAGAGAACCTCTCTATTTATAGGGAACCTAGACCTCCTCCCTCATAACTCTCATTCAAGTCCACCACCTCCATGATCTCCCACTCTCTCTCTCTTCAATTCTCATTCACTCTCCTCATTCTCCACCTCATTACTTTCATTAATTACCCACTAATACCCCTTCATTCTCTAACTCTCCTCATGATCTCCATTCCCTCTCTCTCCAACGGTTTTGGAAATCAAGAGAAAAAAGATATTTTCTCCCACTAACCCTCAACTTCTAATAATTACAATATAACTCTCAACTTCTAATAATTATAATATAACCCTAAACTATTATATATATTAACAAATAAGCCCCCAGATACTAAAATATATATAAATGACCCCCTTATGTCACATAAACTAAGCAGTCATACAAATATAAATCAAATAAAAATCTAAATAAATTATAAACAATTGAATAAAATTATTTTAGGAGTTCAGGTCATTACAAGTGCCCAGACTCCCTCTTATGCCAAGGGTGAGCCTTCCTCCGAGGCCAATAACCTTTGAACGGCTTCCAGAAGGAAACCTTCAAGTGAGTGCTAGGTTCCCAAGCCTTGCCCAGGAGCAGCATCCTACTTAGGGGCAACGCACCAGGGTAAAATCCATTGTTGTCCGCACCCTGAAGGTAAAGCTCGTACCATTATTCTTTTGTCTTGATTTCTCCTGCAAATGTTTCTGACTTGCTTTGGTTGCTCCAGATGTCTGCTGGAGGAGTAGGGGAAGGGATGGAGATCAGTGACTCTTCAGTCCTATCTCTTCTAATGGGACTTATGGGATAGAGCTCCTAGATATCCGCTGAGATCTCGAGAGGGAGTTGTACCTGGAACTCCTACCAGCAGCAGGGTTCCCTTAGGAGTCACCTTCCCTTGGTACTCCTACCGGTAGGGTGCCTCCTCTTGCTGATACTCCCTCTAGGAGGATTCTTCCTCCTCAACAGAAGGCTACTGGAGCTGGAAGTTCTAGGATTCCTCCCCCGCTCTTTGAGGGCTCTTCTTCTGGTAAGAAATCTTCATTTCCTTGTAAAATTTGTTGTTTGAAATTCTTTCCTTCTTCTAACTTGAGTGTTCTTGCTATTGCAGCTGCTGCAGAAGAAGGAAGAGTTGGGGGTAGAGTACCTCCATTGCTCCCTCCCACCTTGCCACAGAGAGATCTTGGCAAGGCTCCCATAGGAATGGAACAAGGGGAGGGAACTCCTGCTATTCCAATTCCACCAGTTGCACCAGTCCAAGAATCCATCACTCCAGCTGCTGATCTTGCGGGGCTAAGTGCTGAAGAAATACCTGAAGTCAATCCTCCAAAGGATACAGAGACTATGGATATGTCTTATCCCCCTGCAGTACCTCATCAAGTACCTGCAGAGGTCCCAGCCACTGAAACTACGGCTCTAACTCCTGTGGTGGTCCTCTTCTGCGGTGAAGCGTAAGAGAGAGAACTTTGCCATCCCGGCCCTCCAAACGAGGAGGGAATTATCTCCTGATCATGTTGAAGATCTAGACGACATGGAGAGAAGATACTGGATGACCTTAATCAGGGCGACCTACGGGGAAATACTGCCTGAGACAGCTCTGCCAAATCCAAAATTCAGACACTTTGGCTATAGAGAGTTGTGCAGGCTTCTTGAGATTATGAGTCGTAGGACCCTAAACAACATAATTGTTGAGGACCTAGCTAACTAGGGAAAAACAGTGGAGTGCTTGAAGGATATGAAGTTCCAAATTGAGTGGTTGGTGAACTGGTTGGGGCAGCTAAAGACTATGTTGCAGAAGCGCAGGAGAGTCAGGGCGCTGAAAACTTTTGTCACAGCACAGACAGAGGAGGAGGATAAAAGCCAAGGTGCCTTTGAAAAGTGCAAAGCAGACTTAAAGGAAGTGGGGGAAAGGATTGCCAATCTGGACCTCCTAAGGCAAGAGGCTTCTGATATATGTGTGCAAATTCTTAAGGATCAAGTAGCAGCAATACGTGTTGTAGCTCAAGAGCAAGCCAAACTTATGGAGGCACCGACTGCTCTGATGAGAGTCACCATCCCTGCCCCTGGAACTTCAAGACTTGAACTGCTAAAATCTTTTCTTGTAAACAAAAACTCCTTCATTAATAAAAGTATTTCCTTAGCCATTTCCCATTTACAGTCTCTTGAATTGCATTTTCCTTCAAATGAATTATCTTGTAATATCCTGAAGCTTGAACAGAAATGACTTCAAAGGAACCTTCCCACCTAGGAGCAAACTTAGGCTTTGCAGTACTACTTCGTGCATACCAAGTTGCCCTTAGGACAAGTTCATCAACTTGGACACTCTTTGGTCTGACCAACTTGTTGTAGGCATGAGCAATAATTTGATGATAATGCATGTTGCTTTCCAAAGCTTTTTACCTTTTCTCATCCAAATTATCTAACTCTTGAGCGCGTATGAGAGCAACGTCTTTGAAATCCCAGTCCACCCTGCTTGCATGCAAGATCCTTGCTGAGACAATTTGCAGTTCAACTGGAAGAAGGGATTCTGCTCTAAATACAAGAGAAAAGGGAGTTGCATTTGTAGCCCTGTGTTTGCTTACCCTGTATGCCCATAAGGCTTGAGGCAGGGATTCATTCCATCTTATAGGCTGATCATGCACCATTTTACTTAGGATTCTGATCAGAGTCTTGTTAGTGACCCTAGCTTGAAAATTCTCTTGAGGATAGTAGGGAGTATACTTATTATGATGAATTCGATAATAAACAGTCATCTCCCTAACAGGCCTGTTAAGGAAGGAGGTTCCATTATCCATAATGATCCTTCGAGGTGGACCAAAACGAAGGACGAGATTATCCCTGATGAACTGAGCTATAGAAGCTTCATTAGCATTTCTCAGTGGGACAACTTCAACACATTTTGTGAAGTACTCTGTAGCCACAAAGATCCAAGAGTGTCTTCTCCTACTCTTAAGATTAATGGGTCCAATCAAATCTAGGCTCCAAGTATGAAATGACCATGGAGAAATGACTGACTGTATTTCCTGAGAAGGTTTATGGGGAATACTATCTTGAACCTGGCACTTCATGCATTTATTCACAAAATCAACTGCGTCTGCTTCCATTGTAGGCCAGTAATAGCCTATGTCTTGGAGTTTTTTGTAAAATTTCTTTTTCCCTTGATGAGATTCAAATGTACCACCATAGACTTCTCGAAGGACAATGAAGATTTCCCGAGTGCCAAGACAACTTAGAGGAGTGTCATTGAAGCTCCTTCGAAATAGTTCTCTTTGCTCCATGTAAAATCTGGGGATCTTCCGTTTGAGCTGAAGAGTCTCAAACCTATCCTGAGGTAGAATTCCATCTCGAAGGAATCTGATATATGGTTCCCTCCCATCAGTAAACTCATGGATGGGGATGGCTACTTCAGCTAGCTCAGTTTGGTTTCCTCCAATCTTGAAGGAGTCTGATATATGGTTCCCTCCAAGGTAAGATTCCGTCTCGAAGGAATCTGATATCAGGTGGCTCTTGACACTTGGCACATGAGAGTTGTAGCCTAGCAGCCTCAAGTGTCATTGAAGACCAATAGACTCCTGACCTTTGAAGTCGTCTATACAAGGCAATGGAATCTGAAAGTCCACAGATATTTTTATGCATAGCCTGCATCTTTTCCATAGCTTCTTTCGGCCCAAGGCATCTGAAAAGAGCTCTACTGACCTTTTTATAATAAAAAACATTACCTTGCTTGGTAAAGTTCATTAGTATCTTGAGAGGAGTAGTAGGAGTACGGTGTAAGAGATTATCTAAGTCACTGACAATCTGATACCTTCAGTGTGCTTCTGGAATGAGCTCCTCATCCTCCTGAGGAAGTTGAGTGGAAGGAGTGGGCCTTCGGATGACTTCCAAAGTGGTTGTATCAAGCTCAATTTGAAGTCTGCTTCATAGATTGGCCAAAGCATCAGCATGCTTATTTTTGCTCCTCATTGTATAAGTCAAGAAATAACTTGCAAACCTTCGAAGGAGAGCTTGTATGGCTGTCTTGTAAGGGACTAAGTCAAGTTCCTTACCCGCGAAACAACTAAGAAGAAATCTCAAAATATCTGAATGTTCTGAACATTTATCTGATGCGCCAAAGTAAGACCAATCAATAAGGCTTCATACTCCGCTCTGTTGTTGGTGCAAGGGAAGTTCAGCTTGAAAGATAAGGAAAACTATTGACCATTTGGAGAAACAAGTTCAATCCTTGCTCCACCGCCCTGAGAATTGAATGACCCATCAAATTTCATCTGTCATTATTCCTTAGAAAGTACAGATACCTCATTTATGATGTCATCCTCTTCTTCATGGGTGGAGAAGGCCACAAAGAGGTCAACAACATCTTGTCCTTTGATAGTTCTTGAAGTCTTGCACACAATCTCAAGCTGAGCTAGCTGAAGTAGCTATTTGATATGTCTTCAATAGAGAATAGGCTGGGAAAGGAGATACTTAATAGGATCGCTCCTAGTAACAAGGTGAATTGAATGTGAATGCAGATAATGCTTCAGCTTGTTCACTATATGCACTAGAGCTAGACAAGACTTGTCTATCCTGGAGTATCTGATTTCAGCCCCCTATAGAAGTCTACTGATATAGTAGACATGTCTTTTAAAGCCTTGCTTATCCTCTTGAGCAAGTAGATCACCTATAGCTTGATCAGTATAAGCAATGTACAACTTGAGAGGTTTCCTTCTAATATGAGCCATCATAGTGTGGGGATGGACAATCACTTGTTTGATTGCCTCGAAGGTCTGCTGATGTTCTTCCTTCCAATCAAAAGGAACATTCTTCTTCATGAGAGGCATGAGTGGGATAAGATAAGCAGAAAGTCCGGGAATGAACCTCTGGATGTAGGACACCCGTCCAAGGAATGATTTCAGCTCCTTCTGGGTTCTAGGAGAAGCCAAATCAATAACAACCCTTACCTTCGTAGGGTCTAAGTCAATTCCATACCTATGGACTATAAACCTAAGGAATTTTCCAGATGAAATCCCGAAGGCACACTTCGCAGGATTCATTTTGAGTTTATACATTCGTCATCTTTGGAATATCCTTTCCAAGATAGCAAGATGGTCTTCACGTTTTGCTGACTTTATAATTAGATCATCTACACAATCGTCAACTTCCCCATGTATCATTTCATGGAATGTAGCAGTCATGGACCTTTGGTAAGTTGTGCCAGCATTCTTAAGACCAAATGACATGATTGTATAATAGAAGTTACCCAAAGGGGTTCAAAAAGCAGTTTTTTCAGCATCCATTGGGTCCATATGGATCTTGTTATGACCTGAAAAACCATCCATAAATGAAAACATTTCATTGCCTGCAGCAACATCAATCAATATATCCATCTTAGACAAAGGGAAATCGTCTTTTGGACAAGCTTTATTGAGATTCCTGAAATCTACACAACATCTAATTTTGCCCATTTTTTCTTACAGGGTCAACATTAGACAGCCATTAAAGGATGCTGAATAGGCTTGATGAAGCCTGCTTGCAACAACTCCTCGATCTTGGCTTTGATCTGCAACTCAATATCTGGCCTGAAGGTCCTTGATGCTTGCTTGATGGGATGCACTTCAAGGGCAAGATGTAGTCTGTGAGTCACTAGCTTGGGATCAACACCAGGCATATCTTTATAGCTCCAGGCAAAGACATCTTTGTAATGGGAGAACAATGCTATGAATGCTTCATTCTGCTCTGACTCAAGGTGAGATGAAATTTGTACAGGCTTGTTGATACTTGGATCCTCTCCAAAGTCAATTATACACAACTCTTCCTGAACAGCCTGAACACCATCCTGTAAGTATTCTGGGGCCTGTTCAAGATTGGATTCGGGAGCCACCGGCAATTCTTCACGAGGGGAACACTGCAGGATGTCAGTGGATGGAGTCCTCTGTGGTTGTCATAACCTATATACAAACCTTCCATCCGGAAGGTCCATTCTCACACAATGAATCTTCGAAGACCTATGGTCTTCCGAAGAGGATGGTACTGAAGAAGACGGTATCGAAGAAGATGGTACTGAAGGATCAACGGATTCAAGAGTGGCCCATAAGGGCAAGAGAGTTCCTTGAGTCTTGGCAACACAGCATTCCCCCTCCGGGGCAAATCCTTCATAATGGTTCGCTTCAATGACGTAAGTCTTTGATTCATCAAAGGGAAATGGCTCTGCCATTACCCTAACAACCTTCTCATTCTGAATTCCTTTCAAACACTGATGATAAGAAGAGGGAATCACCTTCGCCCGATGTATCCATGGTTTTCCCAACAACACATGGAATGCAGCTCTATCATCAATGACATGGAAAGTAGTAGGAAACTTAAAAGATCCTACCCGAATGTAGAGAGTGATGTAGCCCATCGTCTGTTGCCACTGAGTGTCAAATCCCAAAATTCGAAACTGACTGGGGACAATTCACTTGCTTGAAACACTAACTGCTTCGAGGATCTTAAGAGGAATGAGGTTGACAGCAGAACCATTGTCAACCAACGCCCTTCGAATGTCTACACCCTACAATGTTGCATTCACGTACAGGGGCTTGTTGTGGTCCTCTGAAAATGCCATCATGTCTTCCTCCGTGAAGGTAATGGCAGGCTTGTTGAGTCGAGGAGGGTAGTATGTAGAAGCTTCCTGATGGTTGAAGCATTCGAAGTGATACTTCTCCATAATGCCCGGCAACGTTTGAGTGGTTTCATTCCTCATTTCTGAGGTGAATTGCATGTCCTCAAGGAACATCTGAAACTTGGTAGTAATACGTACAACTTCACTTGATTGGGGGTCCGACTTGTGCCTGCCTTTGAAGACAGACAGCATGAGCACAACTTCTTTTCCTTTTCTTTTGTGCTGAGGAAGAGGATCAACATGCACATTTGCATCCGGGATGTTGATGTCTCCAGCCGCCAACCTAGCATGAAAAATCTTCCACAAGGCCCAGTAGTTGAAGGTAGAATGACGAGTATTGCGGTGGAACTTGCAATATCGCGGGGACCGCTTGTCTTCCTTTGAGGGATCCTTCTCAATAGGTGGTAGTAAGACGTGATCATCCTTGATCCACTCCTGCAACAAGGCATCCAGCTGGGCAGGAGAGCAGGTTATCTCAGGAGGTGGTGCGCGCTTCTCTCGATTGTTGTTGGTGTTGCTACTGCTAGGCTTGCCCTTCCTCTTTGGAACGGGCTCCTCTTCCTTCTCAGTAGTAACGACGAGAGCACGCTTCCTCTCCACCTTCTTCTCAGGAACTGGAACTAAAGCATTCGTCCTTTTGGTATACTTGTACAGCTTGGTGAACTTTTGATCTTATGATTCTCCAAGTGAATACGATAGGCAAGCAGCATACCATTGATGCATATCCTGACAAACTTTTCTTCAGAAGCTGCCTCCTTGCAAGTAATCACAAGGTCTCTAAAACGCTTGGCATACTGAACTAGATCTTCACCTGGCTTTTGCTTCTCCCGGCTAAGATCAATGATGGTGAGTTTTTCTTCTGTGATGAAGAACTTGTGATGAAACAAAGATACCATGTTTTCCCAAGTGTGCACTGAACCAGGTTCTAGCCTGTTGTACTAAGTATAAGCCCGCTCAGAGAGTGATTTTGAGATCTCACGCAGAAGGAGTTCCTTATTGCCAGCATAAGTCCCCCCGTGCTTTTATAAAGCGGCTGACATACTCTCTGAGGTTCCCGTTTTGCCTTAAAAACTGGGGAAAGACAGGAGTCTCATAATTCTTGGGATATGGCAAGCTAAGGAGTGCCTTTGGGTACGTAGGACAAAAATACTACCAATCAAGTCCGTATCCTTGGATTGAGATTTCTGTAAGAGAGCTTGGACGTTAGCAAGGGTAGCAAAATCAGTTTTTGTTGCAGATGGGAGCATGGGTGTATATGGAGGATGATTTACAGTAGGAGAAGTTTTGATAGCAGGATTGGATGGAGAATTAGGACCAGGCTTGTTAGTAAGAGCATCTAACTAGGACTGTACGATCTGAATGGTTGCCTTGAGAGACCTAATCGTCTCATCAGGGTCTTGAGGAGGAACAGTTTTTTGCGGAGGATTCTGTTATGGGATATCTTCCACAATAGGAAGAGTGTTTGAACTGGATGAATCCATGGACAAAAAACAAGATAAAGACAGCAACAAACAGACAAGATTTGAAAGGAACGACTACAGACTCTCCAGCGGAGTCGCTTAATAGTGATGACAGGTTTGTAAAAGACCAAATATATTAGAATAAACTTTACAGCTAATACAAATGAACCAATAAATCAGTCTTCCAGATAAATAGGTGGGGAGAGCCTGTCTCAAGACAACCTAAACTGTCGTGCAGCCGTTCTGCCAAGAGTCTTCCTTCTCAAACGTCACCTGTAAATAAGACAAAGAGAAGAGACAAGGGGAAAAGAGAATATTGCAATAACTGAAAGGTCAGCTCGAATGCATATCTCAAAACAAGAAAACCTCAAGAATTCGAATGACTGACTATCACCTTTCTCTCTCAAAGCCTTTGCTCACTGTTGTCTTCTACCTCTTAAATTCTCATATTTTTTGAGTTATTCAATCTTGGTTTTAATTGAGAATATATTCTGCTATTTATAGGGAATTCAGCCTTTCAAAATAGGACAAATGTCACTCAATCAAGTGTCCACAGAGGAGCTTATAAATATCCCTTTGCATTAAACATATCTCACATGCCACGTGTTTTTTAACACGCCTAAGTTCTTTCCAGGGAGAGGGGCGAGTCATTTCAAATCTTCCAAACTTGCTATGTGATAGGTTGCTTTAGACCTTGAGGAACACGTATTGAATGACATGTGTTACATGCAATTTAATCTGAAAGCAACGTCACCATTCTTGCCGCCATTCCAGAAAAGACAAGACCTCATTTAGATAAGTCATACAACATATATTATAAGTAACTGAGGTTTTATCACGTGCTTTCCATTCTGAGAAATCTGTCTCAATCAACTTTAAGGAGTCACTTCCATGTCATAAATAACTTTGTGCATTCGTATATCTCGAAGGAACTCCCTTTGGCGACTATCTTCTTTCGAAGGAAACCAAAAATAACTGTACACTTACAAGGTGACCAGTATATCCTCGAATTACCTATATAGAGAACTCGAAAATAAGTTTCTCATCAAGGAACTCGTTTTCATGATCAATAGTCCCTGTAAAGAAGAGTTTGTTTTGAAGGCCTTTAAGGTTCATAGCTACAGTAACCAATTCGAGTACCTTCTATTTTAATGAAATCAGAAGTAAATATGCTCCCTTGTGAGCGCCTTTAAAGTAAAGTGAAAGGAAATTTCTCAAAGTCCGTAAGAAACCTATCTTCAGGAAATACTTCTGGAGATGGCGTGAATTCGACTTCTGAAGTTCTTTCCACTAGGGATTTGCTTTTAGAAGTCAAAATATATCAGATATATAACTCGAAGTCAATTCCTAAGGATGGATAGGAGTGACTTCGAGTCTTACTTTGTAATTCGGATGTGTAAAAGAGTGCATTCGAGGGGTAAACCCAAATCTTTGTCCTTCGGAAGGAACAAAATCCTAGTATTTTGGAGGGTGACAGGTCCTTAATCCTTTGAGGGTACCTAACCCTTGACAAATTGACCATCTCAGGGTGGTTAGCCTCGAATTCACTTTAGTAGGAGAAAATATATCTCATTCGAGTTCACCATCTGGAGGTGGTTAGCCTTCGAATCCGCTTTAGTAGGAGGAAATATACTTGCTTCGTGATTCTTTAAAGACAAAACATGAAAAGTGGTCCTTCGAAGTCTATGGATATTATCCAAGAATGACTTTTGAGTTAGAAGGCATAAAAAAGTTCTTTCGAAAATCTCTCTTTAAGTAAAGTATCTTTGAAACGTAAAGGTAGTGCAATAAAATCACTCGAAGTCTGTTCTAGAGAATGATTAGATGTGACTCCAATGATTTATTTGGAGTTTTATATGTTTGATAAGTCCATTAGGGGTAGCATACTCTTGTATCTGTACTTCGAGAGGAATAAGGTTGTTTAGAAGGAAAGGATAAATCCTTATTCCTTCGGTCGTTCAGAAGGCAGTGTGCCATAGGAACACAGATCCTTATCCTTTTGAATATTTCAAAAAGGATGTTAGCTTGTGTTTGTTAAGTTGGGGACACGTGGCGTTCCCCTACAAGCTGGAATTCAAAAAGGTTGCTTCTCCAAGAAGCTTTCCCTTTTGGTGATAAGGACGGTCAGATATCTCTAAGTCGTTTCAAATATCACATTTTTACCCAACGGTCCAATCAACGTGCAGCGTGTTGTTGACAGCTGGCATGTGAGAGATGGCTGTGTAGCAGTTACAACTTTATTGAATGATTCAGTGTGTGTTGCTATACCCAGAAAACGTGTGCACGCGCTTTTAAAATAGTGCCACGTGTCTAGTGGGATTAATTAGCCCGCCTGGCCACCAATATACTCGTCAACTATACTATCAATATATTTGTACTAATGTAAGTTTTTTTTTTATGAGGTGGGCCTTTTATAATCCCAATTTTTTGCGAGCCGAGCTTTAATGAGCCTGAGCCCCAAATTTTTTAACAAGCCTGAGCCTTGCTCAAGGTTTAAGAGCCCAAGTCGAGTTGGGAAAAACTTGGCTCGGCTTGTTTACGGCCTTAGCTAGTCACCCAATGTGCAACGTGGATTTTTATATTTTAATTAATTTAAATTTAAATTAATATTTAATTTAATTTAATTAATATTATCAATAAAACTTACTATATTAATATGTTATATATCTATTATGCTGTTTAACTTAAAGCTATAGTGATTTTAACTTTTAAGCATCCAAGTCTATAGACTCTACTTTAACTCTAATAAATTTACCAATATATATATACTTTAACCATAATAAAGAATCCGAGCTTTATTGATTTTAACTTTTTTTTGATTCTTTAACTTGATTTTTTTTATTGGATTTTATTTCTTTCAAACCTTGATAAATTTATTATATGATTGTTCATCACATTAGGCTATATTAGGCTATATTGGTAAAAATCATGTTATTTTAATTGCTGTTTCAAATTATTGGCTTATTCTATTTTTATAAATGCTTTATATGTTTTCCCACAGCATCTTCTGCAAGTAGTTCCGGTGATCGGCATACTTTCCGATAAGAGCGCATTCAAGCCTGTCCTAAATGCTGCTGAAGTTGAAGCAATATTTGATGCTCCCTTGGAAATGTTTATCAAGGTTTGGTTTTACTCTATAGCTTTCTCCTGTTTTAGGCCATGGGGATTTGATATGATTGTATGGTGCTGCTGGACCCAGGATGAAAACTGGAGAATGAAGGAGAAAGAATGGATGGGAGTGAAGCATCTGTTACATTGCTTTGACTACGAAACAGATAATAACAAGTATCTGATATGGGGTTTAACTGCTGGTATCCTAATCCGGGCTGCATCCGTTATATACCAGCGGCCGGCTGCTTTTCCAGAGCATAAGCCAGATTTCAAGGTTACCAAGGATACTATCATGCCATGAACACAAATACCAATTTGGTATGTCGTAAATTATGTTATTTTTATCTGCATTAATTTGATTGTAGATTAATTAAAGCATAACTGATTATCAGATGGTAAAGAATATGCAGTTAAAATCAGTAATTTAACAAATGGCTCTTACTATGATCCTACTGTTGGAATTTAGGGTTGTCGAACCTCGGATCGTCGAATCATTTGCCTAACTCGGAACTCTCCTAATAGTGACCCAAGTAGATTGGTCAAATGGATGGTTCATCTCGTGTCATGTGTCACCCATGAGAAGTATCTTAACCACAACTCATAGTCCTAGAAGAGGACAATCTCGAGAGAATACCGTGAGTCTGTGGGTTGGAGGCTTGGGACAGAGGCCCATTGCTCGAGGCCTCCCCCACCCCCATCAACCACGCTCAAAGGAAGATTTGGTTGTTTAGCCGCCATTAACGAAAACGTAACAAACCGTTACTTTCTTACTACTAATATAAAAGAGGATAATAAAAGAGGATAATCTCGAGAGAATACCGTGGGCCTGTAGGTTGGAGGCTTGGGACAGAGGCCCGTTTCTCGAGGCCTCTCCCCACCCCCAACAATCTCACTCAAAGGAGGATCTGGTCATTTAGTCGCCGTTAAAGAAAACGTAATGAACCATTACTTTCCTACTACTATATGTATTGAGGATAATCTCAAGAGAATACCGTAGACCTGTGGGTTGGAGGCTTGAGACAAAGGCCCATTGCTCGAGGCCTCCCCCACCCCTAGCAACCTCACTGAAAGGACGATCTGGCCATTTAGCTGCCATTAACGAAAACGTAACAAACTATCCTTTCCTACTACTATATATATAACCTCGTTCTCGAGGGTATAAATAACACATACGTGAAGAAGTCAAACCGTTACTTTCCTACTACTATATAGATAACCTCGTTCTCAAGGGTATAAATAACACATACGTGAAGAAGTCTACCGTCTCTACACAGAAAATTCCTCTCTTGTCTTCCCAGGATCCTTTGAGCCTCTACATAGCAAAATACCTCTCGTCTTCGCAGATCCCTTGAGATCATTCTTTCTCTCTCTCCTATCAATCACTGAGCCCCACCACATATCAAACAAACCCATCCCATCTAGTTAATCTTCTCAAAATTTCAATGATAAATATAAAAAGAAAAAAAATCTCCTCTATATTTGGAAACTAAGAGAAAGAAATAGCGTTCCCTTATAAAGGCTTGTTGTATCCACTCTTGATTCTAACGGTAACTAACGGTCAACAACGTTATGAAAGTTAAAAATATTGTTTTAAGTAGTACTTGGAGTTCCCCGCCACCAAAAATGAAACAAAACAAGTATATACAAGGTCGTTGAATTCCAAGATCAAAATTCCAAAGGCAGCCACCTTCAATCATCTCCTACTCAGAAATCTCTCAAAGCTCATGGATTCAAGATGCTCTAAAGGATCCCAAAGGCTCTTAATCTTAGCTCAACAGCTTTGTCTTTACAAACCTCCTTCACCTTCGGGTCACCATGATATTGAAGAAAGTGTACGAAAGGTGATCTCTCAAGCAGGCTTCCCAGAATCTGCAGCTTCAGCTGCTAACCCAAAAGGATTCAGACCCATGAGAGCTGCAGTTCTTGTCTGCCTCTTTGAAGGCGACGGTGGAGACCTGCGGGTAATCCTCACCAAGCGTTCTTCCAGACTCTCTACTCACTCAGGTCAGACGATTTTTGAGCTGCTGATGAACTTATGATACAGATTACATAATACCCAATTGGGTTTCTTGAATTTTATCGGACAATGTTGTTCTCGTTGTTGCAAGAGAAGTGTCGTTACCAGGAGGAAAAGTTGACAAGGGTGATGGAAACGACATCGGCACCGCCATGAGAGAATCGAAAGAAGAGATTGGTTTGGATCCTTCACTTATTAATGTTGTGACTGTTCTTGAACCCTTCTTATCGAAGGTATCGATGGAAAATACTTAACTGGGTATAGATCTATTGTGTCAATGTGGAAACTTTTCAGCAGAATCGAAAAAGAAATTAGAACTCTACTATAGAAGATCATTCCTAATGGGTCTAACAGCTGTTCTTACAGCTGTTCCTTATCAGCTCAAACCGTCCCTTAAC
>JAUPMG010000019.1:6293663-6304032 GCA_031762675.1 Pachysandra terminalis
TGCAAAGTTCCTTCAATGCAATTACTTTTGGGTACAAAGAGGTTTTTGAAACAAAGACTTTTCAAATGAGTTTTCTGACATTATTCTTAAAACGTTACCCTACACCCTAATTTTCCCATGACTTTAAGGGCTTGAGGAGAACCTACTTGCAGAAGAATCCCAAGAGAAAAATGTGAAGGCAATTCAAACGAACTGTTGGAGACCGGAATTGCCTGAATTGAACAGGATCGTTGACATCATGGTGTTTAAACTCGGTATCGGACCGAGAATCGCCTTAGTCCGATAATGAGTTGGATCCGCGATCCAACTTGGACCGAGTCATATTTTCTAAAAAAACTCGGGATCAGCTTGGGACTGCAATTCGTCCCGAGCCAATCCTGAGTTAGATCGTCGATTTGTCCTAATAAACTATTGAATCTCCCATTGGAGATTTATCATAAATATCAGGTAGGAGTATAAGTTGTAACTCAAATTCGCTTTTGATATAGTGGAAACTTCTTCTCTCCCATAGACGTAACCTTGGCCGAATCACGCATATATGTGTGCATTGTTTTGATCTTTGTTTTGCTGTGTTTATTGTTATTGCTTGATCCTGATTAAAACTTTATATTTCAACTCAATGTGCAATTTGTCTCTCTTAGAGTTGAGAAATATGCTAAAGATCAAATTGGTTTGCTATGCTCAATGTATTTGCAAACTAACTTGACTGACCGCTTTGTTATCCCACAGCATCTTCTGCGAGTAGTTCCGGTGATCGGCATACTTTCTGATAAGAACGCATTCAAGCCTGCCCTAAATGCTGATGAAGTTGAAGCAATATTTGATGCTCCCTTGGAAATGTTTATCAAGGTTTTACTCTCTCTAGCTTTCTCCTGTTTATGTCATCGTTTACTTTCCTGAAGTTTTCTGGGGATTTGATATGATTCCATGGTGCTGCTGGACTCGGGATGAAAATTGGAGAAAGAATGGATGGGAGTGAAGCATCTGTTACATTTCTTTGACTACGAAACAGATGATAAGAAGTATCTGATATGGGGTTTAACTGCTGGTATCCTAATCTGGGATGCATCCGTTATATACCAGCGGCCGGCTGCTTTTCCGGAGCATAAGCCAGATTTCAAGGTTCCCAAGGATACCATCATGCCATGAACACAAATAACAATTTGGTATGTTGTAAGTTATGTTAGTTTCATTCGCATTTGTTTGATTGTAGATTAATTAAAACATAACTGATCATCAGATGGTAAAGAATATGCAGTTAAAATCAGTAATTTAACAAATGGCTCTTACTATGAGCCTAGTCTGCTCTTTCAGACATCCTCCGGTGAGCATTTTTTCTTCTTCCTCCTCTCTCTCTCTTTTCAATTTGGGGTTATCGTCAAATCGTTTGCCTAACTCAGAACTCAAATAATAGAAATTATTTGCTCGAATCATAAAAGAATTCTTCTCTAGCGTATTAATGAGTTGTAAATGACCCAAATAGATTGGCCAAATGGATGGTCCATCTCATGTCATGTCATGTGTCACTTATGAGAAGTATCCGACTTGCAGTTTCTAATCCTATTAATCTCGGGAGAATACCGTGAGTCTGTGAGTTAGAGGCTAGGGACAGAGACCCTCTGCTTGAGACCTCCTCCTAGCAACCTCACTCAAAGGAGGATCTTGGCTGTCTAGCCATCGTTAACGAAAACATATAACAAAAACGATGTAACAAATTGTTACTTTCCTATTACTATATATAACCTCATTTTCAAAGTAGGAACAGCGCATACATGAAGAAACCTAACGTCTCTACACAACAAAATACCTATCTTGTCCTCTCAGATCCCTTGTGTTCACTCTCTCTCTCTCTCTCTCTCTCCTACCAATCCCCACATCAGACAAACCCATCCCACCTCCACGAGTTGATCTTCTCAAAATTACAATGATAAATATAAAAAGAAACAAAAAAAAAATACTCCTCTCCATTTTAAAAACTAAGAGAAAGAATTAGCGTTCCCTTATAAGGACTGCTATATCCAATCTTGATTCTAACGGTAACTAACAGTTAACAAAGTTATGAAAGTTAATAATATTATTTTAAATAGTTCTTGGAGTTGCCCGCCATCCAAATGAAACAAAATGAGTATATACAAGGTCGTTGAATTCCAAGATCAAAATTCCACAGGTAGCCACCCTCATCATCTCCTACTCAGAAATCTCTCAAAAGCTCATGGATTCAAGATGCTCTAAAGGATCCCAGAGGCTCTTAATCTTAGCTCAACAGCTTTGTCTTTACAAACCTCCTTCACCTTTGGACCACCATGTTATCGAAGAAACTGTACGAAAGGTAATCTCTAAAGCAGGTTTCCCAGAACCTGCAACTCCAACTGCCAAGCCAAAAGGATTCAGACCCAAGAGAGCTGCTGTTCTTATCTGCCTCTTTGAAGGCGACGGTGGAGATCTGCGGGTTATCCTCACTAAGCGTTCTTCCAGACTCTCTACTCACTCAGGTCAGATGATTTTAACCGATGAACTTATGTTACAGATTACATAATACCCAATTGGGTTTCTTGAATTTTATTGGACAAAGTTGTTCTCATTGTTGCAGGAGAAGTGTCATTACCAGGAGGAAAAGTTGATGAGGGAGATGGAAACGACATCGGCACCGCCATGAGAGAATCGAAAGAAGAGATTGGTTTGGATCATTCACTTGTTAATGTTGTGACTGTTCTTGAACCCTTCTTATCTAAGGTATTGATTGGAAAATACTTAACTGGGTCTAGATCTATTGTGTCAATGTGAAAAACTTTTCAGTAGAATCGAAAAAGAAATTCGAATTCTTCGCTTTGTTGCCCTTCTTAATCTGTTTCAGGAAAGATCTTACTTTCTTCTTTCTGTGCAGCATCTTGAAATAGTAGTTCCTGTGATTGGCATTCTTTCTGATAAGCAAGCGTTCAAGCCCGCTCCAAATGCAGCTGAGGTGGAAGAAGTGTTTGATGTTCCTCTAGAAATGTTTCTCAAGGTTCTACTCAAGTTCTTTCACTTTCTTTCTAGAGTTAGATTCTATTTTTTAGACCTGTTTCACTTAGAGATTTTGATCCCATGGTGATGATTCAGGATGAAAACCGAAGAGCAGAGGAGAGAAAATGGAATGGGTATGAGTTTCTGGTCCATTTCTTTGACTATGAAGCTGATAATAAGAAGTATGCGATATGGGGTGTAACTGCTGGGATCTTGATTCGGGCTGCATCGGTTGTATACCAGCGGCCACCAGCCTTTCTGGAACAGAATCCTAACTTCAAGGTTCCTGGGTTTGCTAATTAAGGTACTAACATGGCATGACGATTGGGTTGTAAACTCTGTTATTTTCCTTCCCCTATCAAAGCCTCTTTCTTCTCATTCTAATGTGAGTAACCTACTATGCAATACTGCCTAGTTTTTCATATTTTACAGAGTATCACGACGCAGAATTTCTAAACCGTACTTACACTGTATATAAATAAACTAAATAAAACAAATACATATAAATCCTACTAAACTAATGAAAATATCTCAATGAAAATTTATTTAAGGGCATCCCTTCAATAGACTTTCTGAGTAGGTTCCAACCCTTTACATATAATCAATCTCAGTTCTGGATCCAGTCAGCTCTTGCTTAACAATCAATATGCATTGGCTCAAACAAGTCCTTGCAATTCAATTAGATGAGGTCACTTAAATCAGTAGGGTTCATCCTAGAAAAGAAAATTGGAGTGTCTCTAAGCAAGTCTAGCTGACATCCTAAACTAAAGCAACCTAAGTTTCGAACTTCTGAGGTAGTGTTTGGAACCATGGATTTTAGAAGACAAGAAAAAATGAGTGGAAAAGAAAAGAAAATAAATGATTAGTATTTCTTTTCCAGTGTTTGGTTAAGATGAGACATGAAGAAAAGAAAATCAGATTCCGACGACTTTTTGGTGAGTTTTCATATATTCCGACAAGGTTGATTGACTATCAAGGAAAGATAATAGATGTCATGGGTTAGGTTCGAATATTGGAGAATACTCGTAGTCCTTCTTTTCTTTTCTTTCAAAATCTCTTCATTTTTGAGGAGCAAGGTTTTGATCCCCAAAGAGAATTTTTTTTTTTTAACTTATTTTTTCTATCCCCACCTCTTTCTTTCTTCAACCAAACATGAGAATATTATTTCTGTAGCATTTTTTTCTTTTTTTTTTCTCTCAAAATCCAAGGTTGCAAACACAACCTAAAGGAATTGAGGAAAAAAGAAACAGAGTATCTGTGCTAGACCTAACATGGAAGTCGTAACAATACCCTTTCGCTGTGGCTACTACACCAAATATCTAAAACCAAATGAATATTTAAAACCAATGCAAACATGAATTTACCAATCAAAAATGCAAAACGAGAGAACCTGTAATTACTAAACCATCCATTGAATGTTAAAATTCCAATGAAGACTTCAAAGAAAATACACTGAGGAATCCATATACGTATGGATACCTAGGGTTCTTTCCTCAACATGAACTCCATCTTTCCTCAATATCATGCAAATGTGAAGCTTCAATGTATGATTGGGAACTTTGGAATACAGATCATATGAATGAATCAACGAGATTACAACGAGAAAGATTCAAAAGGAAAGCAAGAAAAAGCAAATTCCACAGAATATGCAGGAGAAAGAGTTTCCTACTTACCTCCCTCAGCTAAACACCTCATAGAATTTTTCTATGACAAGTAAACCAGAATCAATTGATTCCAACGGGTCCTTCCGAAGACGGTGTCTTAAGCAATTGGGAATGACAGTAGCAATATCCTCAGCTGTTACTTTATCTCTTCCCTTCAGAGCAGCCAAAGCTTTTGCAGCTCTGTTCGACACGATATCACCTCTCAATCCATCAACATTCAGCTCAGCACAGACTCTAGAGATCTTCACACGGAGATCATGATCGATCTGAACAGAAGAAAGGGAGCTCCTAGCAGAGGAAATCTGTTGCTGGAGCTTGTCTTGCTCACCCTTGTAAGAATCCCGGAACTCCTTAGGGTTTTGGTCAAACCGTGCTCTCTCCTCCACGATTTTCACTCTAAGCTCAGCATCCCTCACTGTCCCCACTTGGGCATGCATTCCAAATCGATCGAGAAGCTGTGGCCTCAGCTCGCCTTCTTCAGGGTTTCCTGATCCGATCAGGATAAAGCGAGCAGGATGTGAAATCGATATCCCTTCTCGCTCCACCGTGTTCCACCCAGATGCAGCAGAGTCCAGAAGCACATCCACCAAATGATCATCTAAAAGATTAACTTCATCCACATACAGAATTCCTCTGTTAGCTTTAGCAAGAAGACCAGGCTCGAACGCCTTGACTCCTTCCGTGAGTGCCTTCTCAATGTCGATCGTCCCACAAACCCTATCCTCGGTCGCACCCAGTGGCAAATCAACCATGTTGATTTTGGTCATCATAACAGAAAGGTTTTCCCCTTTCAGAACCTTCTCTCTGACTTCCACACCCATGGATTCTGGATCTTCTGGATCAGAGTTAAATGGGTCACCGGCGACAACCACGATTTCAGGAAGTAAATCCACTAGGGATCTAACAGCTGTGGATTTCCCTGTTCCTCGATCCCCCATGATCATTACGCCTCCGATCTTCGGATCAATCACGTTTAGCAGGAGGCACAGTTTCATCTCATCCTGTCCTACTATAGCCGAAAAAGGATACACCGGCCTCTGGGTTTCTGTAGAGGCAAGCTTTTGTGCCTGAAAATTACATGGCATCCAATAAATTCAAAACCCATTCTTCCAAAATTTAGCTAGAAAATTGTCATCTAAGTAATGGGATTTTCTTATAGATTACTTTCAGATGCAAAGAAATACTTTATGATCTAACTCAAACAGTTAAAGAGCACAAGCTGTGCAAATTCCAATTTCCAGAAAACATTTCAGTACCCAGATAAGCAACAGCAGAAATGATGAAATTTCTTTGATTACTAATGTTGAGGATCATGATTTAAGAGATGAAGATAGAAATTCAGACCTTCTCAGTAGGGTTGATTTCGGTGGCGACGTTAGTAACTGCGACATGGAACCGAGATCGCTCCTTAACAGGAATTCCAATCCCACCATAAAACTTCCTCCTGAAAATCTGGCCTGAAATCACAAGATTAGAAGATCAAGCACTAAAAATCAACTTCTATTTCTTCTTCTTCTTCTTCTTTTTCATCTCCGTTAAAATCTGCTAAAACCCAACTCTGATTTTCATTAATGGCACTTGAAAACAACACAAAATTTATAGATACAGAAACATCGGAGATGAACTGGGTTAGTTCCACACATATCAGAACCTCAAAAACTATACAAAAACTTCAGTACAATCAGGGAAAAAAGAAAAAAAAAAGGTGGGGGTTTGACTTTCCTCGTACAATATACCTGGAAAGGTAGAGACAGACGCAATGGAAGACTTTGAGGACGGAGAATAGGGGCGTTGAGATACCAAGATGGCCGTAGAAGAGGCTCCGAGCAATCCCACCATTTCCTAACTGTTTCAAGGACTTACAGATTTCCTCTGTAATCTGAATGTCATACGTTCACAGAGGTTTTGTTCGTGTCATGAGCGGATAAGAAGATAGCGTCGACACTCCACTCCACTGTGTTGCCTAATAAGCCTTGTTAGTTTTTCATTTTCGGATTTTTGCAAACATGTCCTTGATTTTAACATATTTTCACAAAGAGCATCCTATATTTTGCTTATTTTCACTGATGCCTCTATATTTTATGCTTTTACAATTATACTGTGACATAAAAATGTTCACAATTCTGGCATTTTTAACATTTAAATCACAAAATTATCTTTATCTGAACTAAAAATGCTAAAGAGAACCACATATTAAATCTCTTTTTTTTTTTTGGGTATATTTTCCACAGGTCAGTCCGGCACATAGCCAGTAACACACGCACCCATCTATTATCTACTTACCGTCCTAAGCCTCTTGGGAGTGTGATTACGAAGGGGACCCATGAGCCTGGAAGCAAACCGTTGAGCAAGCTCCCATTATTTGGTGAAGGCAAGTATCGAACCCAGGTCTTGGGGACGACACCCCAAGCTACCCAAACACTAGACACTAGCATTAAATGACTGACATAACACACACATACACATACAGTCGTACACACATATAATGCATGCACAGTTTGATGAACACTAGATCATCAATTTCAAATTATAGCTTTGAATTCAATTGATTTCAAGCTCACACTTCTAGCCCACATGTGCCAAGAACAATGGCAAAACTACTAGAGTACAAAATCAAGTTTCAGAAAGAAAGAATGAACAATTTCTTTCGAACTGATTTGCATAAACGGATCGAAGTATGGTAAGTACAAGCTTTCTTGGTGAAAGATCACAAATCTTTAATCAACGACTTCTCAAAAGGGCCAGTGTGGTGAATTCTTATATTATACAGGACCAGCCAGCCATTGTTTCTCTGATACAACATGGGAAGAACTTCATTCGTACTGAGACCAAGATACAAAAGTGGATTATCAAGAAGAAGCACTTGACCAAAATTAAACTCTCTTCCAAAACAGTGATGATCCTACAGAAAATTCTTATTCAAGACTAGAATTACACTAGAATCAAGACAATTTGAACTCCTCTTTGCTGCTAAATTTCTCCATCTCTGCCCTGAAAGCAGGCATAGCTGTATCTTGCAAAGACACAAGAACCTTGAATCCATCCTTATTCCCCTCATTGGCAGCAGAGTAAGGCAGGAAGAAGCAAAGCTCAATGCTACCGAGTAGATTCCGTGAAAGTGGCAGAACAGTGACCGGACCTCCCCAACCGAAATCAACCGTCGAATGGCCCAAATGTCTCCAATCCGTGAATCCGCTCACTCCCTTCCCTGCAGTGATTCCCTCTGCATAATGTAGCTCTTGAAAGTCGATATATGACCTCACATATTCATCGGTGGTATTGCGTTTGCACTTCTTGATCAGCTCTGCTGTCTCCCAGATGGGTTGCTCCACCAGCTCTGTAGCACTGAGCTGAACATACATCGGGACGCAACCGTTGCCCCAGTACGCCATGGGTAGTGCCAGCTTTAGTGTTCTCCGGATGTTGACCGAGTATACAAATTTCACCTTCTCATCACCTGGAACTTCAGAGGCCTTAACCCTGCTCCATCAATGGCATAATCAATACAAGGCAGACAAAGCAAGCTCATATATGACTGAACAATAAAATTCTATGGGTGTGGATTTCATGCTGGCGAAATGTTGCCATTTTCTAAGCAACAAAAAATATGGGGGTGAAATTTCAACAATATTCCCCCATTTCATTTGATGATATTTTGGCGCTGGCAAAATCGAAATTTAAAACCTTGACACATTTTTTTTTTTTTGGTAACGTGGAACCACCAACCCCACTTAGTGGGGACGGGGTAAACCCCGGATACATGACCCCACCCAAAAGGACCATATATCAGGTAAGCTCGGGAACTCGAACCTGGGACCTACAGTTCCTGAGCTAGAGAACCTTGGGCACATGTTGATGTAGGCTTATGGTAATACATTGTCATCTCTGATCATGGTTTTGTCAAAACACATCAAACTCACATGTGAGCCCATTGAGGAGCTGAATTAAAGTGAGAATGGAGAGAATTTATCTCTAAATAGTTGCAAGATCTCATCTTCTTACTTTCCTTTATCTTATCTTTTATTTACACTACTCATGAACACTCGAATATTTTCATTATTTATCTTATTTTTCCTAATCTTTTCACAAATCCATCTCAATATCCTCATCTCTTTACTAACATTTTTATGTTTTCAGCATCTCTTTCTAATTTTTTTTTTTTTTTTTGCTTTGGCTAAAATCAGTATAAAATTTTCCTTCGAGCTTGAATAGAATACATAGATGAAGTAATACTTTAGAAGCGCCTTTCCATTTAGGCCATTTGGCTCTAATTCCATGTGCAACATCCTCATTAATACCCTCATTTTTATAGAAAATTAGTCCAAACTCCAAAGATAACAAAAGTAATTATTTTGGGGAATTACTTGGTTCTTGATTCTTACATTCAAGAACCAAGCTATAGGGATGTTTCAACCCGTCTTGCTTGAAGCTTTGCTCCATATCTAGGTAGGAGAAGGAAACAAGACATTACATTGATTGTCTGGTCACTGAAAACCTAAAGACTTGAAGCCTTCTTCTCTGTATCAGGCAACAAGAGGAACGAGTATGATGGACATCTTGCTTGAAGCTCTATTCCTAGCACCAAAAAAGCCAAACCGAACCATATCGAGAATGGGGAAGGCTTTCCTATTTATTCCCTCTACTAATAAAACCACATCATATGCAACAACATATACAAAAACACCTCTTCTTGAATATAAGCTATCAATCGATCCATCATCAAAGCAAAAATAAAAAGAGTTGTGAAACGTACTTGGTCCACCATAGGAAAGCACCCAAAGCTTCGAAGGTAGTAACCGCCAACCCGGACTTCTCAGCCAGGACGGCCTTGAACCGGTCCAAGCACTCATCTTTCACAGTGAAGCATTCACGAACAACCCGACCGGCCGGTCCACTATTATACGCCGAGAATTCCTTATCCAACCACAAAAACTGGTGAAAAGCACCTCGACCCGCGGTGGGTTTCTCGGTCCAAGCAGCTTCGCCCGGTCCCAAAAGAGCTCTATCGAGGCTTGAGTCGCCCCACGAGAGTACTCGGCCATGGTGTTAAAGAACTGAGTGGCGCCCATCCCATCGCACATCGAATGGTGAATCGAAGCCCCCGCCGCAAGCGAACACCGTGATCTGAATCACAAACGGAGTTTTCAGCTCGTCGCCGGATTTTGGGTTGGGTACCAAGTGTTCGAGGAAATGCGCAGCCGGGTCGTCCAGGTAGTTGACGGAGGCGAGCGTACAGTCCGCGGTTGCACGGACGACGGGGGTACCTTTCCCTCCGGTGCAGAATAGCTCCAACCGGGAATCTTCCGGGCGGCGCCGGAGAGTTCCGGCGAAGGGGTAGTAATAAACGAGAGCCTTGGATAGGGCTTGGGAGATTACGTCGACGGGATCGGCAGTGTTGTTGTTGTTGTTACCGTAGGCATGGGCGTAACGGAAGTTGACCTGGACGTTACGATCGTTATCGAGGTGGGAAAGAGGGAGGACGTGATCGTGTTGGAAAAGAAGATTAGAGGGGAAGACAAGGTTGGTGTCGACGATCTTCACTTCCATTGCCGGAATCTGTTTTGGTTGATCGGGGTTTCGTTGGTGGTGGCTCTGTTCAGTAGTTTTCTACGGTTTTGGGATTATTATTGGGAAAATTAGGGTGTAGGGTAACTTTTTAAGAATAATGCCAGAAAACTCATTTGAAAAGTCTTGGTTTCAAA
>JAUPMG010000019.1:6304132-6331475 GCA_031762675.1 Pachysandra terminalis
TTTTCAATCATCTTTGTAAATCTATATAAACAGAAGCTAATACAATGGTTAATCACGTTTTCCATCAATTGTTATATCTACGACTTTGTTTCCCTTCTTAATCTGTTTCAGGCAAGACCTGAGTGAATATGATGAGATACAGTTATATACAGTGTATATGCAACAAGAATGATGAGACCTTCCTGTGATTGGAATTCTTTCTGATAAGCAAGCGTTCAAGCCCGCTCCAAATACAGCTGAGGTGGAAGAAGTGTTTGATGTTCCTCTAGAAATGTTTCTCAAGGTCCTACTCAAGTTTTTTCACTTTCTTTCTAAAGTTAGATTCTATTTTTCAGACCTTTTTCACTTCTTAGAGATTTTGAGCTCATGGTGATGATTCAGGACGAAAACCGAAGAGCAGAGGAGAGAAAATGGAATGGGTATGAGTTTCTGGTCCATTTCTTTGACTATAAAGCTGATAATAAGAATTATGCGATATGGGGTGTAACTGCTGGGATCTTGATTCGGGTTGCATCGATTGTATATCAGCGACCACCAGCCTTTCTGGAGCAGAATCCTAACTTCAAGGTTCCTGGATTCGCTAATTAAGGTATTAACATGGCATGATGACTGGGTTGTAAACTCTTATTTTCCTCCCCCTATCAAAGCCTCTTTCTTCTCATTCTAATGTGAATAGCCTTCTATGCAATACTGCCTAGTTTTTGATATTTTACTGAGTATCACGACGCAGAATTTCTAAACCCTACTTACACTGTATATACTGATAAATTAAAAAAAAAAAAAAACACATAAATCACACCAAACTAATGAAACTATCTCAATGAAAATTTATTTAAGGGCATGCCTTCAAAAGACTTTCTGTGAGTAGGTTCCAACACTTTACATATAATCAATCTCAGTTATGGATCCAGTCAGTTCTTGCTTAACAATCAACATGCATCGACTCCAACAAGTCCTTGCAACTCAATTAGTTGAGGTCACTTAAATCAGTACCTAGAAAAGAAAATTGGAGTGTTTCTAAGCAAGTCTAGCTGACATCATAAACTAAAGCAACCTAAGTTTTGAACTTCTTAAGGCTGTGTTTGTTAATTGGAAAAGGATAGAAAGTAAAGTAAAAGAGCACTTTATATTCCTTTCCATCGTTTCTCCTTTATTTTGAGGGAAAAGGTTTGAGAAGCTTTTCACTAAAAATGGGACACTTTTGGAAAAGAACTTTCCAATGAGCCTACATTTTCCAATGAACCAAACACACAGATTTCGTTTGAAAGTTGGTTTTCCTTTCCTCTCCTATAGATTCTAGCTAATTTGGAACCTTGGATTTTAGAAGAAAAGAAAAAAGGAGTGGAAAATAAAAGAAAAGAAATGATTAGTATTTCTTTTCCAATGCTTGGTTAAGATGAGACATATGGAGAAAAGAAAAAACATATTCTGGCAACTTCCGATGACTTTTCAGTGAGTTTTCATATATTCCAACAAGGTTGATTGACTATAAGAGAACGATAAGAGATGTTATGGGTTCGGTTGGAATATTAGAGAATACTCATAACCTTTCTTTTCTTTTCTTTCAAAATTTCTACCTTTTTTAGGAGAAAGGATTCGGTCCCCAAAGAGAAATTTTTTTTTAAACTTATTTTCTCTATCCCCACCTCCTTCATTCTTCGACCAAACATGACAAAATTATTTCTCTAGCATTTTCTTTTCTTTTCTTTCAAAATCCAAGGTTCCAAACACAACCTTAAGGGTCTGTTTGACGCAAGGAATTAGACAAAATTATTTCTCTAGCATTTTCTTTTCTTGTAATTCTTTATTGTAATCAAACAAGAGAATTACAATTCAGAGAATTCAAATTCAGAGAATTCAAAATCTTCAGAATTATAATTTTACAGCTTAATTTCAATTCCATGCGTCAAACACACCCTAAAGGAATTGAGGAGAAAAGAAATAGAGTATCTGTGCTAGACTTAAATATGGAGACCATAACCACACCCTTTCGTCGTGGCTACTACACCAAATATCTAATAGCACATGAATATTTAAAACCAATGCAAACATGAATTTACCAATCAAAAATGCAAAGCGAGAGAACCTGTAATTACTAAACCCTCCATTGAGTGTTAAAAGTCCAATGAAGACTTCAAAGAAAATACACTGGGGAATCCATATGCACACAGATAACTAGGGTTCTTTCCTCAAAATGAACTCCATCTTTCCTCAATATTTGACCAAAAGTCTAAATACACTTCATGCAAATGTGAAGCTTCAATGTATGCATGGAAACTTAGGAATACAGGTCATATGAATGAAAAAATGACATAGCAACCCAAAAGATTCGAAAGGAAAGCAAGCAAAATCTTATTCTTCATTTTTTTTTTCTTTTTTTTTTTTCCCTTTCTCTAATAACCATGAAAGCAAGCAAAGGCAAATCCCACAGAATATGCAGGAGAAAGGGTTTCCTACTTACCTCCCTGGCTCCCTCAGCTAAACACCTCATAGAATTTTTCTATGACAAGTAAACCAGAGTCAATTGATTCCAATGGGTCCTTCCGAAGACGGTGTCTTAAGCAGTTGGGAATGACAGTAGCAATATCCTCAGCTGTAACTTTATCTCTTCCCTTCAGAGCAGCCAAAGCTTTTGCAGCTCTGTTCGATACGATATCACCTCTCAATCCATCAACATTCAGCTCAGCACAGACTCTAGAGATCTTCACGCGGAGATCATGATCAATCTGAACAGAAGAAAGAGAGCTCCTAGCCGAGGAAATCTGTTCCTGGAGCTTGTCTTGCTCACCCTTGTAAGTATCTCGGAACTCCTTAGGGTTCCGGTCAAACCGTGCTCTCTCCTCCACAATTTTCACTCTAAGTTCAGCATCCCTCACTGTCCCCACTTGGGCATGCATTCCAAACCGATCAAGAAGCTGCGGCCTCAGCTCGCCTTCTTCAGGGTTTCCTGATCCTATCAGGATAAAACGAGCGGGATGTGAAATCGATATCCCTTCTCGCTCCACTGTGTTCCACCCAGATGCAGCCGAGTCCAGAAGCACATCCACCAAATGATCATCCAAAAGATTAACTTCATCCACGTAAAGAATTCCTCTGTTAGCTTTAGCAAGAAGACCAGGCTCAAACGCCTTGACTCCTTCCGTGAGTGCCTTCTCAATGTCGATCGTCCCACAAACCCTATCCTCGGTCGCACCCAGTGGCAAATCAACCATATTGATTTTGGTCATCACAACATAAAGGTTCTCCCCTTTCATAACCTTCTCTCTGACTTCCACACCCATGGATTCTGGATCTTCTGGATCGGAGTTAAATGGGTCACCGGCGACAACCTCGATTTCAGGAAGTAAATCCACTAGGGATCTAACTGTAGTGGATTTCCCTGTTCCCCGATCGCCCATGATCATTACGCCTCCGATCTTTGGATCGATCACATTTAGCAGAAGGCACAGCTTCATCTCATCCTGTCCTACTATAGCCGAAAAAGGATACACCGGCCTCTGGGTTTCTGTAGAGGCAAGCTTTTGTGCCTGAAACAGTTAAAGAGCACCAATTCTTCTAAAATTTAGCAAGAACATTGTCATCTAAGTGATGGAATTTTCTTATAGATTATTTTCAGATGCAAAGAAATACTTTATGATCTGACTCAAACAGTTAAAGAGCACCAATTCTTCCAAAATTTAGCTAGAACATTGTCATCTAAGTGATGGGATTTTCTTATAGATAACTTTCAAAAGCAAAGAAATAATTTATGATCTAACTTAAACAATTAAAGAGCAGCAATTCTTCCAAAATTTAGCTAGAACATTGTCATCTAAGTGATGGGATTTTCTTGTAGATAACTTCCAGAAAAAAAGAAATAGTTTATGATCTAACTCAAACAGTTAAAAGGCACAAGCCATGCAAAATCCAATTTCAAGAAAACATTTCAGTACCCAGATAATCAACAGCAGAAATGATGAAATTTCTTTGATTACTAATGTTGAGGATCATGATTTAAGAGACGAAGATAGAGATTCAGACCTTCTCAGAAGAGTTGATTTCTGTGGCGACATTAGTAACTGCGACATGGAACCGGGATCTCTCCTTAACAGGAATTCCAATCCTGCCATAAAACTTCCTCCTGAAAATCTGGCCTGAAAGCACAAGATTAGAAGATCAAGCACTAAAAAAAAACTTCTATTTCATCTTCTTCTTTCTCCCATCTCCGTTAAAATCTGCTAAAACCCAACTCTGCTTTTCATTAATTTCACTTGAAAACAACACACGAAATTTATAGATACAGAAACATCGGAGATGAACTGGGTCAGTTCCACACATATCAGAACCTCAAAAACTACACAAAACTTCAGTAAAATCAGGGAATCAAAAAAGTGGGGTTTGACTTTCCTACTAGAATATACCTGGAAAGAAAGACAGATACGCAATGGAAGGCTTTGAGGACGGAGAATAGGGGCGTTGAGATACCAAAATGGCCGTAGAAGAGGCTCCGAGCAATCCCGCCATTTCCTAACTGTTTCAAGTTCTTACAGATTTCCTCTGTAATCTGAATATCAGAACGTTCACAGAGGTTTTGTTCGTGTCATGAGCGGATAAGAAGATAGCGTCCGACACTCCATTCCACTGTGTTGCCTAATAAGCTTTGTTAGTTTTTCATTTTCGGATTTTTGCAAACCTATCCTTGATTTTTGACACATTTTCACATATAGCATATTTTATTTTACGTATTTGCACTGATGCCTCTATATTTTTTGCTTTTACAATATCAAAATGTGTTCCGGCATTTTTAACATTTAAATCACATAATTATCTTTATCTGAACTAAAAAGGCCAAAGATAAACACATTAAGGCCTTGTTAGGTGTAGCTTCCTAGGGCCACGAAGGCCTTCCTAAACCCAAAAAGGCTTCTCACCAAATACTCCGAGTGTAGGCAAAATTTTTGAAAGCAGTTTTGGATGGAAGCGCTTCTTTGGGAAGTCTATTTTGGCAAAGAAGCCTGTTTTGAGTAGAGTTGCTTCCACCAATTGCATTTACACGAAGCAATTAGCAATAATTTAAATTTAAGTAAAACTTCTAAAATAAGAAAAATATCCTTTTATTTCTATTATACATTATTTAGGAGGACAAAAATATCGATCAAACTTAAAATTATGTACGAGAACATCATTTTGTATTATTTTTCTCACGAAAATTTAACTAATGGCTTTGATAAAAATGTCCTTTCAGACAAACCCCTTGCTTTGCAAACGGACCCTAAAGTGGATTATCAAGAAGAAACACATGACAAAAATTAAACTCTCTTCCAACAGTAAGAAGAAAAAGATGATCCTACAGAAAATTCTTATTCAAGGCATTA
Organism: Pachysandra terminalis; assembly: GCA_031762675.1. NCBI lineage: Eukaryota > Viridiplantae > Streptophyta > Magnoliopsida > Buxales > Buxaceae > Pachysandra > Pachysandra terminalis. The sequence goes on from JAUPMG010000019.1 coordinate 6,309,487, forward strand.
CTTGCAAGACTGCCCTCTATTTGAAGAAAATCAAAAGCAACTAGAATCAAGACAACTTGAACTCCTCTTTGCTGCTAAACTTCTCCATCTCTGCCCTGAAAGCAGGCATAGCTGTATCTTGCAAAGACACTAGAACCTTAAATCCATCCTTATTCCCCTCATTGGCAGCAGAGTAAGGCAAGAAGAAGCAAAGCTCAATGCTACCGAGTAGATTCCGCGAAAGTGGCAGAACAGTGACCGGACCTCCCCAACCGAAATCAACTGTCGAATGGCCCAAATGTCTCCAATCCGTGAATCCGCTCACTCCCTTCCCTGCAGTGATTCCCTCTGCGTAATGTAGCTCTTGAAAGTCGATATATGATCTCACATATTCATCGGTGGTATTGCGTTTGCACTTCTTGATCAGTGCTGCTGTCTCCCAGATGGGTTGCTCCACCAGTTCTTTAGCAGTAAGCTGAACATACATTGGGACGCAACCGTTGCCCCAGTAGGCCATGGGTAGTGCCGGCTTTAGTGTTCTCCGGATGTTGACTGAGTATACAAATTTCACCCTCTCATCACCTGGAACTTCAGAGGCCTTAACCCTGTTACATCATTGGCATTATCAACACAAGGCAGACAAAGCAAGCTCATATATGACTGAACAATAAAATTCCATGGGAGTGGGTTTAATCAGCTTTTCTTCCTATGTAGACTGTAGGCGATTCCCACAAACAGCTATAATTAAGACCACATTTATTTTCAACGAGTGGTGATAAGGAAGGCACATCAACGTTTTAAATTTCACCGACATGTTGCCATTTTCTGGTATGGCGACACGAAATATGGGGGTGATATTTCAGCGATATCCTCCCATTTCAGAGATATTTGGCAATATATTGGCAAAATTTCGCCAGCCCATGAAAAAATCTCAGGCAAAATCGAAATTTAAAACCTTGGACACATGCTGATGTTGGCTTATGGTAAGAGATTGTCATCTTTGATCATGGTTCTGTCAAAACACATCAAACTCACATGTGAGCCCATTGGGGGCCTGAATTAAAGTGAGAATGGAGAGATTTTATCTCTAAATAGTTGCAAGATCTCATCTTCTTGCTTTTAAATGACACAAAGAGTTACATTCAGTCACACTAGCCATAATTTGTATGGGAGTAGTTGCCAAGTAGATTTGTATGTTACATTAGAGACATGCTCAGATTAGACAACTTAGAGAGCTTTGTACATGCCTGCCTGATCCCCATTTATTCTAAGTAGACAAGGCCAGGAATGCTATTCAATTATTCTGGAGTTAAGCTAATATTTATTATTGAATATGATTCCACAATAGTAGTGAAGTGAAGTGGGGCCTAAAAATACATTTTTTTTCCAAGTTTTGTTATCAACCTAAGAGCCATTGCATTCCCAAACCTTAATTAATGCTATGGAAAATAAAATTTTGATTTCTTCCATTTCTAATTGTTTTTTTTTTTCTTTCATTTTTTTTTTTTTTTTTTTTTGTATAAATTGGTGGAGGAGTTAACAATCCCATTCCACATTACTTGATCTAACTAGATGGTCATGACTGCAGCAGTCTTGTATGCATTTTTGCGATCAACCCCACCTTGAGTCACTGCCTAATCACCAATACCATCTAATTGACCGTCGTCGATAACCCTTGAAAAGCAATACTACATTTAATCAAAAAAAATAACAAAATGCCTTATCCAAACTAGTTCAGGTCGGTGACATGAATCCTGATACATTATCCCGATCTGTCATAAAACATTTCTTCATGTGTAATTAAATCAATTCTGACCGACTATATCCATGTCCTTTTCTGTCTTCCTTTAACCCTTTTTAATCATTCAAAATACACCCCCGAGCTCCTAATGAGCAAACCGCTAGGTTTGCATTTTGCATTTAACATGGACAAACTATCTAACTTACTTTCCTTTATCTTATCTTTCATTTAAACTACTCTTGAACTTGAACGCTCGAATATTTTCAATTTTTTATCTTGTTTTCCTAATTTTTTCACAAATCCATCTCAACATCCTCATCTCTTCACTAACATTTTTGTGTTTTCAGCATCTCTTTCTAATTTTATTTTTTTTGCTAAAAGCCGTATAAAATTTTCCTTCGCGCTTGAATAGAATACATAGATGAAATAATATTTTAGAAGCGCCTTTCCATTTAGGCCATCTGGTTCTAATTCTATGTGCCATGGTTTCAAGACTCGGGTGATACCGGTCTGTACCAGGACCGGAACAATACCGGTCCGGTTCCAACCCGCAATACAAAGACTTGTATCGTCGGGTTATGGACAGCGGTCCGGTGACCAGTCATGTCGGTCCGTGATCGGTTCTGGCAGTCCAACGACCGGTCCCTCTAGTACCGCCGGTCCAGCAGTCCGGCGACCATTTCGGCGCCGGTCTAAAATTTCTAAATTTTTATTTTTTTTTATTTTTTGTTTTCTGTACTGGATCCGGACCGGAACCGGACGGGATCGGTCCCCGGTCTTTAAAATCTTGCCATGTGCAACATCTCGTCAATTGATCCATAGTCAAAGTAAAATAAATAAAAAAATAAAAAAAAAAAAAAAAAAAAAAAAAGGAAGAGTTATGAAACGTACTTGGTCCGCCATAGGAAAGCACCCAAAGCTTCAAAGGTAGTAAAAGCCAACCCAGACTTCTCTGCCAGGATAGCCTTGAACCGATCCAGGCACTCATCCTTCACAGTGAAGCACTCACGAACAACCCGACCGGCCGGCCCATTATTATACGCCGAGAACTCCTTATCCAACCACAAAAACTCGTGGAAAGGCACCTCGACCCGCGGCGGGTTTCTCGGTCCAAGCAGGTTAACCCGGTTCCACAAGGGCTCTATCGAGGGTTGAGTCGCCCCACGAGCGAACTCGGCCATGGTGTTAAAGAACTGAGTCGCACCCATCCCATCGCACATCGAATGATGAATCGAAGCCCCAAGGCTGTGCCCGCCACAAGCGAACACCGTGATCTGAATCACAAATGGGGTTTGCAGCTCGTCGCCGGATTTCGGGTTGGGCACCAAGTGTTCGAGGAAATACGCAGCCGGGTCGTCCAGGTAGTTTAAGGAGGCGAGCGTGCAGTCCGCGGTTGCACGGATGACTGGTGCACCTTTCCCTGCGGTACAGAATAGCTCCAGCCGGGAATCTTCCGGGCGACGCCGGAGAGTTCCGGCAAAGGGGTAGTAATAAACGAGAGCCTTGGAGAGGGCTTCGGAGATTACATCGACGGGATCGGCAGTGTTGTTGTTGTTGTTAACGTAGGCACGGACGTAACGGAAGTTGACCTGGACGTTATGGTCGTTATCGATGTGGGAAAGAGGAAGGATGTGATCGTGTTGGAAAGGAGGATTAGAGGGGAAGACGAGGTTTGTGTCGACGATCTTCACCTCCATTGATGGAATCTGTTTTGGCTGATTGGGGTTTCTTCTTTGGTGTTTGGTTGGTGGTGGCTCTGTTCAGTAGATTTATACGGTTTTGGGTTTGGTAATTTTATTTTATTTTTTCTTTCACAGCCACCAACCAAACAAACGCCACATGGAGAGGTCTTTGTTGGAACGGAAGACTTTGATAATGGAGAGTGACAAGGTGGAGCAGACGCCCGCCTTACCTACTTGTTTCTGCTATTGGCTTCTTGTTCCTCGGTTCGGTTTGATCCGGGTTGATGTCAACTCAAAATTAAACCGAGGTTAGTGAGAGGTCAAACCAATATCAAACTGAATCGACCGACCTCTTCAACCCAAAAACCGAGCCGAAATTAAAATGGAAAGTCATAAAACCAAACCAAACCAATCCAATCAAAATCGTAAATTCGCTTCGGGTTGGATTGTATTTTGGGGTGACACGTCGGATTAAATAGTCATGTTGAGTTTGGGCTCATGGCCCATGGCACAACACGACCTGACCACAGGCACGATTGGGTTTTGGGCAAAATATGAACAAAAGCACAGACCTGGCACAAAACGATGTGGCCCGATTATTGTCGGGTCGTGTCCGTCCGCCATATTAAGGCCCATTGGACACCTCAGGTCCAAACTTAATTCTCGAAGAACGGTGACGGAAGAGGATGATGGCCTCGCTTGCTCTTCTCCAAGCCTCACCAGTCACTCTCGGCTCGCCCAAGGTCCGGCGTCCAACCTTCCATGGCCTGGAATCCTGCTCAACCATGGCTGAGCTTAAGCAATTCCACTCCCAAATCAACCGACTTGGCCTCTCTGCCGACAACGATGCCATGGGCAGACTCATAAAGTTCTGTGCAATATCTGAATCCGGTGATCTAAACTACGCTTTGCAACTGTTCGATAAAATTCCTCATCCAGATGCCTTCATTTATAATACTATCATTAGAGGTTACTTACAAGCTCTCTTCACCAGAGACTGTATTCTCTTTTACTTCCAAATGTTGCTTGACTCTGTTACACCTAACAAATTCACCTTCCCTTCTGTCATCAGAGCTTGTTGTTGCATTGAGAATGCAATTGAAGAAGGAAAACAAATCCATGCTCATGTTTTTAAATTTGGGTTTGGGGCAGATAGGTTCTCTCAGAACAATTTGATCCACATGTATGTGAAATTCCAATGTTTAGAGGAAGCAAGAAGAGTCTTTGATAAGATGCCTCAGCGTGATGTAGTCTCTTGGACCACTTTGATTACTGGGTATTCTCAATGGGGATCTGTAGATGATGCTTTTAAAATTTTTGAGTTGATCCCTGAGAGGAATTCTGTGTCATGGAATGCCATGATAGCTGCTTATGTCCAAAGCAATTGCTTCCATGAGGCACTTGTTCTGTTCAATAGGATGAGGGGAGAGAAAGTGGAGTTGGATAAGTTCGTGGCGGCGAGTATATTATCGGCTTGTACGGGATTGGGAGCTCTGGAGCAAGGGGAGTGGATACATGGATATATAGAGAATAGTGGGATTGAAATGGACTCGAAACTAGCAACGACAATTATCGATATGTATTGCAAATGTGGTTGTTTAGAGAAGGCGTTTACGGTATTCAATAAGTTGCCTCGTAAAAGTATTTCTTCGTGGAATTGCATGATTGGGGGGCTAGCGACCCACGGGAAAGGGGAGGATGCCATTGAGCTTTTGAAGGAGATGGAGAGGAAGATGATAACCCCGGATAACATCACTTTTGTGAATGTTCTTAGTGCTTGCGCCCATGCAGGGTTGGTCGAAGAGGGGCGGTATTACTTCCGGTACATGACTGAAGTTTATAGTATTGAGCCCAAGATGGAACATTTCGGATGCATGGTTGATTTGCTCGGTAGAGCTGGCTTGCTGGAAGAAGCAAGAATCCTTATAGATGAGATGCCCATGGATCCAGATGTAGGTGTCTTGGGTGCCCTTCTTGGGGCTTGTAAGATCCATGGAGAAATTGATTTGGGAGAGGAAGTAGGGAAACGAGTTATTGAGCTCGAGCCTCACAATAGCGGGCGATATGTGTTATTGGCTAATTTATATGCCAATGTTGGTAGATGGGATGATGTTGCCAATGTGAGGAAATTAATGAATGATCGGGGAGTGAAGAAGGTACCCGGATGTTCAGTGATTGAATTGGATGGTGTAATCAGTGAATTCATTGCTGGGGGTAGGGCTCATCCTCGGGCCAAAGATATTTATGTCAAGGTCGATGAGATGTTGGAAAGAATAAGGTCTGTAGGTTATGTTCCCGACACTGACGGCGTATTGCATGATATTGAGGAGGAGGAAAAGGAAAATCCCTTATACTATCATAGTGAAAAGCTTGCCATTGCCTTTGGCTTGTTGAAGACCGGACCTGGGGAAACAATTCGTATCTCAAAGAATTTGCGTGTGTGTAGAGACTGTCATAATGCAAGCAAGCTCATTTCCAAGGTTTTTGATCGTGAAATAGTCGTGAGGGATAGGAATCGGCTCCACCACTTTAGAGAGGGGGAGTGTTCTTGCAAGGATTATTGGTGAGACTTGAGAGGGGGGTGGTGATCTGTTATAGAGGGGTCCTTTCCCCTTTATCTATTTATTGTTGGTTTTATATCTGTATAGATATGCAAGAAACTAAGAAAAAACGTACTGTATTAAAGGAATGGAAGCAAAGGAGCTAAGAAAATGAAGGACAATGCATCTGTATGACACTGAAAAAACTCCAGACTTCATGATCTTACGGGTCCCATTTGGTCCTGTGTTCTTTCAGCATTTACGGGTGCGAATGGAGAGGTGGAAAAACAACTTTTGCGGGTGTTCCTTTTGCGAGGCACTGGTGTTATACTACTGAAGGACAAAAATGAATTGGTGGGTAAGAGATCTTTGCTAGGTTACTGTTAGAATTGTAGAGGAGTTGGTGCTATATTTTCCTGGGCATTCAAATGCTATATATATATATATATATATATCAAACAGATTTGGCATTTGAATGCACAGGGGAATATGGCACCAACTATATATATATATATATATATATATATATATATGGTTTTGAATAACCTTATATCAAAAGGGTGGAATGTGCTCTTTACAGGATTTCATTAATGTAGTTCATGAAATCACCTAGCTTGATAGAAGCAAAGATGCTTTAGCAAGCATGCCCTTGTGTTAGTGGTCAATTGATCAAGCAATGGAATCATAAACGGTCCATAATATCATTTGAGCTTGACCTTGTTCTTAACCCATCTATTATCCTCATGGATCACTACCCGAATCAAGTTCGGATGTAAAAGCACCTTTAATATTCATGTGAGCAGTGAAAAGTGTGGTTGATATAGGAAGATTTGTACCATTCTCCAACTGAGTACAATTATAGTCGAGGCATTCTATGGTATATATATGTAGATGAAATCTAGATTTTTAAATGTATTTGAACTGTAGTATTGGAACTTGAAAATCAAAGAAATGGGGATTTACACCAATACCATGACAGTGGTTCTTCAAGTTATGTATGTCACTCATCATATCTACATTTACTGGTAGTATCTTGAGACAATAAAGTGTTGATATTTTTAAACAAATAATTTCTGTTAGGTATTAAAAGAAAAGACTCATAGTGATATATGATCATTTAAAGTTAAAGATCTGTTTTAATCATTTAACATATGCATTTTCCCATAAAAAAATGTAGTGTTAGCTTAAACCAATTCATGCGTGAGTGTATATTTGTTGGTAGGTAAGGCATGTTCTTTTTGATGTATCTGTTATTCTGTTAGTCACACTTGAATAGAATGTTTTTATTTAAAATGAATTACTGTCATTTGCCTGTGAAGGACATTGCTGATATCAAACTACAGTTTGGTATTTAGCTTGATTATTTGTCATTTGTTATTGTAGATTGGTAGAATTTTTTGTTCTTTAGGAAATGATAAGGTAATGGCAAGAAGAATTCACTAGGCTTTCTAGAAATGACATGCTTTCTAGAAATGATAAGGTAATGGTAAGAAGAATTCACAAGGCCATCTCGTATCGTATCTTTTCAAATAGTACCCATTCAAGAATACTATCTACAGTCGCAAAAATTCGGAAAGAGCCAGATTCATATTCTTCCATTTACAAGAATGGCTAGCCCTACAATGTGCACAGATTACCTCTCCATGCTGACTAATTCCCAGAAGTCCTGTAAGTGTACCATATTACTACATCATTTATCATTGTGGTTGCTTTCTTGCTTAGAATGCCTAATTGTTGTGTGTTGGTTTTGCTGATTGCTTGCTCGACTCTATAGTAGACAGCATTCGAGACTACTATCTACAGTCGCAAAAATTTGGAAAGAGCCAGATTCATATTCTTCCATTTAAAACTGCAAGGGATGGCCAGCAAAATCGATTGTCAAACAAACAGCACAGATAGCAGGTTTGATCCAATTGTTACACGATTGGCTAGCCCTACAATGTGCACAGATTACCTCTCCATGCTGACTAGCTCCCAGATGCAGTTCATGTATCTTTGTGTCCTCCATCAGAACAGGGCCTTCTCTGTCACATGTTGGGTTAGTACTGCAATCTTGTAAATTTATGGTACATTTAGAAAGAAAGAGAGAAGAGTACAAATGGGCCGGGATGCCCATGCCGGCCCGACACTACATGATTTGGGTGAGTAGATATGTATTAATGGGTCTAGTCACACATGCAAGCCCAACACGATTTAGGCCGTGTCAGGCACAACATGATAAGCTTATAGTGCCAGGCCGGAGCACGGGTACGGCTGGGTCTTTGGCCATATTATAGGCAATAGCATGGGCCTCGCTCGGCACAGGCACGAACATGGCTGGGTCTTTTCGGCCACACTAGGCAAAAGTATGGGCTCAACCTGGCACGCTAAGTGTCGTCCCTCATGCCGTGTTGGGTCCGAAATTAGGCAATGTGCATAATTTCTTCAGCTGATTGAATCACTTGCTTTCAGATCCTTCCTCACCAACTTCATCCAATCTATATAACCATATCACTATATTAATCTGCATTGATAAAATTGTATTTGCACCTATAAAAATAGACACAAAAGCCACTTCAACGAAGTACTAAAACACAATTTTGCATTATAATCTTCAATGCTTAAGATTGGATTGGTGCTTACGGCTACGTTTGGCTCGACTTATATAAGTGGTTATTTGAGCTTATAACTTATTAAAGCACTTTCTAAAATTAAAAGTGTGTTTGGTAACATCTAATGGGTAAGTGCTTATCCATAACCACTAAAGGAAAGCTGCCCATAAGGAGAAGCTGCTGAGTTATCACTTATGCTAGAAGCTATTTCCAAACTTTAGTAATATTTTCATAATTTCCATTTTACCCTTAAACTTTTATACGCACTTTAATAAATTTATATTTAACAAACACTATTGTCTTCAAGTAAGCAATTTATTGTTGATGTGGATAAGTGCTCCCCTTTAGTCACTTATCCAAAAGCACAAGCCGGATCAAACACAACCTAAGCTTCAAAAATGATATTTTAATTCCTAATTTTGAGAAAATTCTTAAAAGAAAATTCTTGTTAAAGTATTTAAGTTATCCGTCTTACCAAACACCTTTTTTTTTGGGGAACTCATTTTTAGTTATACTTTTTGTAAATATATTAAAGTCAGTAATGCTTTTTGAAATTTCTTAAAATTGATTCTACTTTTTCAATTGTTTTTAAAACGAGTGGTCATGCACTGTAGTGCGATCACTCGTTCCCAAAATACTCTTTCTCCCTCTTCCAGATTTCTCCACTGGTTGGTACATTCCTACCTACTAGGTGGTGCATCCTTTAAAGAATGCACCACCTAGGGGACAAGGATGCACCACCCAGTGGGCTTGTCCTTGCACACTTGGTGGTGCAAGGGTGCACCACCCACTGGGCATCCCTTGCACACTTGAAGGTACAAAGATGCACCACTCAGTGGGCAGGGATGCACCTATTAGTAGAGAATCTGAAAGATGGAGAAAAGGTATTTTGGGAACGAGAGGTCGCGCTAAGTGCAGGATCACTCGTTTTAAAAACATTTGAAAAAGTATGATTAGTTTTATTAAGTTTCAAAAAACATTACTAACTTTAATATATTTACAAAAAATACAACTAAATATGAGTTTTCCTTTTTCTTTTTGTTTTTTTTTCAAACCAATCAACTTAATGCGGTTGTAAATAAGTGCTCTCATTGAGTCACTTATCCAATGAGTGTTTATCCAAAGGCACAAGCCGGGCCAAAACATAGCCCACAGTATATAAAAACAAAAGTGCTTATTTTGAAGCACTAACGATTAAACAAGTGGATTAAAAAGTCAAATTCTTCTTCACAATCTCTTTGCTCTCATTGAGTCACTTATCCAATGAGCCTTTATCCAAAGGCACAAGCTGGGCCAAACATAGCCCACAGTATAAAAAAAACAGTGCTTATTTTGAAGCACTAACGATTAAACAAGTGGATTAAAAAGTCAAAATCTTCTTCACAATCTCTTTGCTTGGATTATCCTTAGAAAATGCCATGGAGAATGTAGGGATCAATGGGAGAACAATGGATAAGTCAATAAATAGTATTTGATTGTCATTATAGTCTTGTTTGTCTAGGCATTGTAGACAGCTTCCGTCAACGTTTGAATGCCACTACTAGACTAGATAAGTTCAATGTGTCTACCTACAGTGTCAGCCAATGAAATAAGTGAAGAATGGGGTTGTAGATAGGTTATGCTGAGGTGGCAAAACCCGTATACTAACCAAATAATGTCGTGTCCACAGATTGAAGATTGGCACGTGATACGATATTATGCTATGCCGTACCTAAATTGAGAGACTTTAAACCGTATGGTCACCAGCTCATGAAACAGCTGGATTGTTAAACCATTTGATATACGTTGTTGTGCTCTTCTCGAATAGCTTGAGCTTGTAGAGTAATCGGGCGTTTCATATGGTATCAGAGCGGGAGGTCAAGTGATCGAATCCTGGGGTGCATGTTTCTGTGTTTGTCTTGGTGCCTTATATTCTCCCATAGATGTATTGTTCTTTCGCGGAGCCCACACGTACAGAAGGTGTTGAACTATTTGATATACATTATTGTGCGCTTCTCTAATAGTTTGAGCTTTTAGAGTTTAACATGGATGAATCGTGTCATGCTCTGTCCAATTTTGAACTTGTCTATATTATATTAGGACACATTATATCATATCGTGTCTGTACTATGAATCGCAAAACTCAAACACAGTAACCATGTCTCGTATCGGCAAGCAACAACGCGCAGTCACAGCCCATGTCCACTCTACTTATAGTAATCTCATAGAGTTCGTGGGATCCGGCGCTATGCCATGTCAGAAACGATAAAGATAAGACGATGAACTATCTCACATCCTCAATGAGCCTAACATCAGCAGCTAAAAGGCCGTTCAACAGCTCGTTATGAATAGGCAGCCAAAAGTTAATTTCAGTTTGGCAATTCTTTGTTCACATCATTTAAAAACCACGTTCCGATTTACTGTTTGTTTTTTGGGGGGTTTCATCAGCCTTTCTATAAGACCTTCCTTTATATATAATATAATTTTAGTTGTTTAATGCAGCTAGTGTGATTAGCAGTCATCATCACTTAATGAGATCCATGTAAAGATATGTATCTTTCTGGTCATTCCAAAGCTTTTTTTTTTTTTTTACTTAGAATTTTTTATATATAGAGAAAGCTGATACAATTAGGGTTATAATTCGGTAGATTTGGTTCGGTTTAGTGGTCAAACTTAAACCAAATCGAATTACATTAAACTAAACCGAAAACCGAACCAAACTGATATAGACACAGAAAAATTCGATTTTTTGGTTCGGTTTGACAAAATTAATATTATTTTCTATACAAAACACACACATATATCTATATATATTATATATAATGTACTTCGGTTTTTTCGGTTCGGTCAATTTTAATTGAAGCCTTAACCAAAAATCAAACCAAACTAATTCGATTTTTTGTTTTCTAAACCATAACTAAACCAAAATAGGAAAAAAAAAAAAGAAAAACCAAACCAACTTTTTTCTGTTTGGTTTGTTCCATTTTTGGTGTAAACCAAACCAATTGACACCCCAAGATACAGTTGACCCTTTAACAACTAACAATTTATAATTAAACCTAATAACTAATTAAATTTTTTCAAGAATCAACTTGATTTCATAATGAATATCTAAACAGAAGCAAATCGTCTACGATATTTGATGCAATGATTCCTACGATACTAATCAGATAGTGCCCTACGATACTAATCAGATAGTGCCTGTCATGTGTACAAAATTAAAATGGGTGACCGACTAAATCTAAAACCCTGAGACATATTGACCTCACAGTGGCTTCCACCTTAATCCACCTTAATCGATTACCAGTATTGGCCTTGTATACATGACATCACATGGTTAATACCACTGAAAAAATCGCAACAAAATATCACGGACGGCTTCCTTTCAAATGTAAGTGATTATTTCTAATACCTACTAACTAATAATTTTTAAATAATTATTTAAGGGGCTTTATCAACAAAACAAAGATCATGAGATCGTTCATAACCTTGTCAGAATAGTTACTTTGATGAGTTTTATGTTTGTTTCTTTCAGGTGTAACCATGTAAGCACTATATATATTCGTGCTTATCTTGCATTACTAGCTTTCAATTATGAAGAAGAAGATTAAATAATAATGTAAACTTTCTTGTCTGCCATTTATTTTACATTGAAGATCTTCCTTGACTTTCTCCTTGAGAAGTAAGTCATGTAGGTAATTGATCGAACACAGTTAATGGATAAGAAAAGAACTGGTCGCTATCCATTCGTGGTTATCCTCTCTCTCATGGGGAATTCTTTTTATGAGGAAAACTTTCGTTGTTAATGGATAAGAAGAGAACTGGTCGCTATCCATTCGTGGTTATCCTCTCTCTCTCATGGGGAATTCTTTTTATGAGGAAAACCTTCGTTGTTAATGGATAAGAAGAGAACTGGTCGCTATCCATTCGTGGTTATCCTCTCTCTCATGGGGAAATCTTTTCATGAAGAAAACCTTCGTTGCTTAGCCCGATTGATATATATATATATATATATATATATATATATATATATAAAAGTTGAATGTTGTTAAAATGAATGTGTGTGAAAACTAAGAAAGATAAGGTGAGAAACGAACATATTTGAGGTTGTTTAGGTATGATTTATATAAAACGAAAATTTAAAAAACAGATATGAAAATGTATGTGAGAGAAATCATTGAAGATTCTAAAAAAGGTAAAAAAGAATATGAATGGAATCAATAAAAAAATTTGCGTACTCTTGTAATTTATTACTTGAAGATATGATTTTTGACAGAATAATATAGAGGAATAGAATTTTTGTTGCCGATCTCAACTAATTGATATATATATATATACATGCATGCAAGTATAAGCCAAAACAAGTGATAAGGATTCACACTTATTGTCAAGGATTGAACAAAGGGATTGGAAGAAAATGGAATGAATTCACCTTAATTTGAAGGGTACTAGCTAGGTATCTTTTTTCCCTTAATTATTGAGAACTGGTGTCCTGGATCCCTCTTACTTGATCACAGACTGGTTAGTTTTGTATTCTTAAATATAGCTAAGAAGGCAGTTAAGTTAAACCCACGAGGAATAACTAACCGATTACACAAAAAGACAATTTTTTCTTTATTTTTAATTTTGAAGCACAAGAAAGACAAATATATATGACCTAGTTTGAGTCTCCACTTTCTTTAAAAATAGTGAAAAAACACCATGACCATATCTATATATACTTGGCCCTTCTAAAGCTTTGATACTCTACACAAAGAGTTTTGAAACCTTAATTTAAGGGAGAATGGCTAGTTATATTTTGAGGTTCTGGGTTTGTCTCACCCTGGTCTTGCTTTCATTCTCCATGTCTGAACCTCGCCCTCTTGATCCATTTCTAGAACGTAGGAGCCTCGTTGGATCGTTTCAAGCATTCTTCAAAGATGCCAAAGAGATGGTCATCAAGGTTGAAGATATGGGAAGGAAAGTCGCATTTGGAAGCCATCATGAGTCCGAGCGACTGAGTCCCGGCGGACCTGACCCACAACATCACTCTTTGAATGTGTCTGAAACTAATGGATGAGCTAAAGGAAGTAATTTTTGTACGGTGTAATGTACTTCATCTTGTACTGCTAATCATTTTAACTCTGCTTGAATAATATATGAAACTTTTTGGAGAAATATTTGTGCTTCAAAAGATAATCTTTACTTAACATATATATTTTATTTTTTCATGTAAGAAACATAATCTTATCATAAAACATGATCTTACTTACATATTTTCATGTAATTAGAAAGAGTTGATTATCTTATCACTGGATTTGTAATGCAACACCAAACAAATATATAATAATAATAATAATAATAATAATAATAATAATAATAATAATAATATGAAGTGTTGGTTGATTACTATTAATCACATGCATGCTACTAGTGCTGGATATATTTAGGTTTTGTGGAGAAAAAATGGTGACGACTGACAACATAAAAAAATATAATATGGTTAACCCATAAGAAAAGAAGAAGGGTAATTGATGATGATGATTATTATATATATATATATATATATAATAATAATAATAATACAAATACATTAATATTATAGTTTTTTTTTTGGTCTTAACCACGTGGTGTCCCCACATCCACATAAGTGTGGGATTAATCCACGTTCGAGGCGGGAGCATTAAACATAAACCCCTGGCCACGAGTGCTTTTAGTGGGATTCGAATTCCAGACTTATCTCCGGAGACGCCCACTAGAGCCCAGCTTGCTACCTACTGAGCCACACATCGGTGGTTCATTAATATTATAGTTGATGCTTGTTATATTGTATATTATATATTAGGATGTGTGTTTAATATTAATACATAATCTAAAATATAAGAGCCAATCTAAGCTCGACTCTAACTCGTTAAAATAATAAGCTTTTTTTGGGACTCAAACTAAGTCGTCGAGCCTAATTATAGAATTCAAATTTGATTCATAGGAGCCGAACTTGAGCTAGCTTGGCTCGTTGACAACCCTATGTGATAGCAAGGTCATGCTTATCTTCCATAATTAACCATGACTCTACCATTTACTTTACATTGAAAATCTTCCTTGACTTAAGTGCTTCGTTTATCCTTGATTAGTAAGTCATGTGGGTATATGATGGAATCCATTGAATGGATATGAGAGTTGGTCGCTATTTCCGGCCGATATATATCAAACATCCTGTACCAATGGTTCTACATCCTTCAAGGTTTAAAGTCTTGGAATCGGGGACCGGTTTGGTCCTGGTCAATCTCGGTCTGAACCGGTGATACTAGTCAGTATCGGCCGGTTCCGATCCGGTATAAAAAATGGATCGCTGAAAAAAACTCTTATGTGGGTAAGGGTTACTCCAATCTCCTAGTCTCAAGCTCATAATTATGAACCAAATAAGAAATTTAAAACTTAAAACATAAACGGATTGGATTTGTTTGAAAACTGTTGGAAAAATGATAAAGATTATGCTCAAGAAGAAGCCAAAATAGTTATCCCAAAAAAATCCTTTGCCCCTTCAGTGTCTCATGGGGAAGTAACGCCTTGTTTAATCCAAGTGATATGTAATATATATATATATATATATATTGAACGTTGTTTGAATGCGAATTTTGAGATGGATATATGTGAAGACTAAGAAAGATGAGGTGAGGAACGAATATATTCGAAGTTGTTTGAAAGTGGCTTACTTAGAGAATAAGATAATGAAAATTTGGTTAAGATGGTAAGGATATATAAAACAGACTCGAAACAGCTATGAAAATGTGTGGGAGAAATCATTGAAAGTCTTAAGAGAGGCACAAAAGCACATAGATCGAATCAATTAAAAATGATTTGCATACTTGTAATTTGGTTGAAGATGTGATTTTTGACTGAATGAGATAGAGGAACTCATTTCTTATTACAATCCCAACTAATTGTGATAAAGTATATAATGATATATAAGCCAAAAACAGTGATTAGTGATAAAACAGAGAAAGGTTTGAATTCATTTTCTTCATATCTCTTCACACAAGGTATACAAGATATGTACAGAGTTGGTTCCATAAAAGACGGAACCAATTAGGAAAGAATTCTTAGGCTAGTGATCAGACTGCCCAGATTACATGGGATTTACAACAAATAAGGTAACTAATTATTCCTATAATCACTCTAAATAAATAGGAAATACAGCTCTCGCCAACACTCCCCCTCAAGTTGGTGCATAAATGTCTCTAATGCCCAACTTGTCTAGTGAGTTGTGGAAGCTTTTACTGGAAATGGCCTTCATAAGCATATCTGCTAGTTGATCTTCTGACCTCACAAATGGAAACTAAATGACTTTTTCTTCGAGATTATGTTTGATAAAATGTCTATCCACCTCAATGTGCTTGGTACAATCATGTTGAACCGGATTATGAGAAATCTCTATCGATGCTCTATTATCACATAATAGATTCATTTCAGAGTTAGGTGTAAAACCAATTTCGGTTAACAGCCTTGTAAGCCAAAGAAGTTCACAAATTCCCTTGGCCATTCCTCTAAACTCTGCTTCAGCACTAGACAATGCCACCACCTTTTGTTTTATACTCCTCCATGTAAATAAATTACCACCAACAAAGGTGAAGTATTCGGATGTGGACTTTCTACAAGACACAGCCCCTGCCCAATCAACGTCAGTGCAACCATCAATATTAAGATGATGGTCATTCTTAGAAAACACGAGTCCTCTACATGGGCAGATTTTAAGTAGCGAAGTATCCGAATCACCGCACTCATATGATCTTCACTAGGATAAATAGATTAGCCTTGGCTTGACCTGGCTACTTCTATTCCCAAAAAATATTTGAGTCCTCCGAGGTTCTTCATCTCGAATTCAGTGCCCAACTGCTCCTGAAGTTTGTTTGGAGATTTCTTCTCGAGATTACTTCTCTATTATCTCATGTGATAATCATGTCATCCACATAGATTATTAAAGTAGTTACCTTTCCCTTTTTATGTTTTAAGAATAGGGTATGATCCGAGTTGCTTTGCTGAAAACCATACTTTCTCATCGCTGAGCTAAATCGTCCGAACCATGCTCGCGGTGACTGTTTCAGTCCAAACAATGCCCGTTGCAACTTACAGACAACTCCAGTCTCTGATGATGCAGTGTAACCCGGTGGAATATCCATATATACTTCCTCCTCAAGATCTCCATGAAGAAAGGCATTCTTCATGTCGAATTGATGTAGTGGCCAACCTAAATTTGTTGCTAGAGATAACAAGAGTACTCTAACAGTGTTTAATTTTGCCACCGGTGAGAACGTCTCCTAATAGTCTATGCCATATGTTTGTGTATATCCCTTGGCCACAAGCCTCGCCTTGTACCTCTCAATGGACCCATCTGCCTTATGCTTAATGGAAAACACCCATTTGCACCCTACTGTTTTCTTTCCTTTCGGCAGCAGAACAATATACCAAGCTTTGTTCTTTTGTAGCGCTTCCATTTCTTCTTGAATTGCTTGAGACCATTTTGGATCTACTAAGGCTTCGTGTACTCCTCACTGAACATGACAAGAAGACAGCTTATGTGTGAATGCTATAAGAGGCTCGGATAGTCCCTGAGTGGTCACATGATTAGTAATCGGGTACTTTGATCCTTTTACTTCAACATCTGAAGAGTATCGATCTGGGGGCTTAGCCCTATTATGCTTGAAAGGTAAGTGATAATCGGCAGGAGTATCCAAAGCATGACTAGAAGATGGTATAGAGGAACTTACCTCAGGGATATTCTCAGGAGAGGGGTCGTTGGGTTCAGGAGAGAGAGGGGTTCTTTTAAGAGAAGTTTCTGATCCACTTTTCTCAACAATGTCACCATCATCTCCTTTGCTCTCTACATCAATTTCTGCACCATCTTCCTTATGTTCTTCAACAGCTATCACTCCATTTCTTTCCTTGTGTTGTTCAGTTTCCTAACTTTCCTCAAGTCTCAGACAATCCCACCACTTCTATTCTTCATCCCATAACTCCCCCTGAAGAAAAGAAGTAGACGCCGGTGAAGGGAAGAATTTTTCAGATTCTAAGAAAGTGACATCCATGATAATATATGTACGTTTGGTGGTAGGATTGTAGTACCGATATCCCTTTTTGTCTATGGCATACCCCAAAAAAGTGCATCGAACGGCGCAAGGGTCAAGCTTAGTTCGTTTATTTTTATGGAGGTGAACAAAAGCAACACATCCAAATATGCGTGGTGGAATAAGCAGCATATGGTTAGACAAAGCCTGTAACGAAGTCTTAAACTCCAATATTTTTTAGGGCATTCGGTTCAATAAGTGTACTGTTGTAACAACAGCATCATCCCAATATCTACTAGGCATATTCGCTCCAATTAACAAAGCACGTGCAGTTTCTAAAATATGTCTGTTCTTTCGTTCACCACGCCATTTTGTTATGGTGTTTTGAGTACAAGAAGTTTCATGAAGAAGGTCATTCAATTGAAAGTAGGCCTGAAATTCTTGATTGACATACTCCTCCATTATCTGAACGAAGGATCCGAACTTTAGCTAAGAATTGATTTTGAATCATAACATGAAATGCTCGAAACACACCAAACACCTCATCTTTATGTTTTAACAAATATAGCCAAGTCATCCGGGTACAATCATCAACAAAAATCACAAACCAACAAATACCATAGACAGTTGTGATGGGAGAGGGTCCCCAAACATCAGAATGAATCAAGACAAAAGGAATGTCACTTTTATTTAAACTGATTGGAAAAGATACACGATGACTTTTAGCTAAAATGCAAGTATCACATTTAAAGTCGGAATTGTGCAAATCTGAAAATAATTCATGAAACAAGCACTTCATGTAGCTAAATGATGGATGCCCCAAACGACGGTGCCACAACCACATCTGTTTCTCCTTGGCACTGATTGAGTGTTGTTGCACATTTTGGCTCTACCAGAACTGAAGTCATCCATGTAGTATAACCCCCCTCTCTTAGTACCACGCCCAATGATCTCCTTTGTGAGAATGTCCTGAAAGAGGAAGAAAGTAGGATATATTAGAGCTACGCAATTTAGTTCTTCAGTAGCTTGACTCACAGATAATAACTTATTTGAAAGAGACGGTACTAATAAAGTATTCGACAAAGAAAGTGAGGATGATAAGGCTACTGTTCCAAACCCCGTAACTGGGTATGTAACCCCATTAGCATTAGCAATGCTAGTCCATCTCAGCTATGTAATCTTAACAAAGTCTTTTGAACAAAATGTCATGTGGTCAGTTGCCCCCGAATCTACTATCCAATCACTGTAATCACCTTGAGTAGAATTAAGCAATGCATAGCTACTATTACCTTGGTCATTGAGAGTGGTTGTTGGTGCATTTTTAGATTCAACCTATGAAACAAGAGATAACTGAGGTTCTGTGTTCGCCAAGGCTATCTGTCCCGATCCACCAGCAGCTTCTCTCTGTTTTCGTGCCTTGAATTCATTCCACCATTCTGGATACTCGTGTAACTTAAAGCATGTTTCACGAGTATGTTTCATGTTCCCGCAGTGAGTGCAACCACTTCCTCCGCCCTCTGTTAGTCCCTTAGTCTTTGTAAATGCACTCGGTTTTCCACCATTTGAAGATGAGGACCCAGATTTGATCATCTGTAGCATAGATGGTTGTCCCGTTTTTATTCCTTTAGATGCCATAACATCACCTGTTGTAGTCTTTGTGCCTGTGAGCATTACTGCTTGTCTGATATCTTCCATCCGAACATGAGCATAAACCTGTTCAACAGTAGGAAACGACTGTAGTCAAAGTACATCACTTCAAATCTTGTCGAGTCTGTCATCCGACTCATCAAGAAAAATATAGGCTCTGTTTTCCTGTAGGAGAGCGTTCCACCTCTGTATATCGCCAGCGCATTCCATCGGATTCGGACTGCAAAAATCAATTTCCCTCCACAAACCTTGAAGGCCATTGTAGTATGATTCAATGAATCCCTCGGCTTGTCTCATTCGAGTCACACATCTCTTCAAATCATATACCTGAGATGTATCAGTTCCATTAAAGTAAGCGTAGCAATTGACTCCCATACCTATTTAGCAGTTGGAAAACGAATAAAGTTGCTGATTAATGAAGGGTCCATGGAATTGATCAACCATCCCTTCACAATAGGATTTTCTCTGTTCTCCATTTTCTAAAGGTTGGATCGGTTTTTACAGGTTGGGGAAGATCACCACTTATATATCCCATTTTGTCTCTGCCTGAGATATACATCTCAACAACTTGGGACCATAATGCATAGTTGGTACCATCTAACTTGATACCGATCTGTGTAGCAGCAGAATCATAGGTTGTCACTGGGGTCTAGGTCTGGGTCTGGGTCTAGTTTTGAGTCAAAGCCTGTGTCATTCTTGTCGTCAGGTCTTCAAGAATGGCAGCCGTGGAGTTCTCTCCACGATTCTCAAGCTCCACCAAATTAGTCGGTGCAGCCATTGTTTATGGGCTATTCTGGGTTCGCTAGTTTGGAATCGGATGTAGCAAAGATCCAAGAAAGCTCCTAGAATCTTTGCTCTGATACCATGATAAAACAAAGAAAGGTTTGAATTCTTTTTCTTCATATCTCTTCACACAAGGTATACAAGATATATACAAAGTTAGTTCTGTAAAAGACTGACCAATTAGGAAAGAACTCTATCTTAGACTAGTGATTAGGCTGCCCAGATTACATGGGATTTACAATAAATAAGGTAACTAATTATTCCTATAATCACTCTAAATAAATAAGAAATACAGCTCACGCCAGGATTCACACTTACTGTTACTGTCAAGGATTAAACAAAGGCATTGTAAGAAAATAGAATGATCTAATCTATATTTGAAGGACACTAGGTATCTTTTTCCCTTATTGCGAGAAGACAATTTATTTATTTATTTTTTAATTGGGTAATTATACTTACCTCCCTTGAGGTATGTCTAATCCAGTGTTTAAAAACTCGATAGGGCAAGTAACTCGGAAGTCTACCTATCCGAGTAACTCGGTCTTAGTTACCCGCTCGTCAATACAAAACTATATTAATATATTAAAAATATAATAAAAATAAAAAATATATATATGAGAAAAATCATAGAAAATATAGAAAATTCTATTCAAAATATATAAAAAATATGAGAAATAATAGAAAATGCATAAAAGTCTTGATGATATATTTAAATAATTTATGAATAATCTATTATGATTAATAATAACGATCTTTTATGACTTAAGATTAACCCATAAAATTTACACTTATAAAAAAAAACTATAATATTATTAATACATTTTTCGATGATTTAAAAACTCAATAATTAAAAATAAATGCAATAAAATACAAATACATACACAAGAAGCTATTATTATCGATTGAAAACAATAAATAAATAAATAAATAAATAAATAAAACGTTCTAAAGTTGTGATTCAATGAAAAATGAAAATAGAAAAAAAAAATGAAATAAAAAAAGCCTATAATTATTAATAGTCGATTGAAAAAAAAAAACTTACCGTGCTAAGCTTCTTTTGAGGATTTCAAATCTGTTGAACTCTTTGAAGAGTTTCAAATCTGCTGAACTTTTTGAAGAGTTTCAAATCAATTGAACTCTTTGAACTTGAAAGTGAAAGCTTCTCACACAACAAAGATTCACTCTCTCTCACCAACGATTTAGGGTTTTTTTTTTATTTGGAATCCTTGGATGTAACTAACTTGCTAAATTCAACATTAACATTAATTAAGAATGTTAAGAGTCGATTAAGTAAGATGGTTTTTAAAAAAAAATGTGTTTAAGCGTGTAATTAATGATTAATTAAAAGGGGTATTATTGTCAAAAACCTAATAAATCGGGTGAGTTAACCAAAAACTCGGTTGAGTTTAACGAGTAACTCAGCCGAGCTTTCTGGTGACCAATTGGTTAACTTCTGCATGGTTTTTAGGGCGAGTTAACCAGTAAGCTCACCTATCCGAGTAACTCAGCCAAATTTTCCGAATTACTCGCAAGTTTTAAAACACTAGTGTAAACTACACTTACCTCCCTTCACCTATGAAAAACAATACTTTGCTCCTTGATGTTTGAAGGGAGGTCACACTCACCTTCTTTCTATTAAGTCACATTCAAATGTTGGATTGAAATTACTAAAGTCACTTACTTAAAAAACCAAATTACCCTCTTTAAATTCTGAAATTATAAAATATAATTATTTTAAATCAATTACCTATTTTACCCTTTTATTTCATTTTATCCAATGAAAAAAGAGATATACTTTGTGGAAGGAAATCATGACACCTTACCGCCATTTTATCCTGGCAAGGATTTGCTGAAGTTTGCAAGGGGGCTCGCATCCTCTACAGCTTAAGGGTTACAACAATCCATACAGCACCGTTGGATTACTGCCACGTGGGTACCTCAATGGTACCCATGTGTTATTAGAAAGGGTACCCTTAAAAAAGGGTACCCATGTGTTATTCAAGATA
>JAUPMG010000019.1:6336280-6361819 GCA_031762675.1 Pachysandra terminalis
TTGGCTGATGCATGGTTCGTTATCTCCTAATCATAACAGAACAAAGTTCCAGTCGTTGTAGAGGCACCAAAAGAAAGTAAAACAGGTAAAAGTTTTGGCACGCAAGATTTGTTTGCATTTTAGTCATTACTCGTTGCATCCGATTGGCATCTTGATCATTTTTGCAACTGACACATGGAAACCTGTTCTACTTCGGAGCAGATGAAAAAAGAGTGCCCTCTTCCTCTCCGATTCAAGCAGAAAAGCAAGGGGATAATACCAGTAGATCAAGTAGTTCAAACAGCTCTAGTAGTGACTCTGGATCCTCTTCAAGTGGTATAGTGATAGCTTTTCACATAGTTGGTTCTTGGTAGCTATATAATTTCTTGGTTGTAATCTTGGAACTAATATGTGACTTGTTGAAAACCAAATTGATTCGCTCACTCGTGTTGTATTATTTCAGATTCTGACAGTGAAAGTTCCTCTGCATGTGGATCTGATGCTGGTCATTCGCCTAAGACTTGAGTTTATTTAGTTCAGGTAGGATTAAATCATCTTGACCAATGAATTTTACATTTTTTTTTCTCTCATACAGCCTTTGCTAATCTTCTCCTTGCACTGTTAATTACATTGTTTTGTGCCCTAGAAATGTCCTTAATGATGTGATTCTGACCCTGTTTTTGAGATTTTAATGATGGCCACATATAGTATGGTATCAACCTACTTCGATCTAACATCATGTTACTAGCCTATCAATGGTAATGGTGATAAAACTCTCACATACAAATGGTTCAGTGTGCAAATTTCTTTTCTTTAAAACTAATCAAGTATCATTTTTTTTTTTAAATTAATCAAATATCTTAGTGATATAGAGCTTGAGCAGTGTGCATAAGGTAAAACATGCTTCTTCGTGGGATGATTAACTGCATTTTCCTAGATCCTACAGATTGATGACAATAAGGTTTTAATGTTTTGGCATCATATACGATCAGTTACCAACTTAATTATGGATATCTGGATCTAATTTTTTGGTTTGAGGAAGTAAAAATCCAAATCACTGAGCAACTAATGTGTAAACTTAACTTCATTCTTCCAGAGGGTATGCGTAGTTGGTCAATGGAGGCAACTAATGTGTAAATTTATATTTGTTCTTCGAAAGGGTATAGATGGTCAATGTAAATATGTAATTCCATTCTTAGAAAAGTATCAATAACTCTTGTAGAGACTAGGTTACTTAAATCATATCTAAATTTTAACTTGATAAACTTATGTTATCTTGAGACCTTATAGTATGCATCCTGAGTAGTAGCGTGGATGCCTAGTCTTATTTTTGGTGGGTCGAATGCTGATTGTGGTATGAGGACGGATGAGCTGATGGCGGTGGGGGGACTTGGATACGAGGATTGGTGCTCTGTTGGAGGGTTTGGATGTGGTTGAAAGGCGGGGGGAGAGGTTGATCCGGAGGATGGTTTTCTCCATCATATGGGTTCGGATGTAACCAAAATAGATTCATCGGATGTCGAGTAAGCAGCAGTGAAGAATGTTCACTTGGAGCTAATGTGTATAGAAGATAAGACAAGGGATAGCTGCTTTCCTTTGAAGATAATTCGGAGGAAAATGAAAATTTTCTGTTGGATGCTAGCCCCAAGGAGGTAGGGCTTCTGCGAAATCTGAGAAAAGAATTAGAAGAAGAGGTTGATAAATCTAATGCTGAAGATGTGTCGAGTGGGTGCTAAGGAAAATAATGAGCTTCAGCCCATTCATGGGCGTTCCTTGTAATGGTTTTGAGGAGGAACTAAAAGCACTGTTCGTGACTATTGAAAGCTATCATGAGAAAGAGAATACAGCTTGTCTAAGGCAAGTGAGGGAATTGCAAAGACTGTCTTGGTCACTGAATGATTACAATGGGGAGTTGGAAGTTAGGAGTAGTGCGAAAAGGAAAGACAGGGGGGGTGAAGTTCCGAATGAAGATAAAGATACTATCTTGGAATGTTAGGGGTATGAATTCTAAGGATAGAAGGACTGTTATGAGAGCGGGTCTGGAGGTTTGGAAACCGGACATTGGAATGCTGCAAGAAACAAAGGTAGAACAGTTGATTACTGATCTATTATTAGAAGTTTGGGCAGTAAGAGAAGTCGAATTCATTCACTTACCAGCAAGAGGGACAGCGGGAGGTATAGTGTTGGCATGGAAAAAAAGACTTGTTCAGGTGATAGAAGTTGTGGAGGGAACTTGCTCTATTTCTCTGGTATTAAAAGGGGTGGAAGAGGGTAATTTTCTGTTGATATCTACTGTCTATGGGCCCAATGACAGTAGCAAACTCAAGGATCTCTGGGAAGAACTTGAAAATGTGAGGAGGAGTCGCTTGTGGCCTTGTTGCCTAGCAGGAGATTTTAATATTATCAGATTCAGCCATGAAAGATCTAGTAAGGAGAAGGTTTCTGGCTATATGAAGGAATTTAATGCTTTCATAAGTAGGAATGAGCTGGTGGACGTTCCTCTTTCGGGAGTGGGTTTCATGTGGTCCAGTAATCAAGTGCCACCAACTCACTCGAAGATTGATTGGTTCTGGGTTTCTCATTCATGGGAAGATTATTTTACAGCATCCAATGCGGAAGTTCTCCCAAAACCCATATCAGACCATACTCTGATTATCCTAGAGTGCCTTGATTCTTTTTGGAGGGCTTCTCCTTTAAGATTTGAAAACATGTGGCTAGAAGATGCAGAATTTTGTCATAAGCTGAAGGAGTGGTGGGGAAAAGAAAGTTTTTCGGGTTCGGCAAGCTTTATATTTTGCAAGAAACTGAAGGGATTCAAAGAGGAGATCAAACTATGGAACAGGAACGCTTTGGTAAAGTGAGAGAGAGAGAGACTGAAAAAGTCATTAGCAAGAATTCAAAAGTTAGATGAAAAGGAGGAGAGGGGAATTCTCCTTAAGGAGGATCAAGAGGAAAGGGAATTATTAAAAGAGGAGTTTGGGGAACCGGCAAAAATGGAGGAAATTTGCTGGCGTCAAAATCAAGAGCTATTTGGCTTAGGGAGGGAGATCAGAACAAGAGATTCTTTCATAGGATGGCAAGTGCAAGAACTAGGGTGAATACCGTCAGGAGTTTGGAGGTAGATGGAGAGGTCTTTGTAGAGAAGGACAAAATCAAGAAAGCTGTGGAAGCCTACTATGAAGATATGTTCAAAGAATCTAGTTCATTCAGACCATTGTTAGAGGGAGTTGAGTTTGATATGATCAGTTCCGAAGAGAGAGACATGTTAGAAAGGCCATTTCTAGAAATAGAGGTGTGTGGTGGTGAAGGAGTTAAATGGGGGTAAAGCTCCGTGCCTAGACGGTTTTACCTTAGCATTCTATATGAAATTCTAGAGTATCATCAAAGAGGATTTAATGAAGGAAATTCAGGATTTTAGTGAGCCTGGTCATTTTGAGAGAAGTGCAAATATGACCTTCATCTCTCTCATCTCACAAAAAAGAAGGTGCTCGAAACATAAAAGATTTTCCGCCCATTAGCCTTGTGGGGAGTCTGTACAAAATCATTGCAAAGTTATTTGCTAATAGACTTAAGATGCTTCTCCCTAAGATTATCTCTCTCTTAGAATGCATTTGTTGGAGCTAATGAGTGCATGGTTTCAAGGATCGGCCGATACCGGTCTGTACCGGCCGGTCCGGACGGGATCGGTCCGGTTCCAACCCGTGATATCGGCCGGGTTATGGACCGGCGTTCCGGCGATCGGTCCCACCGATCCCTCCGGTCCGGCGAGTGATAGCGCCGGCGACCGGTTCCAGCGGTCCGGTGACCGGTCCGGCCGGTCCGGCCGGTCCAGCGTGATTTGAAATTTTTTAATTTTTTTAATTTTTTATTTTTCGTTTTCTGTACCGGCTCCGGACCGGCCGGTACCGGTCCGTACCGGCAATCCGGACCCTAACCGGACGGAACCGGTCCAACGACCGGTTCCGGTATTTAAAACTATGAATGAGTGTGTTGACTCCATCTCCAGGCGTAAGGAATAATGGTTGTTGTGCAAGCTTGATATTGAAAAAGCATACAATAATGCCTAATGGAAGTTCTTGTTTTATATCCCAAGGAGAATGGGATTTGGGGTGAAATGGAGAGGATGGATCAATACCTGCGTCACGACGGCTTTCTTTCCAGTTTTGGTGAATGGTGAAGCATCGGAATTTTTTAGTTCGTCAAGAGGTCTAAGGCAAAGAGACTCGTTATCGCCATTTCTTTTCATGTTGGTTGCTGAAGCTTTAAGTAAGCTTATAAGAAAGGCAGTGGATGCTAACCTTCTAGAAGCGGTGGGAATCTCTAATGATGGCCCGTTTATCTCACACTTACAATTTGAAGATGATACCTTCATATTCTGTAGGGCTATGAAGCAGCATTTGAGGGTGTTGAGATGCCTTCGTTTGTGTTTTGAGGCTGTCTCAGGTTTAAGAATAAATTTGATGAAAAGTGAGTTGTTTGCAGTTGGTGAGATAAGTAATATGGACCAACTGAGGGTCATCTTGGGGTGTAGAGTGGGAACACTGCCCACCACATATTTGGGTCTACCTCTTGGGTCATCATTCAAGTCGACAAAAGTTTGGGATAAAGTTGTGGAAAGATCCGAGAAGAAGTTGGCTACGTGGAAGTCGAGTTATCTTTCCAAACGCAAAAGGAGTGAAGTTGGCTATGTGGAAGTCGAGTTATCTTTCCAAACGCAAAAGGAGTGAAGTTGGCTAGGTGGGAAGGTATCTCTCATTAGGAGTTTGCTCTCTAATCTCCCAACTTATGTCCTTTTGCTATTCGAAATCCCATGTTCAGTGGCTCACAGGCTGGAAAAATTACCAAGGGACTTCTTGTGGAATGGTAGAGGAGAGTAGAGGAGAGGAGATATCATTTAGTGAAGTGGGGGGAGGTGTGCAAACCTAGGGAGGTTGGAGGTTTAGGTTTGAGAAGAATTACAACTTTCAATGCCGCGCTAATGGGGAAGTGGTTATGAAGATATGAAGAAGAGAGGGGTAGCCTTTGGAGAAAGCAATCACAGCTAAGTATGGCAATGGCGCAGGCAGAGCTGGCAATTTCTGACCCGACCCGCCAACCTACCCGCATTTTAGCGGGTTTGGGTTCAGCATTTCAACCAGTGGGTTGGGGTCGGGTCAAGGTTTTCTAACCCGTGAATAAACGGGTCAGGTTCAGGTTAACCCGTCTGACCCGTTGGGTTAGTACTATATACAAAAAAATTATGTACTATTGTTATTGTCTATGAATTTAGTAACTCCCATATAAGCTAAATGATAATTAGGGTTTTGATTTGTGGTTCATTTGCTTTTGCCCTTTCTCTCTAGTCTGCCTCTCACATTCTCGTACGATAGAGAATGGAAGAGGCCTGAAGATTTGAGGTTCATTTGCCCTTTCAATCCTCTTATTTTTTTTCCCTCTCCACTTCCTTCTTCTGAGGTCGACAACAAACCACGACTATAGCATTGGGATTTTGCAGCGGCGATTGAGGATTCTCCACACAAAAACCAGATCTGAAACATGTATTTCAGTTTTTCCTGCTATTTGTGTGCTTCAAAAATCAGATCTGAAGAGGATTCTCCTCTTCTTCTGAGGATTCTCGACAACTTCCTGTTTTCATATAACATATGCCCTATTTTCTTTTCCTGCTATGTGTGTGATGCCCTATTTCTTTTCTTCTATCTTTTTTTCTGCTATTTTTTTTTTTCGAACTGGAGCTGTCAACCAAACATCTTAAAATTGTCTTGTTTGAACTTTGAATTCAAATGGGTTATTTAACTATGAATTGCTCCAAAATATATAACCAGGGTGAAATGCTATCGTGGGTTGATAAAGAAAAATCAAATACACTAGATCCAGCTCTAGGCTCAGGTGATTGGCTGACTACTAAGTATTCTGGCTCTCATGGAATTGGATTATGGAAAGCTATAGCAAACCATAGGGAGAAATTCAATGATGGGATTGGCTTTGTTGCTAGAGATGGAGAAAGGATCAGATTCTAGACGGATCCTTGACTGATCTTTTTCTTTCTTGAAACTAGGTTAGTAATACAAGGGTTTTTATTTGTGTTATTTTTTTTCCTTTCTTTTTCTGATTTCCATTCTTTCTTTTTTTGGTATATCTCTTTAATAGTATCGAGCGTATCGAGATAGGATGGAGACACTATCGAGCATATCAAGATTATTGATAATGTATCGACCATATCAGTAACGTATTGACCAATACTATGTAATGTAAAAAGATACTTATCGTATTTTAATGTTGCATATCGTACCGTATTGGTGGATACACGATACATATCGACTGATACGGAAAGATTTTTTAAACCATGCATGCTAGGAATATGACATTCTCTTCATCCTTAATACGGGTGTTAGAGGTCACTTTCCTTCATCTAGAGGCTTTAGACAAGGGGATCCATTTTCTCCCTTCTTTTTCAAAAGGAGTAGCTTAGGGACTTTGATTGATTCTATTGAGAGCATGGCTTCTTTTTGGGCAATTGCTCTGCCTAAATTCAAGGGCCTATCAAGAACGGATATCACGAGATGTTGGGATACAGTTTTTCGCATGTAGTTGAGGACACTTGTGAGTGCGAAGGGATGACTTTGTACTGTATTTTATTTCTGTTTTTTTTTTCCCCTGTTTTTCTGCTTTTTAGGGTTTCCTTTCTTGGGAACCTTTGTGTTTTGTTTTTTCTGTTCCTCTCTTTATAAAATTTTTCAGTATTCATAAAAAAAAGTGATGTCTGGTTGTGGTCAAGAGGTTTGGAGCGGGTAGTGACCATGTGCTGTTTTTTATCTAAAATTTGCTGATGGCACAATTCTGTTTCTTGTAGCATCTGAAAAGCAAGTCTTTTGTGCCAAATACGTCCTGAGATGTTTTGAAATGTTGTCGGGTTAAGGGTAATTTTAAACAAGACAGTCAAGGGTAAATATTGAGGCAAAATTGCTCCATTCTTGCGCTGGAGTCTTAGGTGTGAATTAGCAGAATGGCCCTTGTATACTCGGGGTTACCACCGGGTTATAACCTTAGTGTAAAGGATCGTCCGATCCCCAAGTTGAAACCGATCCTAAACTAATGCGAAACGTAATGACTCGATTCGATCCCTAGTTGACTTGGGCGATCCAACTCGGGATCGGCGAGTTAGATCGTCCGATCTGTCTCGGATCGTCCGAGTTGGGTTTTTTGAGAGAAAATGTATTGATTTCAGATCGTCAGATCTCGTCCGATCCTGAGTTGGATCGGCGATCCAACTCGGGATCGGAGCGGGACGGTCCCCGAGTTGGATCCGAGATTAAACACTATGGTTACAACCCTCATAAAGTTGAAATCTGGACACCGATAATCTTGAAATTGGAGAGCAGATTGGCTACTTGGAAAAGAAATTACTCATTTGTAGGGGTAGGACCACATTCCGTTAGGCCTCATTGGCCACTCTGCCAGTCTACTTTTCATTCTTCAAGGTCCTAGGGAGGATGATACAAAGAATTGAAAAGATTCGATAGGATTTTCTTTGGGGATGGAGGAAAGAAGGATCATCTTGTTAGGTGGGCAATAGAATTGTATTATTATGAGGAAGAGAATGAGGGCTGATAAATCTGAGAACAGATTAACAAGGAACTCAACGTTATTGTAAAAATGCCTATGGAGATTTAGTGTGAACAGAAAAAGATTATAGTACAAGGTTATAATTAGCAAATATGGCATGCGCGAGAATGTATGGGATATGATACTAGTCCTTGGATGGTGATCATGGGATATGAATCCTTGAGTGAGGGTCTATATTACTAGTCCTTTGAAATCCATCTCCTTACTTTCCCTAGTCTTCTATCTATTTGTTCTATTCTGCTTGGGACCCAGATCTTGCATTACGTTTTGATTAGACCTTTGGTGATAATATTGTTTCAGTTCGTCTTCCCATGATTTTTAGATTTGTTACGTTTAGGAATTCTTTGGTAACTAAAGTGTTATCTTGGTCTTCAGATGGCTTGGTGTGGAATTTCAGGCTTAGGCGAGGTCCTGGAAGACTGGACCAGTCGATCTAGAGGTGCTATCCTCCTTTTTTGAATCTTTTGAGAGATGTTTCTGTTGGGTTTTAACAACCTGTTACCCACATTTGGACCCTTGATCCAAGGGAAAGCTTTTCAACGAATTCTTTTTTCTATTCTGTTCATAGAGGGAGGGTGCCCATCCAGCATCTTTTTCCCCTCAGCTTTGGAAGTCGTGTGTGCCATCAAAGATTAAAGTTTTTACTTGGACCACTATTTTGTACAAAATAACTACCATAGGCATTCTCCAGAGGAGTTCTGAAGCCTTGTTGCTTTAGGTATGCTTCATGTATATGAGCTATGGGAAGTCTAAAGATTATTTGCTCCTATATTGCACCACAGCTAGAGAGTATGGTGCTTCTTGACGATGATTGTGGTTGACTGGGCCATGCCGGGGGTATTAGGGTATTGATAGATCAGTGGAGATTCCATGTCTTAGGGGTGAAGGTTTGGCTGATGTACAGATCCATTTTTTTCTTTGTCATCCTCTGGTCCATTTGGAGCAAAAAACCAAAGATTTTTTTAGGATGTGGGCAACGTGATCTAGATGATCATTAATTCTGTAACTAAGATGGCGGCATTTAGGGTTAGCATTTTAGCAGAATTTTGAGACATATCGGTGTTGAAGATTATTAGTAATGCCTGACGTTTGCTTTTCATCCCCATAAACTAATTGAGTTCTGTTGACTCGTAATGCCCCAAGGGGGAGGAGTTGATCAAGCTCAACTTTGATGGCTGCTCATGGTGAGTGGTATTTTTAGGGATCATGTGGGCAATATTCCCCATGCTTTCTTTGGCCCCATTGAGGAGGGGAAGACCCTCAAAGTTGTCTGCGATTCAGTGATAATATTGTGGGAGGAGATGATATATCTTGGCTATATATCGTTGGAGGTGGAGGGCAAGGTTCGCCATGTCGATGTCGCCTGGCATGTTGCCAGGTGGCTTCGGGGACATGTTGGTGACATGGGGGAAATGTGGGGAAACCATAGGTTTTTGATGAATTTTTTGCCCCAAACTTTAAACATTCTTAATTAAGGCCTAGATGCATCCAAATACATCAAAAAATGCAAAAATAAATGTCTACATATCAAGGGACATTGCTTGAAGGAGGTTCACCTACTCACTGTAGGTGTGCAAGCTGTGTAAAAATTGATGTAATATGATCTACTTGAGCTATATCGTGTAATTGATGTAATATGATCTACTAAAAGTACATGAAAATAAGCAAATAAGATACATTCCATACCAATTTTAAATGATAATTTCAAAAAATTTCGTCTGTTTTTTTTTTTTACAGAATAGTTATAGACTAAGATACAATATTTATTTAATTTTTTTCAATAAAACCCGAAACCAGGGTAAAATCGATTTACACCCTGGTTTTGTGTCCCCAACCTCCAAATCGGTGGCATGTTGCCAACATTACAAACACTGGTGGAGGGGGACTCTTCTACTGTAGTCTCATGGGTTGCTCATTCACAAGAATGCTCTTGGAAGTTGGATTTTGTACGTTTAGCAAGGACATTGGCTAATGTGTTGACCATCTTGTTCTTTCTTATGCCTAGGTCTGCCAATGAGCTATCTGAGAGGCTAGCCAAGGGAGGAATTCATGGGGAGACAGTTTTTAGTGTCTTGCCATTTGGGTACATGTTTGGGGATTGACATGTGGGGGTGTGGGATCTGTCTTGGGAGACCATCTTATTGTGGTTGATCACCTTGTTGTTTTTGCTATATTTCTTAGCTTTATTCGCTCCTTTCTTGCTGGTCTTTGTTATATTATACCTTCTTTTCTCCTATATTATTGAATTTCTGTATTTATCAAAAAACAGTCAATTGTGCCCTTTTGTCAACTCTAATCCGCTTGAATAATGGTTGGATTGGGTCTGTTGGTGGGTTTATAATATAAAGCCCTGTTTGATCAGATCTAAGGTGGCTTTATAAGCCTATTTAATATGCCACATATAATTGGACCCTTTTTTTTTTTTTTTTTAATTTTTAATTTTTGGTGGTCAATACAATCAGACCCATTTATGACCCAATCTAACCTATTGCCACCCATGTAGATAATTCTTTGTATCCAAATACTGGATTCTAGTACTCAATATTCAGAATCAAAATTCTGCAATTTAAGAATAAGAATTAGAATCTGGATTATAAAATCCCGACTAAATGGCCTCTTATCGGCTTGATTTTGATGGTTTTCAACCATTAAATTCATTTCAGTTACTCCCTCTATCCTTTTTCTTTCGGTAACTTCATCTTAAAGTGTTGTAGAGTTGTAGCTAAATGGCCCGTATTGTTTTTTGTGTGGCAGATCTCTGAGATGTAAGAAGATAAGCCAAGATTCCTTGAGATGCCTGGATGATTCAGCTTCAGTAAAGGTGTCGGCGCAGAATTAGATTGGGTCTAAAAGACTCTTTGCCTTGCAGCTGTAGAATAGACTGCTCCTGTGTTCAAAGATGCAGAAAGGCTATAACTATTAACTGAACTTAATTATTGCCATTGTTCAAACTGTTTGTTCTCTCTCTCTCTCTCTCTCTCTCTCTAATACAGCCTCCTTTCCTCCAGCACTAATTTGTATGATAATGACAGGATCTGATGATGGTCGGAGACGGTAGGTAGGTAGGTCGGTTTGTTTTGTGTAGTTGATGTATATTGCTAACAACTGCTACTCATCTCTGTTTCAGCAACTTGTGTTAGATTTATTCCAGTTTTTGCAAATCAAAAATATTTAGTGGTCTTGAGGATAACTCGCTCAAATGCACGAAGATTAATGTGCGGGAACTATTTTGTACATATCCAGTGTGTATCATCCATCAGGTTTTTGGTTCAAGTTTATCATCGGCTCATAGCTTATCGAAGAGGTTAGGTTAGTCAATTTGATCCCATTTTTAAAATTATTGGAAGGGAATTACCCACCAAACCAGTCTGACCGCAATACTATTAGGTCGGGTTAAGATTGACTAAAAGGACGTTTCAGTTTACAAGTTTTGTAAATAGTTTTATCCGAATCCCGACCTGTTCGAAACTCGGATGTGATCCGCACCCATAAAAATGTTGGA
Source organism: Pachysandra terminalis (assembly GCA_031762675.1). Taxonomy (NCBI): domain Eukaryota; kingdom Viridiplantae; phylum Streptophyta; class Magnoliopsida; order Buxales; family Buxaceae; genus Pachysandra; species Pachysandra terminalis. The sequence continues at coordinate 6,347,385 of JAUPMG010000019.1, forward strand.
GATTAGATTGGCGCTGTATCTAAACTCAATTACCAGTAAAAGGCAAAAAACAGAGAAGCAAGAGGTGATAAAAAGATATATTTGATAACACTCCAGATATTATGTAGAGAGAGAGAGAGATAGAATCAGCAATGGTTACGAAACCCAAGTACCAAGTAGCAACTAGCAACCACGGAGAGGTGAGAAATAGTATTATTTTAACTAATGCTGCTGCGGACTATGTTTTGTGCAGCACTGCGGTGTCCTTTCCCTCTATGCAGACTCGGCGCAAAAACCTCTTCTTCTTCGTTTATCCAGCCAGTATAAACAATGGTCTGGGTTAGAAAGCTGGAGAGAAAGCTCGATCAACGGAAACCGGCGATTGGGGCAAAATGGTCAAGAACCAGCACTACCACCATCACCTCCATCGTCGTTTATCGAAGCCGAAGACGATCCAATTGCCTCCGCCTCTTCTCTAGCAGAGCTTGGAACTCTAGTTCTCTCTACCAGTGACCCTCTCACCAAATCCAAGCTATCCAATCTCGCCTACTCCAGGTGGCGCCATCAGAATCTCCCGCTCGGAGTTTCTACGCCCCCCGATCAACCCGCTCGCCCGACAAAACCCCACCTGGTTCGTCCTCTCATGTCTTGTAAGCTTTTGGACTTTCTCTACTTACAATCTCCCATATAACTCGATTTATTCGAGATTTTTCTTTCTGCCATTTCACACTTGAGCTGCATTCTCCCTGCTTGAGATTTGGTCACAAAGCTACAATCACAATCTGGGTTTCGTGCTGTTTCGCTTTTCACAGTAGACAAGCTAGGAAATTTGATCAGAGCTAATTTTTTTTTTTTTGTTGTTTTTTTTTTTGGGGGGGGAATACTGATATTAAAACTAACAAGGTACAAGTTGAGCAGTGGACATGCCCAGATAGTCAAATTTAAGTACATGTGCAAGAAAGAAAGGGGGCCTTACAACCCAGACAAAAGAGGAGCCGTCAATGACATGATCTGCTAGACAGTCAGCAGGGAAATTCCCTTCGCGATACCTATGTAGAGCTAAGTTACAATCTGGGGTTTATGCTCTTTTTTTTTTATTTTTTTTTTATTATTATTATTATTATTATTATTTTAGAATACTTTGAATTGAAGTATATTAGGCAATCTCCTAACTTATAATTTATACTTAATGATTTTCTTCCTGCTTATTTCATCTTTACATCTTTCAATTTTTACCAATACCAACTACCAAGTTACTGATCAAAGACAAAAAAATACCAACTGCCAAGTTCTTCCTTAGGGTTAGACATCTTATTGTTTCTTACCTAATTTGCTTCTAGGGAAAATAAGATTATTAATCTAAATTAATTCCTAATTAAACACTTTAGATAGCTCAAATGGACCGGCCACATGGACGGTTCACCTCGCGTCACGTGTCACCCATGTGAAGCATCCAAACTGCAGTTCCTGGTCCTACGAGAGGGTAATCTCGGGGAAACACCATTGGCCTGTGGGTTGGTGGCCAGGGACAAAGGCCGCGGCTAGGGGCCCCACCCCCGACAGCCTCACTCAAAAGAGGATCACGAGTGCCTAGCTGTTATGACAGCTAATGGAGTTGTAACGAGCCGTTACTTTCCCACTACTATATATACCTCCATTCTCGAGGATAGGAACAAAGGATATGTGAAGAAGCTTCACGCCTCTACACACCCAAAATCCATCTTTCGTCCTCTCAGGATCCCTTGAGTGTGCTTTGCCCCTCCTACCAATCACTGAGTCTTGACCCCACGTTACACAAATAATACCTACAGACACCTAATTGAATTGTGTGAGTAGTGGTTTTTCATTATGAGCTCTTTTATTTTAATTACACTCTACATAAATTGAAGTATAAATTATAACAGACATTCCCAAAAGTAGAAAGTTTGAGTTCCTAATTTTCGTATAATGCAAAATACGTCCACCTTGATTATAATTTATTAGAATGCCAACTGTATTTGGTGGATGCCTATCGCTGATTTCGAGTTACCAATTGGTGGTTGGATAGCATTGTTTTTGTTCACTGGTGGCTTATGGAAATGTAGGTCTCACCAAAGGAGGTTCCTGCTCCCAAAAACTCAGGTTTGCCTCTTAATGCTTATGTGCTTCACAATCTAGCACATGTGGAGTTGAATGCTATAGATTTGGCATGGGATACGGTTGTCCGGTTTTCACCATATAGTGAAATTCTTGGGAAGGTTTCTTTGCTGATTTCGCTCATGTTGCTGATGATGAGAGTCGCCATTTTGCTTGGTGTTCACAGAGACTGGCTGAACTTGGATTTAAGTGAGGAAAAGTGTTAATTTGGATACTATCATTTTAGCCCATTTGATTTTTTTTTTTGCTAATTCTACTCATTTTTTGTTTTTTCCATCTATAGCTATGGAGATATGCCTGCTCATAATGTTCTTTGGAGGGAGTGTGAGAAATCTTCGGACGATATTGCTGCACGTTTAGCGGTGATCCCATTAGTTCAGTTAATCTCTCACTTTTGGAAGAGATTCTCATAATGTTAAATGGAAGTCAATATTTTATGAGAGAATAAATATCAATCAGCCTCAACCTTGTTGGGTTGCATTTTTTAAAGAAGTTCAAGGTCTATTGGATTCAATCTAATAACTTTGATGCCAATAAGAGCTTTTTTCTTTGTTCTCTTTTCGTTTGCTTGTTTGATGCTTTCAGTTATTGTTGACTTCAAAATTTTTAGGTTCGATCTTTCGAACTTCAAGCAATTCTATGTGCCTTCAAAGAAGGCAGTGTGAGAGGAGTACAGAATTTTCATTTCTGGTTTCAGTACACTAATGACAATTAGAAACTACAAACTGCAGTGGCACTTAATATTAGCTAATTTGAACTTTCTTGGAGGATCACAATCTCTTCTATAATATAATCATGGGAGTAGTTTTGTGATCCCAGAACCTTTGTATTGGCATATACAAATAAGTGCCCAATTACCCATGAACATGCTCTTGATGAATGCATGGTTACATTCTTATCTTTTTTTTTTTATCATTTTTGTAGGAGGCAAGAGGGCTTGATGCTGGGCCACGGCTAGTGCAGAAGTTGATTGGTTTTGGAGATCTCCGGACATCTAAGATCGTGGCTCAGATTGCTGATGAGGAGGTTGCGCATGTTGCAGTTGGTGTTTTCTGGTTCACATCAGTCTGTCAGAAATTGGGTCGCATACCTTGCACGACATTTAAAGGTATTTATGAGCAAGCAATTTTACATATGGTAATGTGGATATAGAGGTATATGTTTATATAGTAGTTCCATTGATCATATTGTGAAATTTTCCCTATAGACTTGTTAAAAGAATATAAAGTAGAATTGAAGGGCCCCTTCAATTATTCTTCTCGAGACGAAGCTGGAATCCCACGCGACTGGCAAGTAAAAAATGATTTTATTTATTTATTTTTTTGGATTGAATTTCCTATATCACCTAGCAGTAGATCTTCTGAGTTCTATATTCTATCTTGCTGTCTAGGTATGACAATTCATTTACAGAAAAGCAGGATACAAATGAGCAGCTTTCTGAGGTATGTGACCCTAGAAATAGGATATCCATCCATGAATATAAAAATTTGTTTCGACTCTGAATTGATTTTCTAAAGGAGACTGTTCTCTCTCTCTCTCTCTCTCTCTCTCTCTCTCTCTCTCTCTCAGTTTCACAGGTCTGTGAAAGGCTTGCTGGCATCATCTCAATGGAGAAGGAGAACTCAAGTTTGAGTGGTCACCCTCCATGAGTTGCTGTTACTTGTCTGGAATCTAATGCCTCATTGATGGAAATTTTACGGAGTGGGATATCCTGATTGGAATTATACACTTGCATCTGCAGCCGAGAAACTATAGTGTATGAATTGTGAGACTCCAAAACCAATTTGATTGAGGATTATACAAGCTTAAAATTGCTTACACATGCCAAGTTATTTTGAAGGTTGTATACACATGACATGACTAGGGTTGTCAACGAACCCAACTACCTTGGCTCTACCTCAGCGTTAGGGCTGTAAACAAGACGAGGTGAGCCAAGCTTTGCCCAACTCGGCTCGAGCTTGTGAACCTTGAGCAATGTTCAGGTTTTGTAAAGGTTCGGTTCACAAAAAAGCTTAACTTAGTATAAATGTGTTAATATTATAGTCGGTGATTATTATTATATATAATATATTAATATGTATGTATAATATTTTTTTTTGATCGGTAATATATATGTATAATACTAATATATAATATAAGATATAAGAATATGGATGTTTAATCTCATATACAAATTGAGTCGATTCTATCCAAGATCGATTGAGCTTGCTAAGATAATGAGCTTTTTTTTGGGGTTCAGGTTTAGTTTGCGAGCCTAATTACAAAGCTCAAGTTTGGTTCATGCAATATGAGTCCGAGATGAGTTTTAACCGAGTTGAGCTTAGTTATTCAAACTCGTTAAGATAATAAGTTTTTTTTTTGAGGTTTTGGCTCAGTTCGCAAGCCTAATTATTGAGCACGGACTTGATTTGTATCGGCACCCCTACTCAGCTTGCTCGAGTCGAGCCAGAGCCTTCACCATCACCACCATATTCTATTTATTCCAGCCTTCACGAGTTGTGTGTTTGTTGTATACAGGTAGGCACGAATTAATTAACTCTTTTCAAACGGTCAAACCGGAGCTAGCTCCGGGGGCGGCCGATGTAAAGAGCTGAATTCGTCTAATCTGGCGACGCCTTCATTGAGAAGAAATTGTTGGATTGAATTGACTAAACCGTATAAGTGGATTGGGAATTATCGTGTCGGCGTCTGATTGGGTTTTTAGATACGTGTTTTAATGGGAGTGTGCCAGTGACGTTTGTTTGCGACTTGCGAGAGATGTTTTAAGCAATTGTTTTGTTTTGAGAAAATTACACTTTAATCCTGAGATTTCTGACAATTATAATCAGATCTCTTTTTTAAGGAATTTTTTTTTTTTTTTTTTTTTTGTCTTAACCACATGGTGTCCCACAACCACATACATGTGGGACTAATCTACGTTCGGGGTTCGAGGCAGGAGCATTAAAGGTAAACTCTTGATCACGAGTGTTTCTAGTGGGATTCGAACTCTAGACTTACCTCTGAAAACGCTCACTAGAGCCCAACTACAATATAATCAAATCTCGAGTAACTGACAATATTGAGTAATTGATTGATATATTCTTTATGAAGATCATTGTCATATGTTTAGATAGATCCGTTAAAATGAAAATGGAGCATTATTATCGATGGATGGTAATTGAGAGATTACGAGAGGTATTTTAGACTTAAGGTTTATCTACTTTTATATCAAAATCTGTCAATCAATAATTCAATGTTGGTTTTTGACCAAAATTGTTATTGTAGTAAAACTTCAAGAGATTTGATTGCAATTATCAGAAACCTCAAGGGGTTAAAGTGTAATTTTTCGTTTTATTTTTTTTTGGATGGAATTGAGGATTTGGTTCTCTCTCCTCTTCAGCCTTTGTAGGGGTTAGTGATCTTTCTTATATCGTTCATCGGAAAAGACAAAATACATGTATAAAATATAGATAAACAAAACAAAGAAGGAAGTATGGAACTCGGAAGTCTTTCTCCTAAAGGCAGCCAAAGAAGAAGAAGAAGAAGAAGTTAAATAGGGAAGAGGGGATCAGTATCAACATCAGCATCAGCCAACCATGTGTTGTGGAGAAGAAGACTGTGAATGCAGGCCTTTGGGATTTCTGTTGGGTCTTCCCTTCGCGTTTCTATCCCTCCTCATCTCCATCGTCGGCGTTGTTATCTGGATTGTTGGGTTCGTTCCTTCTTTCTCTCTTTCTTGATCTTCTACTGGATTTTCTAATTATAATTAACAAAAAGTTGTTTTGATTGGTTTAGTTAATTAATTGATCTGGGTTTTTGAATTGAAAAGCGTTAATAATGGTGAATTGATGTTGCAGATTGCTATTGAGTTGTATATGTCCATGTTGCCTGTGCGTTACCATTATAGTTGAGGTTGCCCTTTGCATGGTCAAGGCTCCAATTCACGTCATCCGGTGGTTCACCAAACAGATTCCCTGTTAACAGTTTTATCACAACTTCTTCTCTCTCTCTCTCTCTCTCTCATTTAGCATGAATTTGTCTGTACATGTATGTACTTCCTTTGAGATAATGAATTTGGAGGATCCGAATTTCTAAGGGATGGTTTTGATTGTAAGATGGAATACTGAATATGTGGAATCTTGTTTTTTTTTCTTTTCTTGTTATTAATGTTTTGGACGTTTTAATTTCGATTATACGAGTGTTTTCCTTCAGATGAATCAACTTTGGTGAGTTTCAGAAAGATATGAGCGAAAATAGTGGAAAAAGTAGAGGGTTTGGATCAATCCTGCCCGGCCCTATGATGTGAGACAGTCCCAGGGGTGAAATGGTATTTTTGCCTTCAAATGTGGGTCCCGAGGGACAAAATGGTATTGTGGCCCCTCAGACGTGAGCCCCGAGGTGCAAAAATATCATTTTGCCCTCATCACAGGACCCTGCCAGTTAGCTATCTATCAGACAATCCGACCCCATAGAAAAAGCCATACCTTACCAAGCACTTATCTGCAACAACAATTATCCACAACAACAACGATGATGTTTAACCCATAGAAAAAGCCATACCTTACCAAGCACTTATCCGCAACAACAATTATCCACAACAACAACGATGATGTTTAATAAATATATTTAGGATAAATTACATTCACACTTCCTTAGATTTGGTATAATGCCCTGAAATTAGTAACAATCAGTAAAAATAACGGAATATTTGTTTATAGTAGCATATTTTAAAAACAAAAATATCCTTATATACATTGTTTAATGGTTTTAAGAACAAAATAGGTACTTATATTGAAGAAGAAAAAAGATTCAAAATATTGAAAATTGTGAAAACCGCAACTATTTCTTATACTCATAGGATAATTAGTAATTTGATTTTTTTTATCCTTTTAATGTACTTAGGCATAACTATTGATAGATGGGTATCATGGTCAAATGACTAGTTTCTGTTACAGATCGTTAGATCCTCTCTAGTTTGCCAAACCTAAATAAAATGATATGAAAAATGTTACTTCAAAGTTTAACTAATGTATTTGGATTAAAAGAGTCTTCAAAGTTTTAGTCTCGAAAACTACTTCCTTTATAAACGATAAGTTATAGGGAGAAGTTGTTCTTAGCAACTTCTCGTTATATGAAGGTGTCACTGGGTTCATTGGTAAGGGCCTAGTGGAGATGTCCCTAGGTCTTGGGATCGGTTTTCGTCTTCACCGTGTGAGTGTGTGAATTAGTTAATCCTCCCGATCAAGCCTTCGGACAATCAAAAAAAAAAACTTCTCGTTATATGATGCTATCTTCTTATATTACTTATGGGTAAAAAATTTCGCGGGTGAGTGCGGGCGGCACCCTATTGGCTACCCACGTATGTGAAAGAAAGTAAAAAAATCTAAAATATTTTTTACCTATCAAAATTATCAAGTGCCCTTATGATTTAAAAAAAAAATTACTTTAACAAGTTAAAAAAGTATAAATAAGCACCTAACTAAGCAGTGACCAAACGCAGCATAAATTCGATGAGTTAGATCAACATATCTTTCTCCTTTTTCATTATTGTGACATTATTGGATCTTCTCAACTAGAATGTCTAATGGAATCATATTGAACCAGATTGGTTTATCCATCGATCCAATCATAGTCTGATTTTTAAAGGCAATGTAGTTGCATTTGGAGTAGTCATTTAAAAGGTTTTACTACGATACGAAAAAACAAAATTCTAGGTACCATACCCAAATTGAGTGTGAATTAAGGTGCACACCTTTTACACTAGTTTTAGGTAGGACTGTAAACGGGTCGGATTTGGGTTGGATCCACCATGATCTGAATCCGAATCCAACTAAATTCAAGGAGATCTGAATCCGATTAAAGATCCGACCGATCTCTCATATGAACAACTGAATTCTAGTCCAATTATATTTATAGAATCCGTATTTGAATTCGATTAAGATCCAAATTTGATTATATATTTGAATTCGATAATAACAATGTTTAAGAATGAAATAATTAGCAAATTATTTAAAATGCAATACAAAATGATTGTCAACTTAAATTAAAAACATATTCCCAACCAACTACAGAAAGAAGAAAAAAGAGAAAAAATGCTACACGTATATATGCTAATCTAATTGGATTCGGATCTTAATCGGGTCGGATGTACCGATATCCGAATCTGGATCCAATTATAAACGGATCAAATTATTCAAATTCAAATCAGATCCGACGAATATCAAATCGGATAAAGATCAGATTTAATTGGATAAATTTAAACGAATTCGGGTCGGTATTGGTGATCAGGCGGTCTAATTAATCCCACTAAACACGTGGCATTATCTTAAGTGCGCATGTATGTATTCTCTGGGTATAACTACATATACTGAATCATTACTAAAAGCAATTACCTATCGCCTTTCGCTTTACACGTGCCAGTTGTCAACAACAATTGCACACTGATTGTACCGTTGAACAAAAAGGCGATATTTGAAATGGTTCAAATATATTTTGATCGTCCCCATCACTAAAAAGGTAAATTTTTTTAAGAAGCAACCTCCGAAAAAATGGTTCAATACACTGAACAACGCCACGTGTCCAAAATTCAAAAGACTCGGGTTAACCACCCCCGAAATAAACCGAAAGACTAAGAATTCGTATTTCTTATAAGACGGAACATTATCCTTTCCGAATGATAGAAGTAAGGGTATGCTACCCCTAAAGGACCCTTCAAAGATATGAAACTCCAAATAAAACCTCGAAGTCATACTTTCTCACTCTTAAGAAGAGACTTCGAGTGAGTTTATTATTTTATTTTATACTTCGAAGGTAATCCATTTAGGAGAAGTCTTCGAAGGCGCATTTTGTACCTTCTAATTCAGAAATCGCCCTCGGATCATATCCACAGATTTCGAAAGACCATTTGTTATATTCTATCTTATATTCTATCTTAAAAGAACTACGAAAGAGACATATTTCCTTCTACTAAGTTCGATTCGAAGTCTAACCACCTCCAGATGGTGAACTCGAAAGGCTAACCACTATGAGATGGTCAAATCGTCAAAGGTTAGTCACATTCAGAAAGACTAAGGATTTTGTCCCCTTCGAAGGACAAAGATATGGGTTTGTCACCCTCAATAACTCATTAAAACTTCGAAGTAAATTTCGAAGTCACTTATATTTATCTCTAGGAATTGGCTTCGGATAATATATTACACAAAACATGTTGACTTCGAAGGAGATTCTTAGTGAAAAGACCTTCGAAGCCAAGCTTATACTTTCATCTCCAGGAAATAGTTCCTGAAGATAACTCTCTACGTACTTCGAGGGACTTTCTCTCACTTTATCTTAAAGAAATTTATAAGGAAGCATACTTCTGATTTCACCAAGTTCAAATGGAGGGAACTCGAATTGGTTGCTTAAACTATAAACTTTGAAGAAATTCCAAGATAATTCTTCTTTACAGGGACTATTGATCATGAAAACGGATTGCCAGCTGAGAAACTTAAATCCAAGGTCTCTATAGGGGTTAATTTGAGAATACATTGGTCACCTTATAATACATACGGTTATTCTGACTTCCTTCGAAGAGAGATAGGCAGCCACCCAAAGGAGTTCCTCCGAGATGAACAAAGTCTAGAAAGATATTGCGGCATTCAAATAATTCATTTACTTTAAAAATGATTGTGATATATTCCTCAAAAGAAAACAACATGTGATAAAACCTCAGCTACTTATAATATTTCTTACATGACTTATTTAAAGGGGGGTTTTTTCTTATCTGGTACGACGGCAAGAATGGAAACGTTGCTTTTAGATTTTTATGCATATTACACGTGTCATATGATCTTTCATCTTCTAGATCTAAAACAACCTATCACAGAGTAAGTTCACATATTCGAGTGACTCATCCAATTTTTTTTGGAAATAACTTAGGCGTGTTGAAATCCACACAACCTTTAATATATACGTTAATGCATGGAGATATTTCAAAAGCACCTCTTTGGACGTTTGTCCAAATGACACTTGTCCTAATTCAAGAGGATAATCCCCGTATAAATAACAATGAATATTCTCCAATAGAATGGGGATCTGGAAAATTCAAAGTCGAGAACAACAGTGAATAAAGACATTGAACGAGAAAGGAGAGAGAATCATATTCACATATAGTATTCGAATACGTATTAAAAGATTTCAAGTCACTCGAATTCTGAGGTTCCTTGTTCTGTGATATGCTTTCTTTCTGACATACTTGATATCTCGGTGTCCCATCTTCTTGCCACTTTCTTTGTTTTATTTACAAGTCATGTTTGAGAAAGAACGCTCTTGATAGAATGGCTACGCGACGAGTTTAGGCTATCTTGAAACAGACTCTGAACTTTTATCTCTGGCATTATAACTGTATTGTTGAATTTTGAATATTATCTGTTGAGATATTTTAATTTTTATCTATTACAAATTCTGCATCATTAGCAACGGATCTAGATCTAGATCCGACCCATTGACAGTCCTAGTTTTAGGTACGGTATAGTTTCGATATAGGTGATACATAAGGATTTTGAACAAATATGGGATGCACACTGCCACTATTACCGTGCATGCATCATAATAAAAAATTGAATCCTTTACATTGGTTTTTCTAGTATTCATTACCCTAGTTTAAAGTGGAAACCTAGTTGAGTAACCCCACTTCTCCACATCTACTTTCTTTTTATCCTAATTTTTCTTTATGTAAAACTTAAAAAATATTAAAAAAATTAAATAATTATTGATACACGTAACAAAATCTAATATACATGTATTATAGCTTTAAGTCAAAGTAATCGGATACCAAATCTAATATACATGTATTATAGCTTTAAGTCGAGGCAATCGGATACCAGCTTGATTCGGATCCGATACAAAGTGATGAATCAACAATTAGATTTTGAAATTAAGAAAAATGAACTGGTAAAGACCAGTTAGTATCAGACCGATTCAAATCAAAACCAATCTGGACCTCCAATACACAAATTAAAAAAAAATTATCAAATCGGTTGTACCGACAGATCCAAACTAGCATCGATTTACCAATCCATAACCCCGCGATACAAAAGAAAAAAATCTGGATTGATTTAAATCATAATTCTTTTAAGCAAAAAAAATAAAAAATAAAAATCCAAGTCCCAACAGGCAATGAAAATTATTGCAACAGTGCAGAAAACATGAAAACAAAGACTTTTCTCATCGCATAGTCCAAAACTTGGAGCTTCCAGCAGTCAAATAAAAATCAATAGACTAATCAAAACACAATGCGTAGTCCCCGGTCTGCCAAAAAAAAAAAACAAAAAAGAAGAATCCCACCTGGTTTCCATGTTCAAAGGTTTCAAAACCGCCAATCATCTCTCATTTTTCTTATTTTCACTGGTTCTCCATCCAACCAGAGGCAACACCCATGGTTTTCAAGCCTCTTTTCCATCAAAACCTATAAGAACAAAACCCTTTTGACCACCTTCTCACCATTCCAAAAACCCAGAAAAAAAAATGGAAACCGTGAATCAAATAGCCGCCACAGCACCTCCTAGCGCCACCCCATCACCGGTCCTGTCCGGTGCGTCGAGGGGTACTGTCGGTGATCATTTGGCTCGACGTCTTGTTCAAGTGGGTGTCAGGGACGTGTTCTCTGTGCCGGGTGATTTCAATCTGACATTGCTTGACCACCTGATCGCCGAGCCGGAGCTCAACCTTGTTGGCTGCTGCAACGAACTCAATGCCGGGTATGCCGCCGACGGGTACGCCAGAGCCAAGGGAGTCGGTGCTTGCGTCGTCACGTTTACCGTCGGCGGACTTAGCGTTCTTAATGCCATTGCCGGTGCTTACAGTGAGAACCTCCCCGTCATTTGCATTGCCGGTGGCCCCAACTCGAACGATTACGGCACGAATCGGATTCTTCACCACACGATCGGGTTGCCGGATTTCAGTCAAGAGCTTCAGTGCTTCCAGGCCGTCACCTGTGCTCAGGTAAGTTGTAATTCTATCAATCCGAGTTATTGGAAAAACTAATTTGATGTTATGACTTGGGGATCGTTCTTTATGTTCAATAAATGTAATTTGATGTCGTATAGGAGATATGAATTCTGAATTGCAATTGGGGTTCCAGTGATCTTATTGATAAAATGACTGAGAAAGAAGGGAACTTGAATGATGAATCGAATAATTGTTTTTGTCTTTCTAATGATTTTGGTTTTCCCCTTATTTACAAGATAATTGAGTTGAAATAAGAGTTTTGATCCAGATGGATTTTATTCTCTCAGGGCTCAACCCATTTAAGTTCTGATTCAATGGTGAATGCATGAACAACACCAGATTATTTACTGTTATTAATAAGAATGGGTTTTGCTTTGTAATCTTTTAGGCGGTTGTGAATAATTTGGATGATGCACACGAGCTGATTGACACGGCAATTTCAACCGCATTGAAGGAAAGCAAGCCGGTTTATATCAGTATAAGCTGTAATTTGCCGGGGATTCCTCATCCAACTTTCACTAGAGAGCCAGTCCCTTTCTTTCTGGCACCCATGTATGTTTTTTGTCTTCTCACTGCTTTCTTTTTTCTTTGTTCAGTCTTTATACATGTGAGATCAATCTCCTGTGAACTTATAGAACAATGCAATAAGTTCCTTATTTTGATGGCTTGACGCTTTTTAATTTGTCTAGGAGTGCATTACTGTATGAGTTGAAGTGGATAGAAAAATAGAATCAAAAGGGAGAGAAAAAATAGATAAATACTAGGGGATGGTTTGTGTTTGCCTAGTTCAAGACAACATTGTTGGCGTTTGACACCTGTGGAATCTGGATCCTTAACCTTATAAATTTGAGTGTGGTATATGGATCCAACACTTTATGTTGGATAAAGGATTGGGTTGACCCGGTTGGCACACTGAGTTGGGCCTTCCTGGGTCCCCTTGGGGACGTCTATATTAGGCATGTGGCCTGATGTGGCACCCTTATATTCCTTAGTGGAATAGGAGCATGGTTTTTAGGATCGGCCGATACCGGTCCGTACCGGGACCGGACCATACCGGTATGGTTCCAACTCGTGATACAAAGGAAGTATCACTAGGTCATGGACTGGCGGTCCGGCGACCGGTTCTGGCGGTCAGACGACCGGTCCTACCGGTATTGCCGTACCACCGGTCCGACAGCCCAGCGACCGGTTCCGCCGGTCCGGCGCCGGGCTGAAATTTTTTTCAATTTTTTTTCTGGACCGGATCCGGACCGGCCGGTACAATCCGGACCGGTGATCCGGACCGGAACCGGACGGGATCGGTCCAGCAACCGGTTTCGGTCTTTAAAACCTTGATTAGGAGAGTTTGTATTCAACTGGGAGTTGAGTAGAGGCTTCTATTTAGAGAAGCCTTCTCCTCCCTTAGAGTTCTAACTCATATGTGACATTCATACTAGATCTCTCTCTCTGTTCCGGTTCGTCATTATCCATCTTCACTTGAAGAAGAATTTTTGTTGGATTGGGTATGTATCCAGTTCCTTCACCTTACTCATCATACCTCTGATCGACATGACATAGTTATAGATGAAGGGTTTGAGTTGAATACAAAACCTTTGGTTATTTCTTTTAGATGGAATTTTTGTTAGATTGGGTAAATACCCAGGTTGAAAGACATGGCTAAAATTAAAGGTTCATTTAAATGATCAAAACAAATATTCTTTTATATAACTCTATTATATTATTACATGTGAACTTCCATCCATGTTTCAAGCTTATAAATGCTTGTTTTATAGGCGAATGTTTCCTTTATTGGATATCAATAGTGGCATATAGTTAGCCTCTTCTGCAAGCTGGACCCTCTTGTTTCATTTTTATTTTTTATGAACGGCATGTCCATTCAACTCTCTTCATTAGCATCCCTTCTAATTAAGTTCCCGTATGTAAGTTATGGGGTTGAATGGATCCAAAACTTAAGACACTTCTCATAACTGACACTTATACCTGGGTCCAAGTAACATAATTTCACGCTTTATGGGAGACTAATGATAACTTAATCAGTGTCCTTAGGGTGGCTTGCTTTCAATTTTTTTTTTTTATGATCGGTAAAAGTGATTTATTTATATCTATTAACAACAGTAAGAAATGTACAAGTATACATATCTGTGAAATAACATCCCCTATACAAATAACAAATCATCTATCCCAAAAAAGACCCCATTTGCAGTTGAATTCTTCAAATTTCATCTCTTTAAAGACTTTGTGATTGGACACCCATTAACAAATCAAGGAAAGGGCCCAATCAGCCACCCTCTGGATTGACGCCTCCTTACCCTCAAAAATCCTGCAGTTCCTTTCTCTCCAGATCGACCATAAAA
>JAUPMG010000019.1:6374754-6387266 GCA_031762675.1 Pachysandra terminalis
GGGGGGGGGGGGGGGGGGGGGGGGGGGGGGGGGGGGGGGTGGGGGTGGTGGTTGGAGCAGTGCGGGAGGGGGGGTGGTGGGGTGGTAAAAGTCATTTTGTGTTTCAAAGGGTAAAATCGTCTTATTATCAATTATTTTGGCTGGAAGGGATGTCTCTGCTATTAAGTTCGTTGTCATTGTCATTTCAGAAAACACAAGGGGTCTATTTGTCAATGTCAAAAAACTAAGAAGGTGTAAGTGCAATTTACCCAAAAAGTAAATATTTTTATTCTTTCTATTCTATTGAACCTTTGATTTTGTGCGTCAAAGTCCAGTTTAGCCCGACAGCCCCACCTCAAGTGAATGGAAGGAATTGGCCGAATTTGTTAGATGAAGAATGAAATTTGAAGGAGGCTATTAGGAGACAGCAAGGTCGAGGCTCGGGGCCATGTAACATACCGTCATTAGTAAGAAAATATCAAATTACGGTTCATTCGAAATATGGTTCAAATCGAAATGAAATCATGGATTTACATGAAATCCCTACTATTTTGGACAAGTACAAGATCAACAATCCCATAAGCTTGGACCCGCTATTTTGGACAAGTACAAGATCAACAACTCCATAAACTTGGACTTTTGCTGTGGACATAAAAGCATCCCTTTCCATATCTTCAAAAATAACATTTATCTCTTATATGTTATTTTTATTTAGAGGTTTAAATAATTTTTTATTAATTTTCTTTTATCATCAATATTGTGATTTAAAGTCAACCAAGTCTTTAGACTTGAGAACTATGGAATAGTATTAGATAAGCAAAAATATTAATCAAAAAGGGGGAAAAAAAAAGGGGGTGGAGCTTTAGGAAGAGAGATAAAAAGAGAAATAAATGTAAAATGATGTTTTTATTTTTATTTTTAATTTTTATCATTAATTTATTTTTTATTTTAAATTTTTAGTACATGCTCGCCAAAAGCAATCAAGAAGCCTTCAAAATGAGATCCTAAAATAAGTTCTAGGAACTGGTTCTGGAATGAGTTCTTGACCTAGAATGGGAGTCGAACGAAGCCTAATAATCGTGAAAATATCGCGACAAAATAGTTGGAAGAGTTACTATTAAAAGCCTACCGTTATAGGTGCCTCTCTTTCTAGTTTGTAGTTTTTATTTCCATTTCCATTTCATTAAATAAATAATACACTCTCTATACAACTCAATAACTTACTTTTATTTTTTCAAACTGGATCCGAGAAAAGAAGACCGTTCCTCGTCATCTGTGCCTTCTCTCTTGTTGAGTTATATCCCTCTCTCTGTCTCTCTCGAAATTGAAACCCTAATCTCACGAGCTCCAAGTAGCAGGCCTCGTTTTCTACAGAGAGACAGACAACGACGTGTTTGGAGCTTTCGTTTTCTCTGTTCGATTGGATCAGATACGAAGGGATTGAAGTGAAAAGGAGAAGAACCAGAGAGAGATAGAGCTTCTAAAGCTCCTCATCTCAAGCTATAGCTCTGATTAGGGCATCAATGGTTGCAGGCAAAGTTAAAGTGGCCATGGGGTTGCAGAAATCCCCTGCAACTCCGAAACCAGAGACTCCGAAGCATGTTCCATCTCCGAGCTCTGTCAAAACCCCTTCCAAGGCCGTGTTTTCTCGCTCATTCGGCGTTTACTTCCCTCGCTCGTCGGCTCAAGTCCAGCCTCGGCCTCCGGACGTCACCGAGGTTCTTCGTCTTGTCGAGGAGTTGCGTGAAAGGGAGTCTCGTCTCAAAACCGAGATTCTATCGCAAAAGCTTCTCAAGGAGTCCGCAGCGATCCTTCCGGTTCTTGAGAAGGAGATCTTGTCTAAGGATGCTGAGATTGAAACGTCCGTGAAGATGATCGAAGGATTAGAAGCTGAGAACGATCGGCTGAGACAAGAAATCGAGGTCTTGCGAGCTAAAATCGAGGAAGAACGGAAGCAATACGAGCAAGTTAAGGAGAAGAGGATCGAAGGCTTGGAAGGTGAGAACGATGAACTGAGACGAGACCTCGAGAGCTTGCAGGCGAGGATCGAGGAAGAAAGGATGAAAAACGAGAAGAAGGTGAAGGAAATGGAGGACGAGTTGAAGAAAACGGTTGCAGAGCGAAGTAGATTGGATTCTAAGGGTTTGTTTAGCAGCGAAACAGGGGAGAACGACGAATGTTCGTTGTCGCAAAGGTTTCAGGGCTTAATCGACGCATCCGTTAGATCTAATCTGCTGCGAAGCTTGAGAAAAGGAGTAAAATCTACGGACATTGTTTCAAATCAGGAGATTCATAAGCTTGAGCTCTCTGATCTGAAGAAAGATGAAGCAGAAACCGATCATCGGCGTCATTCTCGCTGCAATTCGGAAGAAATGGCTGAAACCTCAGAAATCACAATCTCATCTATGATGAAGCCTCGAGCTCCTAGGATTCCGAAACCTCCTCCGAGACCATCGTCAGCATCAGCATCAAGTTCATCAACATCAACATCAACATCGTCTTCATCTTCTTCATCGCCAACTTACAGTTCTGCGATTACGGAGAACAAAGATTCAACTGAAACGGCCATTCCTACTCCATCGTCAGCAAAAACGTTCCCACCACCACCGCCTCCACCGTCAAGATCAGCGCCTCCACCTCCACCACCACCGCCATTACCGGCTAAGGGTTCGAAAGCCACTCCGGCGAAGGTGAGACGTGTGCCAGAAGTCGTGGAGTTTTATCACTCGCTGATGCGAAGGGATTCAAGGAGGGACTCCGGGGCCGGAGTCTCCGATATTCCGGCGGCCTCGAACGCCCGCAACATGATCGGAGAGATCGAAAATCGGTCGGCTCACTTGCTCGCTGTAAGTTTCTATTCCGAATCCGTTTTGTTGTGTTAAGATTTACGAAATTGCCACTGGCACTGTTTCAAAGTCTCAGTGACGAAGAGTAAATGACAGGATTGCCCCTACGCTTTTTAGCTTTCAGAAACTCTTTTCACTTTTTTAAGATTCTATGGACCTTTACGTGCGGAATCTCGTAGGCTAAGATCTCCTTTATTGTTTTACTTAGAAGGAAAATGACTATTATGCCATTAATGTTAAACACTGTAAGCTAGATGATTTCAGTTTAGATTGGATGGTTGGCTCGAGTTGTCAACGGTCAACCAGGGGCAAATTTTGGAATTTCAGTTCTGATTAGTTTTCTTCATCTCCTCTTTTATTTTTTTTTCTCTGAAACGTTGAACAACAGATAAAGATGGACGTAGAAACACAGGGAGATTTCATTCGATTCTTGATAAAGGAAATTGAGAATGCTGCTTTTACAGAAATTGAAGATGTAGTTCCCTTCGTTAAGTGGCTGGATGATGAGCTCTCTTACTTGGTACATTTCAAATTTTC
This sequence comes from Pachysandra terminalis, assembly GCA_031762675.1. Taxonomy (NCBI): domain Eukaryota; kingdom Viridiplantae; phylum Streptophyta; class Magnoliopsida; order Buxales; family Buxaceae; genus Pachysandra; species Pachysandra terminalis. Next base: position 6,378,117 of record JAUPMG010000019.1, read on the forward strand.
AACCCCCCAAAGAGAAAAAGGAAGAAAAGCCCCATTAAAATCCTCCCCGGATAGCTTTATAATTAAAGTTGTTTCTTTTTTCTTTTCAGGTGGACGAAAGGGCTGTTTTGAAACACTTCGACTGGCCAGAGCAGAAAGCCGATGCCCTGCGAGAGGCTGCATTTGGCTACTGTGATCTGAAGAAACTCGAATCTGAGGCATCGTCTTTCTGCGATGATATACGCCAACCCTGCAGTGTGGCATTCAAGAAAATGCAGGCCCTACTGGAGAAGTATAACTTCATCTCTCCTTCATATCTCTGTCTTTACATTTCAGAAAATTATTCCCAATTCGATTTTCTTGATATATTTGTTTGCTTGATGTGATTAAAACAGATTAGAGCATGGAGCTTATAATCTATCACGTTTGAGAGAGTCTGCAACCAAGAGATACAAAGTATTTCATATTCCTACAGAGTGGATGCTTGAAACTGGATTTGTAAGCCAGGTAATCCATCTTATTTAATTACAAGCTTTAGCAATTACCTTAGACATTGAATTAATAACAGAATTGTGATCAGATTAGATGATCATTGTCCATTCATTTCTGATCAAACAAACATAGACAACTACTAACAAACAAGGGCACAGCTCAGTCTATTATTTCAGTAGATATAGGACTTCAGGTGGTCCCTGTTGATTTTATCTTTTTTTTTGAACCTACTGATGGGTTTTAGTTCTATTATTATTGTTGTGTTATATATATATATATATTGAGATTCGTTCAATTTAATCGAGAAATACACTTCGAGATCAGAGAGTAGTGGTTGCAAAGTGACAAAAGGATGCAGCCTCAGTCTAGAAGCACGCGTGCATACGCAAGAGGCACTAGTCTCTAAAATGCTTATATCTTTGTTGTGTTTCTAATATAGAATAACGTCAAAAGCAAACAGTGAATCGGATTGTCTACATTCCCCACCTTTCAGAAAATTTTGGTAACTGGAAACTGTTAAAAAGACTAAAAGAGTCCACATTTTGCTTCACAGGAGTATTAAACCCTTTGTGGGCTGATCAATGATATTTTCCAGACAGTTATTTCCTGTTTTGTGCTTCACAATATTTGTACGTCTATGCAGATCAAGTTGGCTTCGGTGAAGCTAGCAATGAAATACATTAAGAGAGTATCTGCAGAGCTTGAAGCTGTTGGTGGTGGGCCTGAAGTAGAGGAGTTGATGCTTCAAGGTGTAAGGTTTGCCTTCAGGGTACACCAGGTAAAAGCCCTTGAGCTTTTCCGTGAAATTTGGTGATTTAACAGGATTTGAATCTTTCTGTATTAATTTTAGTTTGCTTGGGAGTTGGGCTTCAATAATTTCACTGGATTTAATGTCCTTTTTGTGTTTGTTATTGCCAGTTTGCGGGAGGTTTCGATGTGGAAACGATGAAGGCTTTCCAGGAACTGAGAAACAAAGCTAGATCATGTCATATACGGTGTCAAAACCAGCAGCAACAGAAGCTTGTATGCAGGTCCACACCTTGTTAATCTGTAGCAAACTCTGCTTCAGAAATTCTACCTGTTTTACTTGTAAAAATAGAACCACCCATTTTGTGAAATACAACCAAGTCGGCATTATGATTCAGATTATTTATCCTTGCACACAGCACAGACCTTCAGGCTTTTTCTCCCACAACACTTGTCTGTTATCTAAAACAAAAGAGAGGAAAGATGGTTTATTCAATGTTATTTACGTAGTTTTGTAGTACAAAAGAACTCTTTTCAAACACATTTACATTTATCATCTTAAAGAATCAAAACCCATATAGTATTGGTGATCATCACCCTTAATAAAACCCCTGTTTACACGTGGCAGTATCCTAGAATGAGTGTACGAGACTTTAAGTATTCCCACATACACAGAATTATTGCTAAAAAGCAATTACTTGCCGCCTATTCGCTTTACGCATGCCAGCTGTCATAACGGCTGTACGCTAATTTGATTTGAAATGAGACTTTTGGAACGTGTCAGAGATACTGACCGTCCTTATCACCTGAAAAGGTAAAGCTTCTTGGAGAAGCTATCCCTAGGAGTGGTTCGTTACACTGAATCGTTCCACATGTCCAAAGGCTGAAGAAATTGGTTAACTGCATTCGAGACGAACAAAGTACCAATGATTTGAACTTTGAACAAGACAAATCATAACTCCTTTAGGACAAGGACTATTGTTCCTCCGGCGAGCCGCCTTTTTTAACGCTCTAAGGAAAGTAGGGTTTACCCTTCCTTTGAAGCACTCTATTTAACTCAAAGGACATACTTAGAGGCATGCTACCCCCTAAAAACTCCTCAGATAGTTAAATTCTCATTTGAAACTTGAAGTCACATCTATTTGCTTTCTAGAATAGATTTCGAGTGATTTCATTACATACCTCCACGTCTTAAAGGTATTTTTCACTCAAGAAAAGATCTTGAAGGAACTATCCGAACCTTCTAACTCAGGAGTCATTTTTGGATCATATCCATAGACTTTGAAGGACCATTTATTATGTTTTGTCTTAAAGGAATCATGAAGTAGGCATATTCACTCCTGCCAAGGCAAATTCACAGGCTAACCCACCTCCAGATGGTGAATTCGAAAGAGGTATGTTCCCCCTGTCGTAGGCGAATTCGAAGGAGAATATTCTTTCCTCCTAAGGAGAATTCCAGGCTAACCACCTTGAGATGGTCAAATCGTTTAAGGGCTTGTCACTCCCAAAAGACTAAGGATTCTGTCATTCCCGAAGGACACAGACCTGGGTTTACCCCCTCGAATGCAGTCTTTTATGCATCTGAATTACAAACCTGGGACTCGAAGTCACTTTCATTCATTCTCATAAATTGATTTCGAGTCAAATCTTGAGACTTTCACTTCCAGAAAGCAAACCCTTAGGGGAAAGAGCTTTAGAAGTTGAAAGTATGCCATCTGTAGACGTATTACCTGAAGATAGGTTTCTTATGAACTCTGAGAACGTCCTCTCACTTCACTCTATAAGAATTCACATGTTTACTTCTGATTCTATTTAAGTAGAACGTACTCGGATTGGTCACTATAGCTATGAACCTTAACGGATTTCAAGGTAAACCCCTCCTTACTACGGACGATTGATCATGAAAGCCAGAGCCCTAATGAGACACTCAACCTCAAGTTCTCTATATGGGTAATTCGAGAATACATTGATCACCCTGTAAGGGTACATTGGTTCTTGATTTCCTTAAAAGGAAGATAGCCCGCCAAAGAGAGTTCTCCTTCGAAACATACGAATTCAGCAAAGTATCTCATATATTGAATTGTCCCCTAAAAAGGTTGTTTGAGACGGATTCTTAGAATGGAAAGCACATGGTGAAAACCTCACCGACTTATAATATCTGCTTTCTAACTTATCTAAATGGAGTTTTGTCTTATCTGGAATGGCGGCAGGAATTGTGACGTTGCTCCTTGGGATTTGTATAAAAGTGATACGTGTCTTCGGATCCGTGTTGCTCAAGTTCCAAAGCAACCGTTTGCAGAGCAATTTTTAACGTTTGAAATGATTTAGTCTCTTTCTCTGGAAGTAACTTGGCCGTGTGAAAATACACGTGTCCTTTGAGATATTATTCAGGGCCATGTGTCATTCTGGATTTGCTCAGCACACAAGGGTCCCCTCTAAACGCTTAGCCGAGTGACACTTGTCCTACCGAAAGTGGGAAACTCTCTACAAATATCAAAACCCATCCTCCATTGAAGAGGATCTGAAGCATTGGAAATCAAAAACATCTGAAACATCTATGTTCAATACCAGAAATTCTGAAATCTGAAACAACAGTGAGTAAAAGACATTGAAACGCTTAGCCGAGTGAAAATACAGGGCCATGTGTCATTCTGGATTTGCTCAGCACACAAGGGTCCCCTCTAAACGCTTAGCCGAGTGACACTTGTCCTACCGAAAGTGGGAAACTCTCTACAAATATCAAAACCCATCCTCCATTGAAGAGGATCTGAAGCATTGGAAATCAAAAACATCTGAAACATCTATGTTCAATACCAGAAATTCTGAAATCTGAAACAACAGTGAGTAAAAGACATTGAAAGAGAAAGAGAAAAATCTTTAGCCTGTGAGGATTTACTACTCTGTGATTGCATTCACTCCCCTTCTCAGTTATTGCAATATTTTCTTCCTTCTTGTCCCTTCTCTTTGTCTTCTCCACAGGTCAAAGTTGACAAGGAACGCTTTTGACAGAACGGTTGCGCAACAGTTTAGACTGTCTTAAGACAGACTTTCCTACATTTTCTCTGATCTAATTGTATTGATCCAAATGCATCAGTTGCCCTTCCATTCTAGTATATTTAATCTCTTACAAATCCATGATCATCAGTATCTAATCTGCGTATCTTCATTTTAATTCATCTCCAGATCCAGTTGCCCTTCCATTCTAATATATTTAATCTCTTACAAATCCATGATCATCAGTATCTAATCTGCGAATCTTCATTTTAATTCATCTCCAGATCCCTTTGTCTCTTGTCCTTCAGTTGTGTGACCCTGTCCAACAACTAGACCTTTTACCGTTTGTGCAATTTCAACTACTGTTTCACCAATTGCCTCCAAAATGCCACCCACATTTTCTTTCGTCCCTCGCTCTATTGCTCCATGCTGTGCCTCTTGCTCGCTTTCCTCGGTTCCTCTGTTCTGATCCTGCTCCCCAGATCTTTGTCTCTTGTCCTTCAGTTGTGTGACCCTGTCCAACAACTAGACCTTTTACGGTTTGTGCAATTTCAACTACTGTTCAGCATGCCTCCAAAATGCCACCCACAATTTCTTTCGTCCCTCGCTCTATTGCTCCATGCTGTGCCTCTTGCTCGCTTTCCTCGGTTCCTCTGTTCTGATCCTGCTCCCTAGATTCTTTCTGCATAAACAAATGGTAGCAGCATTTCAAAAATCAAATAAAGGGATTACTGTAATCAATTTCAACTAGATTGTTTAATATCAGATCATACATTGGGGAGCTGTTACCTTCACTTGGGATGATTCCATAGCTTTTGCCTCATCCTTAGCTTGTTCTTCTCTGCCGCCTCAGCTTCAACTTTCTTCCTGGCTGTATACTCCTGTAACACTTTCACCAGCTGCAGCTGCTACTTCCTTGACCATCTCGCCTGCCAATTCAGCCACTCCCTCAATTGCTTTTGTTGCCTCCACAGCTTTCTCACAAGTATAATGTGCAGCACTCCAACCAACCGCCGGAGCCTTCTCCTTAGCTTCCACAGCCTTTTTCTCTTCACAAGTCATCGCAGTCTTACCAGTCTCCACAGTTACATCCTTGGCTTCTGCCGCCTTCTGTACTGCAAAATCCTTTGCCTGCACAGCCGTTTGCGTGATCGTCTCCTTAGCAGTAGCTCTGTTGTACATTGGGCTTTTTCCAGTGCAGTGCCCTTTACAGCTCCACCCTTCTCCGCCGCGTACTGAGAAGTGACGCGAGCTCTTTCCACGGCGGTGTCTTTGGCTTCACCACCCTTCTCTGCAACATAAGAAGAGACAGCTCCTAGCCTGTGATGAGCTGATTCTTTGATGCCCTGTAGTGCAGTAGCAGTAGATTCCTTGGCCTTGGCGTATCGCTCTTCTGCTGGCTTGATTGCTTCTATAGAATTCTGCTGTGCTGTTTGTCTGTACTTTCCGATCTCTTCTGTTGACAGCGATTCTCTCTCTCCATGAGGAGCTTCTTCTTTGGTGGATTTATCAGGATGGGATTCTCTAGCTTGCTCGGCAAGAGATCAAAAATGGCTTGTCATCTTTGGAACTCTCTCCTTCTCGATATGAGCTAGTTCTTCTCCTTTGATCTGTTTCTCTGAAGCCATTGATGGGTGTGTTTCTTCTGTGATTGTTTCAAAAGGGTAAAGAAGGAGATTGGGTTTTAAAACAAGAATTGAGGTGAGTTTGAGATGATCCGTGGACATGTGTTGTATAGTTTCGGCAGCGTGGTAAGAGTTGGAAAATTTAAAAGGTGACTCAGCAATTTCGTATTACAGAGTTGTGATTACGCGTGACAATGTCTTACGTCCTTCATGATCTGATGTTGAGGATGATGTATATCATGATAGTATTTTACAGCCTCTTATGAATTGCCATAAATTTGAAGTGTTTTGATTGGTGATTCTGACGCCCATTCAATCGGATCTCATATCTGTCCTGATCCAAAATAGGCAAAGATTTTCCGACCCGACCTGCCAACGTCTTCCAACGAACATATCAGGTTTCTTAATTGGTTTCGGATTGACAAAAACAAATTTTTTTTAATCGGATCAACTCGAATTCACCTGAATTGAGTTGTGTTGGCGAGTTTGTGCTGTAAATATATCAACCCGCCAAAATTTGAGTGATCCGTTTATTAAATGAATTGGTTTCGGTTAACTATATATTGAGCTAACCCGTTTTTGGTGTGAACCAAAGATGCCTGAACCCAATCCATTGTCAGCTCAAACTATTAGCGCCACCATGTTTTAGTAAGGTCTACAATCATTTTTCTCGTCATTTACATCCAAACACGTGAAAGTAAAAAATTATATTTTTCAATTTTTTTTAATATTGGTGATGACGGATTTGTAAAAGGCTAAATATATCAGAAGGGAATGACAACTAATATATATAAGCACCAACTACAATCATCAACCAGAGAGTAAGGTAGGAAGTTTGTTTCAAGACAGCCTAAACCGTCACGCAACCGTTCTGTCAAGAGCGTTCTTTATCAATCTTGACTTGTGGAGAAGACAAAGAGAATAGGTAGAAGGAAGGAGAAATTGCAATAACTGAGAAAGGGGGAGTGAATGCAGTCACAGAGCAGTAAAACCTCATATGTTTGAAGATTTCTCTCTTTCACTTTTAGTTTCTTTACTCATTGTTGTTTCAGGGTTACGAAATCTGGTTTTTTAATTCAGACCTTCGATCCTCTTCAATGGAGGATGGACACTGATATTTGTAGAGAGTTTTTCACTCTCAGTAAGACAAGTCACTCGATTAAGCATTTTAGAGGGAGACCCTCGATTGCTAAGTAAATCTTGAGCGACACGTGGTCCTAGAAAATATCTTAAGGGATGAGTGTCGTTCAACACGGCTAAGTTACTTCCAGAGAAAAGATACCAAATCATTTCAAACCCTAAAAACTGCTCTGCAAAAGGTTGCTTTGGAACTTGAGCAACACAGTTCTGAAGACGTGTGTCACTTTCACACAAGTTCCAATGAGCAACGTCACCATCATGCTGTCATTCCTAAATAAGACAAAACCCCCTCTAAATAAGTTAGAAAGCAGATATTTATAAGGTGGTGATAAGTCGGTGAAGTTTTCACCATGTGCTTTTCATTCTGAGAATACGTCTCATGACAACCTTTTTAGAAAACAATTCACTCTAGAAAAGTAATTGTATTGGTTTATTTATATTATTAATTTTTAATTTATTGCCCATTACAAATTCTGAATCAACAATATCATGAGATAAAAAAGTTCCCCATTTTAGACGGAATGTTCCTTAAAACTTAAAAGCAACCTTGTCTGTTCTAAAACAACGAATCACTTTACACTTGATGCATTACCACTTTATTGTCCACAAACAAAAAGAGAAAAGAAGATCAAAATATAATATACAAACAATGACTTGCTTTGCCTTCAAATAAGTTAATTTTCAAAGAGAGCTGCGTATAGAAGCTGGTTCCAAGTATCAGGCAACCCAGGTAGGCACCAGTGGCTGCAGTCCATTCCTGGGTGGTCGCCGCTGTAGGTAGAGGGATGTGCATCCGTTCTCAATTGTGAGAGCGTCGTCACGTCTAGCAGAGTCACCGGTTTCGTTATTATACTCAACACTTTTTTCACAACTAGTGCAGCCGCAGGTGCACCTGCTGGGTACGTTGAGCCCGACAACGGCTGCAACTGTCCATTGCAATTCTTCGATGGCTGGTTCCACTCTTTGCCTCTGTTATATATATATATATATATACAAGCAAAATATATCATAAAAAGGTGTTAGCTATTCGTATCAGAAATTCTATTTTAATGTTTGTTCACTTTCCAATGAAGTATGATTAGCTGGATGTTTAACTACATAAATCCAGCTCTTATTACAAAATGTTCACATAGAGATGTATATTGCAGGCCGCGCGTGCCGGCCTGGCATGAAAGAAATTCTTGCCTGCCGTGCTTTGTGCTGTGCTTAATATTCGGGTCTCAGGCTCGGCATGACACAGAAGATGATTATTATCGGGTCGAGTTTCATGCTTTGTTTATATTTTTGGCAAAAAATGAATCGTGCCTGGGCCGTGTCGTGGGCCATTACCCCAAGCTCGGCATGGCACATTAAGGCCTATCGTGCCATATTTGGGAATTAGGGTTGGCAATGGACCGAGCTTGGGCAAGCTTGGGCCAGGATTGCACCCCAATATAACATTATTTGTGTTGGTCCGATTCGAGCCTGGGTCGGACCGGCCCGGTCCGATCTGACCTTCGGGCTCAAAGGTGTAAACCCGAACCCGATGTATTTAAAATACATAAAAATTCAAATGGGTTACTTTTTAAAATTAAAAACTATAAATTACAAAGATATTTTATAATTACTTATAAAAAAAAAAACTAAAAGTTTTGAGATTTATAGTATTATAATCTACCCAGTCCTACGGATCACTTATCCTTGCTCAAGCCCACCCAATCATAGGGTCAAGCTGTTTGAGTCACCCGGCCCATTGCTACCCCCTATTGGGCACGACCCAAGCCCGCCCAATCATAGGGTCGAGCTGTTTGAGTCACCCAGCCCATTGCTACCCCCTATTGGGCACGACTCAAATCGTGCACGCAGTCCAACCCATTTGTTCATCCCTATGTTCACATGATCATCTGAGCTGCTTTAATATGTCACGCAACTTATGGGTGTAAATGAGCCGAGCTTTGCCTAGCTTGGCTCGGTTCGAGCTCGTAAAATCTGGACAAGGCTCGGGCTTGACTCAAGCTCGGTAAAAAATTTCTGGCTCAAGCTCGCTATTTTTCAAGGCTCAAGCTCGGCTCACAAAAGATCAGCTCGTGAAAAGCTCGGCTCGGCTCGTGAATGCTCGGCTCGCAAAATCTCGACTCGGCTAGTGAAAGCTTGGCTCGTTAACAGCATAGGAAAAAAACAATTCAGCAATAAT
>JAUPMG010000019.1:6387366-6424391 GCA_031762675.1 Pachysandra terminalis
TTACTGAACTGAACCAAAACGAGAAGAAACTAGAAAGGGTCTCTTAGGGTTTTGCAAAAATTAATAATTTCGGTTCGATTCGGTTCGGATTTAGGATTTCTCATTTATTTTCGGTTCGGTTTTCAGTTTTCAGTTCGGTTCGGTTCGATTTTGGGTTGATATACATATCCTCGGTTTGGTTTTAGATTGGAGTTAACTCGGACCAAACCGAACCGAGTTGCACCCCTAGACTCACAGTCTCTGTGACGAAGAGTTTAAATGACTGGTTGCCCCTACGCTTTTGTGCTTTCAGAAACTCTCACTTTTTAAATAATCTATGGATCGTTACGTGCGGAAGCTCGTAAGCTAAGATCTCCTTTATTCTTTTACTTTGAAGGAAAATGACTATTATGCCATTAATGTTATAAACACGGTAAGCTAGATTTTTTTTATTACAAAAATGATTTCAGCTTAGATAGGGTTCTTGGCTCGAGATGTCAAACGGTCAACCAAGGGTAAATTTTGGAATTTTGGTTCTGATCAGTTCTCTTCATCATCTGTTTTCTCTGAAACGTTGAACAGATAAAGATGGACGTAGAAACACAGGGAGATTTCATTCGACTCTTGATAAACGAAATTGAGAATGCTGCTTTTACAGAAATTGAAGATGTAGTTCCCTTCGTTAAGTGGCTGGATGATGAGCTCTCTTACTTGGTACATTTCAAATTTTCAACCCCCCAAAGAGAAAAAGGAAGAAAAGCCCCATTAAAATCCTCCCCGGATAGCTTTATAATTAAAGTTGTTTCTTTTTTCTTTTCAGGTTGACGAAAGGGCAGTTTTGAAACACTTCGACTGGCCGGAGCAGAAAGCCGATGCCCTGCGAGAGGCTGCATTTGGCTACTGTGATCTGAAGAAACTCGAATCAGAGGCATCGTCTTTCTGTGACGATATACGCCAACCCTGCAGTGTCACATTCAAGAAAATGCAGGCCCTACTGGAGAAGTAAACTTCTTCTCTTCTTCATATATCTGTATCTGCGTTTCGGAAATTTTTTAAGAATGATACCCAATTCGATTTTCTTGATTTATTTGTTTGCTTGATGTGATTAAAACAGATTGGAGCATGGGGCTTATAATCTATCACGTCTGAGGGAGTCTGCAACCAAGCGATACAGAGTATTCCATATTCCTACAGAGTGGATGCTTGAAACTGGATTTGTAAGCCAGGTACTGTACTGAAGGATTTCCTCAACCCATATTATTTAATTACAAGTTCTAGACATTGAATTAATAACTGTATCGCGATCAGATTAGACTATAATTGTCCATTCATTTCTTATCACATAACATAGACAAATACATACCAACAAAGGCACGGCCTCACTCTGTTATTTCAGTAGATAACAGAGTTTTAGTTCATTCATTTCTTATTCCATAATATTTTTTTCTGAACCTACTGATGGGTTTTAGTGCTATTGTTGTTGTTATTATTATTATTATTATTATATAAACAATTGAAAAGGAAACTTCGGAAAATAAAAAAGAAAATAAAATGTTAAAAAGCGACAAATTGTGATCCGTTCAATATAGTGGAGAAATACAATTTAGAGATCAGAATAAATAGTGGTTGCAAAGTGACAAAAGGATCAGTCTAGAAGCACGCGCACGAGGCACTAATCTCTAAAATGCTTATATCTTTGTTGTGTTTCTAATATAGAATCAATTCAAAAGCAAATTGAGAATTGGATTCTCTACGTTTCTCACCTTTTAAAAAAATTTGAGCACTGAAAACTCTTAAAAGAGTACATCTTCCTCCATAGTAGGAGTATTGTTATGTGGAGATTGATGCTACCGAGGCATTTGAATTTTTTGAGGGTTCATGGATAAAATCATAATTTCACATACTCTTTTATTTAATCCCTATATTTATCATACTTTTCATGGTTGTTCTTGTAACAATTTTTCCTGTTACAATTTGAATTTTTTGGGGGTTCATGGATAAAATCATAATTTCACATACTCTTTTATTTAAACCCTATAACAATTTTTCCAGAGCTTGAGAATAATGGAATTGGGTGTGAATCCATGGATGTAAGCATCATTATTAAACCACGTAAATCAGTGTGTTTTATCTGTGCGCAGTTGATCGCTATGTTTTATGTGCGAAATCGGTGCGTTTTATCTGTGCGCAGTCGGTGCGTTTTATCTGTGCGCAGTTGATCGCTATGTTTTATGTGCGCGCTAAATCGCTGTGCTTTATGTGTGCTTGTGTTCTTTATACTTCTTTCTTAAAGAGTATTATTATCTTTCTTAAGGGTATTAACATCTGTGAACTTAGCAATGATATTTGCCAAACTAATTTGTTATGTGCTACTCCATCCTGTTTGGTGTTTCACAATATTTGTACATAAATGCAGATCAAGTTGGCTTCGGTGAAGCTAGCAATGAAATACATTAAAAGAGTATCTTCAGAGCTTGAAGCTGTTGGTGGTGGGCCTGAAGTGGAGGAGCTCATGCTTCAAGGTGTAAGGTTCGCCTTCAGGGTACACCAGGTAAAAACATCTTCTATGTGTGCTTTGTTCTGTTCTTGAGATCTGGTGATTTAACCGGATTTGATTTCCTTTCGTATTATTTATCATTGCCATTTTGCTGGAATAGGGGGGTTCAATGATTTCACTGTATTTAATGTCTCTTTGTGTGTTTTGTTATTTGACAGTTTGCTGGAGGTTTTGATGTGGAAACGATGAAGGCATTCCAGGAACTGAGGAACAAAGCTAGATCATGTCATATACAATGTCAAAACCCGCAGCAACAGAAGCTTGTATGCAGGTCCACACCTTGTTAATCTCTGTAGCAAACTCAGCTTCAGAAATTCTATCAGCTTTACCTGTAAAAATAGAACAACCCATTTTGTGAAATACAACCAAGTCGGCATTATGATTCAGATTATTTATTCTTGCAATCAGAAGCACAGAACTTCCAGGTTTTTTCTCCCACGGCACTTTTCTATTATCTAAAACAATGGAAAAAAAAAAGGAAAAAAGTAAAGAGGAGAGAGTTTCTTCAATTTTATTTACACAGTTCAGTAGTAGAAAGAACACATTTGCATCTATCATCTGAAAGCACCAAAACCCATACAGTATCTAATCTGCCTGATTTCATTTCAATTCATGTCCAGATCCCATTTTCTCTTGTCCTTCACTTGTGTGTTGACCCTGTCCAACATCCTTAGCTTTTTGTTGAACTGATTCTCCCCCTCCACTAACAACTAGACCTTTTGCTGTTTGTGCAATTTCAATTACTGTTTCACCGATTGCCCCCAAAATTCCACCCACATTCTCTTTCGTCCCTTGCTCTATTGTTCCATGCTGTGGCTCTTGCTTGCTTTCCTCGGTTGCTCTGTTCTGTTCCTGCTCCCCAGATTCCTTCTGCATAAACAAATGGTGAGTAACATTTCAAAAATCAAAGAAAGGGTTTACTGAATGAATCAGACCAATAAAGAGCATTACCTTCATTTGGGATGATTCCTTAGCTTGTTCTTCTTTCATGGCCATTGCTGCCGCCTCGGCTTCAGCTTTCTTCCTGGCTGTATACTCCTTAACACTCTCACCACCAGCAGCTGCTGCCTCCTTGACCTTCTCACCCGCCAATTCAGCCACTCCCTCAATTGCTTTTGTTGCCTCCACAGCTTTCTCGGAAGTGTAATGTGCAGCACCCCAACCAACCGCTGGCGCCTTTTCCTTAGCTTCCGCAGCCTTCTGTAGAGCCAAGTCCTTTGTATATTGAGCCTTTTCTAGTGCAGTGTTCTTCACAGCTCCACACTTCTCCGCTGCGTACTGAGCGGTGACGCGAGCTCTCTCCACGGCGGTGTCTTTGGCTTCACCACCCTTGTCTGCAACATAAGAAGTGATAGCTCCTAGCCTGTGCTGAGCTGATTCTTTGATACCCTGTATTGCACTAGCAGTAGATTCTTCTGCTGCGTTGATTGCTTCTATAGAATTCTGCTGTGCTATTTGTCTGTACTTCCCGATCTCTTCTGTTGACAGCGATTCTGTCTCTCCATGAGGAGCTTTTTCTTTGGTGGATTTCTCTGGATGAGATTCTCTAGCTTGGTCGGCAAGAGATTCAAAATGGCTTGTCATCTTTGGAACCCTCTCCTTCTCGATATGGGCTTGTTCGTTGCCTGCAGTTTCTGATTCTCCTTTGATTTGTTTCTCTGAAGCCATTGATGGGTGTGATTCTTCTGTTTGTTTCAGAAGGGAAAGGAGATTGGGTTTTATAGGGAAGTATTTTGAGATGATCCGTGGACACGTGTTGTATAGTTTCAGCAACGTGTCAAGAGTTGGAAAATTTGAAAGGTGACTCAGCAATTTCATATTACTGAGTTAGGATTACGCGTGGCAATGTCTTACGTCCTTGATGATCTGAAATAGAGGATTGATGTATATCTTAATGGTATTTGGAATTTGAACCTAAAGCACTCTGATTAATTTGAAGTTTTGATTGGTGATTCTGACGGCCCATTCGATCAGATCTTAAATCTGCTCTGAATTCTGATCCAAAATTGTCCCCGTCTTGATAATAAATTGATTGGGTTGTGTGGAGGAGTTTGTGTTATAAACCTACGAACCTCCCAAAAACAGAATGTAAAAGATTTTAAATCGAAATAAACAGAGCCTAAGAACCTAGACGATTGTAAAAAAAAATAAAAAAATAAAAAAATGAAAATTAAGGTTTTACATAGCTTTAGCAAGTAATTTTTTAATTTATTTTTATTACATAGAATTAGTGATCGGGCGGTCTAATTAATCCCACTAAACACGTGGCACTATCTTAAAAGCGCACGTGTACGTTTACTGGGTATAGCTAAATACATTGAATCATTCAATAAAACTGTTAACTGCTAGACAACTAACTCTCACGTGCCAGCTGTCAATAGCAAATACATGTAGATTAGACCGTTTGGTAAAAATGTGATATTTGAAATGACTTAGAGATATCTGACCGTCCTTATTACCAAAAACGTAAGTTCCTTAGAGAAACAACATTTTTGAAATCTAACTTATTGGGGAACGCCATGTGTCCCTAAACTTAACAAATACAGGCTAACTGTCTTTGGAATGACCAAAGGATAAGGATTCGTAATCCTTATGACACACAGGATAATGCCTTTAGAATAACCAAAGGAATAAGGATTTTTACATTCCTTCTGAAAGACCTTATTCCTTTTGAATGACAGATACAGGGATATGCTACCCTTAATGGACTTCTCAAATATATGCAACTTTAAATAAAACCTCGAAGTCCCTTGGCGAGAGATCTTTAAGGGAACTTTTTATGCCTTCTAACTCAGAAGTCATCCTTGGATCAAATCCATAGACTTCGAAGGACCATTTATCTTATTGTCTTGAAAGGACCATAAAGTAGGTATGTTTCCTCCCGTTAAGGTGAATTCGAAGGCAAACTCAAAGGCCAACCACCTCCAGATGGTGAATTCGAAGGCTAACCATCTCCAGATGGTGAATTCAAATTCGAATGAGGTATATTCTCTCCTACTAAAGTGAATTCAAGGCTAACCACCATGAGATGGTCAATTCGTCAAGGGTTAGCCACATTCAAAGGACTAAGGGGCTGTCACCCTAAAAAAGACTTAGGGTTTTGTCCCCTTCGAAAGATAAAGATATGGCTTATTACTCTCGAATGAACATCTAAATGTATTCAAACTACAAAGTAAAGTTCGAAGTCACTCTTATTCATTCTTAGGAATGGACTTCGAATGCTATTTTAATAAAATACTTTGACTTCTAAAGCAGATCCCTGTGGGAAAGAGCTTCAGAAGTCGAATTCATGTTATCTCTAGAAGTATTTCCTGAAGATAGATATTCTACGCACTTTGAGAAACTTCCTCTCACTTTACTTCAAAATGAACTCACAAGGGAACATATTTACTTCTGATTTCATTAAAATTGAAGGCACTCAGATTGATTATTGTAGCTATAAACCTTAAAAGAATTCTAAAGTAAACTCTTCTTTACAGGGACTATTGACCATGAAAACGAGTTCCCTACTGAGACACTCAACTTCGAGTTCTCTATATAGGTAACTCAAGAATATACTGGTAACCTTATAAATATAGAGTTATTTTAGCTTCCTTCGAAGGAAAATAGCCGCCAAAGGGAATTCCCTCATGATATACGAATTCAAAAAGATATTTATGACATTGAAGTGACTCTTTAAAGTTGATTGAGACGGATTCCTTAGAATGGACAGCACGTGATAAAACCTCAACTACTTATAATATTTGTTGTATGACTTATCTAAATGGGGTTTTGTTTTATCTGGAATGACGACAAAAATGAAAACGTTGCTATTAGATTTGTATTGCATGCAACACAATCCTTGTTCCTCAAGGTCTAAGCTATCACAGAGCAAGTTTTGAAGGATTGAATGACTCATCCCTCTTTCTGGAAATAACTTAGGCGTGTTGAAATACACATGGCATTTGTGATATGTTTAATACATGAGAATATTTATAAGCTCCTCTCTAAACATTTGAATGATTGACATTTGTTCTATTTGGAGAGGCTAAAATCCCTATAAATAGCAGAATGTATCCTCCATTAAAAGATCTCTGGAGAATCTCTGAAATTTCTGTAAATTTAAGAGGTTGAAGACAACAGTGAGTAAAGGCACTGAAAGAGAAAGGAGATAGTCAATCATAAACATGTATTATCTACATGTTATAGACTTCGAGTCATTCAAACTCTTGAGGTTTTCTTGCTCTGAAATATGCATTTAAACTGACTTTTTCAGTTATTTCAATATCAGTTTTTCCTTCTCTTCTCTTTGTCTTATTCACATTTCACGTTTGAGAAGAAAGGCTCTTGGCAGAACGGCTGCGCGACAGTTTAGACTGTATTGAGACAGGCTCTCGCTACCTATTTCTCTGGAAAGGTGATTGTATTGATTCATTTGTATTAACTGTTAAAATTCATTCTAATATATTTGTCTTTTACAAAAACCCGCATCACCAGAATCAGTTATGATTAGGCTTAGACAAAGTTGAAACTGAACTTTCTACTAATCATGTTTTGAATATTTAAATAGAATCCTCAATAAGGTTCAAAGAACTTATCATTGCATAAACAATAGGTACCCATCTCGTCAACTTGAGATACAAATTGACAGATAAAAACTTTCCTATTTCGGACAGCATTTTCGTCAACTTAAAAGCAACCTTGTGTGTTCTAAAATAACGTATCAATTTACGCTTGATGCATTACCACTTTATTGTCAAACAAAAATATAATATTAGAATTTACAAACAATGACAGCAGCTCTTGCATGGGATTTTATGAGTATAATAAAATCACTTGCTTTGCCTTCAAAGAGCAAGAGCTGCGTATAGAAGCTGGTTCCAAGTATCAGGCAAACCGGGTAAGCACCAGTGGCTGCAGTCCACTCCTGGGTGGTCGCCACTGTAGGTAGAAGGATGTGCGTCCGTTCTCAATTGTGAGAGCGTAGTCACGTCTAGCAGAATCACTGGTTTCGTTATTCGACTCAACACTTTATTCACAACTAGTGCAGCCGCAGGTGCACCGGCTGGGTACGTTGAGCCCGACAACGGCTCCAACTGTCCATTGCAATTCTTGCTTGGCTGATTCCACTCTTTGCCTCTGTTATATATAACCAAAATTTATCATAAGAAGGTGTTAGCTATCTGTATCAGAAATTGTATTTTTTGTTCCTACGAAATATGACTAGCTGGATGTTTAACTTCATGGACCCAACTCTTATTAGGAAATGTTCACATGACCATCCGAGCCCAGGGCTGTCAATACTAGTTTTATCAACTCTTGCATGGTTGGTTTCAAGGATCGGATCGGGTCGGCCGATTCGGATCGGGATCAGCCAGAACCGGTTCGATTTCAAGCCACGATACAAACTATTGTATCAAGTGGCTTTGGATCAGACCGATCCAACCGATACCGATAAGGATCGGCCGATCCAGTCTGATCCAGTCCGATTCGGTCCGATTTTTTTCGATCCGGTCCGATCTATTTTTTTTTCAATTGGCATTGGATTGGACTGATCTAAATGATACCGATACGGATTGGCCGATCCAGACCGATCCAATGACTGAATCGGACAGATCTAATTTTTTTTTCTTTTTTTTGAAGGACGATCCAAAACTTGGATCGGATTAGGATCGGCAATCCGGATCGAAATCGGCCCAAACCGGTCCAATCCAAGATCCTGAGAATAAAAACCTTGTTCCTGTGTTATCTACTGGTTTGAAAAGTATTAAACTAAGGAGATTGTTTCTTTTAGAATATGATATTTTCCTTTTAAGATTCCAAGTTATTATCAGGAAAAAAAAAACTTGATTGAATGACAAAACATATAGAGAAAGATAAGTTACAATCTTATGATTTTAAATAGGGCCGGCCCGAACCCAACTCTAGCCCCATGAAAAATCGTAGGGTCAGGCTTGGGTTGTAAAGATAGAGCAGTGATTGGGCCTTAGGTGGGCTAGGGCGTACTTACTTTTTTTATTGGACTTGGCTAGAGCTGCTGAGAATGGCCCGGCCCAAATCGGCCCACTTACAACCCTATCCAAGCGTCTTTAATATGTGACGCTCAACCGGACCAAAATGTGACCTGACCCAAACCATTGCCAGGCCGGCCCAGCCCACAACTTCATTGGTGAAGAAATTGCTGTGTAATATCAACGTTGAAAGTGAGAAAGCTTACTCGTAATGGGTGGGAGAAATTCCCTGGAAGAAGACTTTGGTTTTAGAAGGGTCGACGTTGAGGTTGACCCATCTGGCCCAAGTAGTTAGCCCTTTGTAAAATGCAACCAGACGGTCCATGTCCTTGTACAATTTGGTCCCCTCCTGCATGTAATCCCATCTGCAATACCACCACCGTTGATTTCTCCCCCTATTAATATATCTCTAGCTAGACGCAACAGCATAAAGAAACTAACAGAAATATAAACAAAATCAAGTAAAAACAAGTGATAGGTAGATCGGTACGGTTGAGATTTTCCTTTGTGGAGCCACCAATGCCACGAGTTGAAGATCAGCATGTCCATTCCTTTCCAAGCATTACCGCCGTTGATAGAGTCCAGCTTCAGAACTCGTCCTTCGTTTTGATGAACAATGTCGACTAGGTACGGTGTACGGTACAGCATCACCGTCACCCCATAATCCTGCCAAAAGTGCTATTAGAACACAAAAATGGGTGGGTCCCACATGTGATGATTTCTACGATCTATTCTATTTTTCCATTTCTGGAAACTGTAATGTTGACGGCTGTGATCCGACCATCAGTTGTGGGACCAATCAGGACTCTATGCGGTACACGTAAGGTTATCTTGTAAAAGACATAAATACCCCATACGGGTAATGTATGAGATCTTGTTTGTCTGGAATTTTGGTATTTTAATGAGGGAAAGGGGTAATGTTGTTATTACTTAGTCAAAGAGGGGCAGTTTCGTCTTTCAGTATATCCATAGTGGTATCCTGACGTCATTGGTGACTCAAATGAGTTTGGAACAAACAGCTGGCTAGAATTGGAAAAGTACAATTTTTAGCGAAAAAGTGGTTTCTGAGCTTTTTGTCTTTTTTCTACTTCTTTTGCTTTTAGTTTCTTTCAAAATATAATGGTTCGATGGTACTTAAAAAAAACGCTACATATGACTTATTAAAAAGAAAAAAAGTTGAATATGACTTATTAAAAATTATGTGAGATAAAGTTTCAATTTTATTTATGCTAAAATTCCAATGATGAACTTTTCATCATAAAGCTTTAAAGCTTTAAGTTAAAATACTTCATTGGATGAAGAGATGTATAAATGGCCTGGGTCATGCGTACCGGCCCGACACGATTTGGTTTGTGCCTAGGTACGACAGTATCGAGCTAGCCCCGCCATGACATTGGCACGGTTAGGTTTCGGTTAGATTTGTAGGCGAAAGCATAGGATTGACCTGGCACGGTACAATATGACTCGGCTCAAGCTCGTAAACTTTGAGCAAGGCTTGGGTTTGGTTCAAGCTCATTAAATATTTTAGGACTTGGACTTAATTTGCGAAAGCTTGACTTCTAAAAACTCAATTTGTAAAAGGCTCGGCTCTTAAAAAAAGTTTAGTTTAATCCAAAATACATCAATATTATAGTTGATAATTATTATTGTATAGAATAAAATATATTAACATATATGTTTTATATTAATATATAGATGCATAACTTTATATATAAATTGGATCGAGCTTTAACTGAATTGACCTACTCAAATTCGGCTCAAACTCGTTGAGATAATAAACTTTTTTAGGCTCAAATTTGACTCACGAACCTAATTATGGAGCTCAAGCTCAGCTCATACGAATCGAGAACCAAAGCACTCGGCTCGTTTAAAGCCCTAGCTGGAAAGGAAAGAAGCCCAAGTACTGAAGAGAATCTGAGAATTCTAAACGTCTTGTAGAATATACTGAGAAATCTTTTCCAACAAAATATTAAGGTGAAACCGTGAAAGACTCGAACGTCACAAAAACACATTTTTTTGAAAACCACAGAAATCATTTTTCTCGAGAAATAAATTACAGAAAAAACCATTCTTCTTTAATCCCGTGAACGAAGACTTCACAAGTTCTCTAACAACTCACTTATCCACACGTGAAAAAATAGTAATATTTTAAAAAGGCTGTCGGTTTCCGAATTAAACGAAAAACCCCACCTAACGAAAAAGGAGAAACAGAGAAGAAATTGAACAAACGAAAACGAAATTCCAACTCATTTGATGACTCTTCGAATATGCAGTGATGATGATAATCATTTGAAGATATAAATGAAACGATTCGTCTCCTTAATTTTCCCTGAAATGTGAATTTAATGCTGAGAATATCCCATATTCAAAGCTAATCTAACAAAGGAAGAGAAGAAAGACCTGCTAGATTCTGTTTCAATTTTTGAAGAAAGAAGAGGAATAAGAAAAGGGAAAAGGAAACGAATTCCCACCTCGAATGTAACAGAGGAAATCGAGTCTCTAGTGGAAATCGTTGTCTTGACGTTCGGAACCTGAGCATGAATCATACAAGTCAAAGAATTCCATTGATTCAGACTCAGTGAGTCACCCACAAACATGATTTTCTTCCCTCTCCATCTCACAAGAAAATCCAAACCATTAAACCTGCAACCAAACATCCCCAAGAACAAACAAAACTTCATTATTTACCCAGAAGAAATCAAAAGGGAGCTGAAGAGAGAGAAGAAGGAAGTATTGTACCTTGGTAAGTCACAGCCACTGGGTTCCCACCGATATTTGAGGTAGAGTTTATCGGGTCTACCGTACTTTTGGCAATCGAATTCTGGATCTATGAAGGAACAGCTGGAGGAATCGTAGAGAGGATATGAAGCGTCAAAGACCCATCTTCCTTCAAATAAATTACACCCACTTGCTTGTTTTCTAGCTCTCAGTAAGCTGCTCACGTTATGGGAATGCTCTGTTCTTGCTTGTTGTAGAGACAGAAACAGAGGAAGAAGGAACTTAAGAATGGAGAACAGGACATGGCCTGCTGCAAATCGAAAACCCATTTCGGGTTTCGGTGCAAACTTGTAGAGAGAAAGGACGAGTGAAGAAAGTTGTCCGAAATTTGTGTTTTTATGGAGGATGAAGAGAGAGAGAGAGTTTTAAGATTCTTTTTAACCAAAAAAAACGTTTTAAGAATCTTGGGTTCACATGGTTTGTGGCACAAGATCCGATTTTTAATTTCTGAGTATGAGTTGGAAAATCTTGGAAGAACATGTGGGATTCGATCTCTTAAAGTGTATTTATAAAAGCCGAGGGCAAAATTATTATTTCGTCCTCATTTCGTCCGGCAATATCCAGCGTGATATGTCAAATAAACTGGAGGGCAAAATGATAATTTTTTCCTCACAAAATACAACACCCGAGGGCAAAATTATCATTTCGTCCTCAGATGTATTTGACATATCACGCTAAATATGATTGGCATTTATAAAAGAAGATCCGTACTTGTTTATCTCTATTTTTTTCTATTTAAATCTCTTATGAGATCCCTTTTTAATCGCCTTGAATTCACAATAAATTTAGTTTCTCTTCAAACCAAAGGTTATGTTTGGTTTACAGAGCATGCCATTTTTTGATAAATTGTTATGGACAAAAAGTGTTTTTTATGATAACGCTATTTGGTATTGTTTCTTTCAACCTATAAGTGATTCTTGGGCTTTGAAGTGTTTTAAAAGACATATTAAGCATTCGGTAAATTACTAAGAGAAGTAATTTTAAATAAAATATTTTATTACCCGTTTCTCGAAATTACTTCTGTGAAAATCAGTTCGGTCACTAAAGCATTTTTTTGTTGAGACTTGTTTTCATGTTACTTTTGATACCCATTTTGTCGCTTTTGTATTTGTTTGCTTAAAAGGATTTCTTAAATACTCATTTTCCAAATGTGAAACAGGGAGGTGTTAATGTAGCGTTGATTCACATTGTCCAAAATAGGCGGGCGTGTTTGGCGTTGCTTCTTGGAAGAAGCGATTTTTTTTTTTAAATTGATTCTTACAAAGGGCTTGATAAGAACTTCTGATGAATAAAAGATGTTTGTTAAATATCGATTGAAAAAGTGCTTTCAAATTAGATTTGTGAGATGTTTGTGAAGAATAAAAAATCTATTTTCGGAAGGAAATTTGTTTGTGTAGATAACATGGGTAAAATAAATATTTTAAAAGTTTTAAAGGCATACATAAGATCATAAGACATATTTCATTAAAACCTCAAATTAATTCTTGCAAACGGAGTTTCAAAAGTAGAAAATAATAGCTTCAAAAAAAAATAATGTTTGGCTGCAATGATTCTTATAAAATCATTTTTCACTTGAATTTACCAAAAACTTATTTATTTATTTGAAGCGCTTTTAGGCTCCGGAATCACTCCTATGACCAAAGAAGCAATCCCAAACACGCCCAAAGCATATTTATAAGAGCCGACAGTTGATAATACCTTGTTCCCTTTTCCGTCACTTGTGCTGGACACATCAACAATTCTAAGAGGTGATTCTCCATTATTTCTTAAGCCGCGTCACCTGGACAGGCTCGGATCGTGTACTGAAAATCGTTCATCGATGCTTACGTTGCGATGTGATTGGTGCACTCCGTTTAAAATTTTTAAAGGTTTTTTAAAGAAGAAAGCACCGGTGCAAATACCAGTGGATACTTTTCAGTGCAGACGATTCAACAAAAATCCGTGTTGTCATCATAAACTCTAAGATTCTGACACATGGCAGGTGGACCTCTAACAGTCGTGTCTATACATAAAATCCACTTTCTTTCTTTCTTTTTTTTAGTATGCTTATCATAATAAGCTTATATGAATGTACAGCCACACAATCACCACTCTTTTTTAGGGCATGATACGATATGAAGAGAAGAAAAGGCTATTATTGTTTTCCCGTCAGTTCTATGCTAACTGAGCAAGTTGTGTGGGTCCCACTTGCCTGCTTGTGATCTTGTTAGGTTCCCTCTTTGGCTTACGGATGATGATGAATGGCCAAAAATCAAAGATATGTAGCTCTTGTACAGGCATTGGTCCCTACCCTACCTTACCCTGCCGTGTGGAAAACGGAGGAAGGGCCATATGGAAAAAAGCTCTTTCTTTTTCTTCTGGTAATCAAACATAAGGCAGGCATTTACGTTTGAGTATAATTTACTTCATCTCACCTAAAGATCATTATCAGTTCTCTCTCTCTCTCTCTCTGAACTGTTTCGATAAGTTGGAGGTCTATTGTCTGGTAGTTCATGGACCATAGTTGGCATTTGGACACCACATATGATCATGCCCAACCACTACCACTAGATGGTTCCAACCAATGGGGTTCGGATAAGGTGTATACATACTACACAAACATATAAATATATATTGCTTATCTTCTCATAAATAATGCAATGAAAATGACGAATTTATTTCCCAACGCTGAATGTTGCTTTCACACGAATATTTCAATCGAAGTCTGGTTTGACGTGCATTAAAAGGTGGTGAAAGCAGCCAAAACAGTCGCTCTTTAAATAATTAAAAGGCTCTTAAACCATTCTTGTTAAAAGATAACAACTGTTTCTAAAGCACAAGGAATCAGATTTTCCTGTAGGTAGGGGGAACCAATGGTTTGTTGAAAGAGCTACTAGTGGTGGTGGTGGATATTTCTACTTTGGTGGACTATGACTTTCCATTCCATGATTGAATCCAACTTAGAGAGAGAGTGAAGAGAGAGATAGAGAGAAGGAGTCATTAGGGATAGTGGTGAAGTCTTGGGGTGCCGTATTTAAGCTTGAGTTCGAAACCAGCCTGCACTAAATAATATAATGGGAGCTTGTTCGATGGTTTCCAGCTGAGAGGTCGAGTGTCGCTCAAATTGCCTATATGCCAGGCTCGCAGGTCTCCTTTATAGCCGCATTCTTCGGAAGCTTAGGCCGGTGAGTAGGGTTGAGGATCTTCTGTTAACAACCCTGTTAACCGAACAAAATAAAGGGTAAAGATGTAATTTCACTTTTATAATTTCACCTTCATGAAAACAACGAAATTATACCTTTACCCGTCATTTTGTCCTGTTAACAGGGTTGTTAACAGGCTTTTTAACAGAGGATCCATTCCCGATAAGTAGTGGGTGCATGTCTTATTGGCTACCTGCCAGGCGGGCGGTGGCCCAGCCCATGAAACTGTAGAGAAAGAGAGAGAAATTTCTGTTGACCAAAGGCAATTGAAGGGGGGCTTGCCTTGAGAGAATTATATAAAGACAAAAGAATACAAATGAAAAGTGTGATCATCTTCATTGTCTTGCAAATTCCTTCAATCACTGACCACATAATAAGAGATTGACAATAAGCCATCCTTGGGACACCCTGGTCCCATTATAAGCCTTCTTTCAGTGATTTAATAAGCTTTTCATGGCGGCTTCTGCTGCCATTATAACCTTCTTTCAATGATTCCATGCACATATAACTTCTCATTCACTCATAAATAAATTATTTCTTGGGTGCATGAAAGTGATGACACACTCACTCATACCCATTTAATTATCAAAAGCTTCTTCTGGATAAACCACTTGCTCTATATCATCTCAAATAATCATAAATTATTTGATGATCTCATCAGTTACCCAAATGACAATTCAACGACAATGGACCATGGAATCATCAAAAGCTTAAATTTATATATTCTCTGCCAGACAAAAGCACTTCTACTTGCAGAGGCAATGATCATCACTATCCTGACTATATACTCAAATTGGGTATATATGGTGGTGGGTGAGCCACAAAGGGAGGAAGGTGGGTGCAAATCCACTTCAAATTGGGTTATAGGTGGGATGCATTTGACAGTGGATCAGGTGCGCAGGTGGCTTTGCTGTGCTAGTGGGTGCAGGTAGCACTCTATTGGTCACCCGAACATGTGAATAAAAGAAAAAATAAATCTAAAATACATTTTTTTCTTGTTAATATGAATTTAGGTGACGTGGGTCAATAGAGTTGATGATTGCCTCTCGATGCTGGGTATGGGCTAGGGAAGGTGGAGGCCCACTTTGATGCCTTTATTAGAAGTTTGCTTATTTCACAAGTTTGAACATACAATACCCAATTTCCTCCTTCCTTGTATACTTGGATTGGAATATGTACTACGTTCCATCTGGTCATTAATGATAATTGCCTATTATATATGTGTAGGAGGGGTTTTGCGTGTCGTGAGATCGGTGACTTAGTGATTGGTAGGAGGGAGCGGAGCACACTCGAGAGATCTTGGAAGGAGAAAAGGAGTTTCACGTGGACAGCGATGCGTAGTCTCTTTGCACAATTATCCAATTTCGTTTATCCTCGTAGGTGGGGTATATATATTGTGCGAGTAACGAGTCATTACGACTCTGTTAGTCATTATAATAGCCAGGCGTCTAGGATCCTCCTTCAAGTGCAGCTGTTGAGGGGCGAGCTCCAAGCAGCAAGCTTCCGTCCCAAGTCTCCAATACAAATGCCCACGATGTTCTCCCCAGATTACCCTCTCACAGAGTCAAAAATAGCATTGTTTATGTTTTCCACTGTCGCCAGGTGGCACAAGATCAATCATCCACGTGAACGCTCCATGTAGGGTATCTACAATATGAGTAGTGGATCTGGTTTTTCCCTAGCTTGTGTGTAAAGAATGGCTATTATATGTGAGTGGTGGGTCTGATTTTTGCCTAGCTTGTGTCTAAAGAGTGCAATAATAAGCAATTATTCAAAGATTTTGGATTAGTTAAGAGTGGTTGATTTTTTTTCTTCTATTTGGGTAAGATTGCATGTGAGGTTCAATGATGCAAAATGTCCAATCATTAGTAGCTTTTATACTGTTGCGACGATAAGTCGCCATGACTATGAGTGATAGATTGAGATATATAACCAAATCTGGTATGACTTGGATGGAAGTTGAGCTTGTGAACCTTACTGAGTTGTTAATTATCCCCGGTTGTTAGGCCGTTTGAAAGACAAGGTTTTTAATCAATCAAGGTCAAGTACATCTGATTTTAGAGGTGTTTTAATTATTATTTTATATATATATATACTACACGGTAACTAAATAATATGATAGATGGCTAAAATGCTCCAAGATTGCTTAACCATGATTGGTTGAAACCCGCATTTTGTCATCACTTTCGATGGCAAGATTTTGCAAAAAAGTGTGGCACCCACAAAAAACACAGTTAAGAAACTTTTTTTGAAGAGAAACTGATTTATTGATAAATTTTAGGTGATTACAAAGTCACATTATTAGAAATTTAAATAAAAAATATATAGAGATAAAAATAGAAACTAAATTAATCTAATCCAATTTTGATAAAATTTTAAAATCAAATCATATCTTTCAAATCAATGTAAATCTTTATCAATTCTCTCGTATCGTAGTTTCCTTATAGGTGAAATATACATGATAAAGTGTATCTCACGTGTACCAAATCTCTATGCGCTTTCCCTTAATATGTCTTTATACTCTCCCTCAAACTCATGTTAACCAGACACTTGAAAAGAAACACTAATCATTTATTTTCTCTTATCTTCTTATTTATTTTCTTCTAAAATCCAAAATTCCTAAAAATAGTAGCTCACAAATTCCTGCAAGCTCGAATGTGAACATACAGGAATTTGCATGCATAGTATTCCTTGTACTATCTCATTTTATAAAATGAAAAAAAAAAAAAAAACACCTTTGCAACTCTTGAAATTATCAAAAATACTCTTGCACAACTCAAAATCATTCACTTCCTACATATCCAAACTCCTTGTACATACTTTGTATTTCATTTTACATTACTTCTTCCTTTTTAACTTTTTCAACTCTTTTCATGTTGCAAAGGAGTTCTCCAATTCTAAGAAAGCTTAAGCTTTGGATAGGTATAAATCTTGAACATTTATGATTAAAATAGGCTGTGTAATCTTCATCCCATCAATGCTTGCCTGTTTTCATCATAATCCACTGTGACTGTCTCATGAAGTGATAGACCTTGCTTATATAAGATAATACAAGGTGAAATTCACTTTTTACTCTTTTTATTCTTATCATCTTTTATAAAGAGAAGGTTGAGTACTAATCCTTTGAAATGCCACAAGCAAGCAACCTTTAAATTTTATAAGGAGTATCTTTCAATTAAAAAAAATCAAAAGCTAAAAACTTTGAATTGAATTGGTAGAAAGCTAGAACATTTTTAGTGAGATTCGTCATAGCTATTTTATTCAATCCATATTATCCATATATATATATATATATTCTGAAAACAAAGATTTGCATTATAATTTATGAAATAAAAAATAACTAATAGAGTTATTTAAGCGCGCATTTGTTATCCATTATAGTACACGAAATCCTCATCTCTTATTATTATTATTATTATTATTATTATTATTATTATTTGCTTTTTTTTTTCGAAAGAGGATCAGAAAAGGACTTTTTTAGTTTTTGGTAAAATAGGAATGCATTATAAGAGAAAAACTAAGAACTACATAGTCTAGGGGTCCGTCTCTCCATAATATCCGCAGTTAGAGTAGTCATAAGTTCGGCCGGGAGGCTATCCAGATCGAATAGTGCTCCTTCTTCACTATTAGTCCTCAGTTTGGCTAGATAGTCAGCACAGAAAAGTCCTTCCTGCTTTCAAATCTTCTTTGAAAAGAGATCATCATGTAAAGTTCTTTAAGCACAAATAATTTGACATTTGATAGTGGTTCAGAATATACAATTAAAAGGGACCCGCTTAAGAGAATTCATATTTCAATCATCAATATTTGTGTAATTTAATCATATGATTAGCAATTCATTTTTTTTAGTACATTCACAAAATTCCATACATTTTTATCCTCATTCCAAATGATGTGATGACTTTAAATGGATAAAAGTCCTTAGATTTAGCTGATTCTTGGCAAACTTGACCTCCTTTCCCATGGGTGAGGATCTTCTGTGATCTATTCATAGGAAACCTCATGTGAACCTCACATAAGGGTGACATGTGTCCAAAGGTGGCCCCCATTAAGAAGGGTGACCTTCCACTTTTAAAACCCTAAGAAATGGGTGAACTTAGGAGTCCACCACTTTAACCGGCTTCTACTTGTTAAGGTAGAAGCCGGTTAAAGTGGTGGACCTGTCCTGGACACATGTCACCCTTCTGTGAGGTTCACAGGAGGTTTACTGTGAACTAGATTATAGAAGATCCTGAGCCCTTTCCCATATAGGTTTTGCTTTTCTAAAATTGATCTAAAAGCTCAATATTGTTCTTAAAATCTGATTGAGCAGCCTGTTGATCGGGATCAAACAATAACAATAAATATAGTAAAAATGAAGATCAAGCAATGCATAGAGATATACATGGTTTGGCAAAGCCTACGTCCATGGGAGAGAAGAAATTTTCATTATGTCAAAAAACGAATTAGGGTTATAACTTATACTCCTTTTCAGTATGTGGGACAAGGATATACCATTACCGTAGTGCGAGGGACTCCGCTCCTTGCAACTCCTAACTCCATGGTACAGACCCGCACTACGAACCCACACAACGAGTTACTTATGACCCAGGGAGGGACCTCTCTCCATGGTGCTCTGTTTCTCTCCGCCCCATGGGACCCCTCAAGTCCCTCCCCCTTGAATCTAGAGACTAAGTGAAAATGAGCCACCCACTATCTCTATGGCTGCATTTAGCCCGGCTTATATATATAAGTGCTTATTTCAGCTTATAGCTTATTAAAGCACTTTTTAAAATTAAATGTGTATTTGCTAATA
Organism: Pachysandra terminalis; assembly: GCA_031762675.1. Lineage (NCBI taxonomy): Eukaryota > Viridiplantae > Streptophyta > Magnoliopsida > Buxales > Buxaceae > Pachysandra > Pachysandra terminalis. Next base: position 6,406,648 of record JAUPMG010000019.1, read on the forward strand.
CCTAATGGATAAGTGCTTACTCATAAGCAGTAGAGGAAGGTCACTTATGCGGAAAGTTGTTTCTAAACTTTAGTAATATTTTCATAATACCTATTTTGCCCCTAAACTTTTATAAGCACTTAAATAAATATTATTTCTTAACTTAATAATATTTTTATAATACCTATTTTATCCCTAAACTTTCATAAGCACTTAAATAAATATATTTACCAAACACTATTTTCTTCAAGTAATTAAGCAGTTTATTATTGTTGTGGATGACTACTCCCTTGGAGCCACTTATCCAATGAGTACTTATCCAAAAGCACATAACGGGCCAAACGCAGCCTAACACAGCCTATCTTATTGAAAAATTCTTTAAATGGATTCCTGTATGGGTCTCACTTATTTAGCCCATTATAGCACAAGTTATGGACCGGGCCTGGTCACATCCAAGCCCACCTCATACCACTCTCAACTCCTAAGAGGTACCTAACAAATACCAACCGGTGGTTGCCGGGGTACTTCCCAAACGCTTACTACTCAAGATACACATTGCAAAGATAACCAGAAACACACTCAAATGATGAACAAAACACCACATTCACCCCCCTCAATTCACCCGGAATGGCGTCGCCCCCTCATCCGATTATTACCGGATTCTATCTCTCTTAACATTAACTTCCATTCTCTTCCTCGGAGCCACACGACTTGCGCTAGAGAACTCGCACTTCTCGAACAACTCAGGCCATTCTTTCGAGCCATTACCTACGAAAAATCTATCCTCGGAAAATGAAGAAGGTAGATTATCCACCGATATTTTCGACGACGGATCCGTCGCCGGTTGGTGCGATTTTTTCGAGGGGAAATGGGTTTTGGACAGTGAAACATATCCTCTGTATACAGAAGAGAGCTGCCCCTACTTGACCAAACAGGTGACTTGCCAGAAGAATGGGAGACCTGATTCTCTTTATCAGAATTGGAGATGGGAGCCTCATGCTTGCAAACTACCAAGGTTTGATGCAATGAAGTTGCTGGAGGTTTTGAGAGGTAAAAGACTGATGTTTATAGGGGATTCAATACAAAGAAGCCAATGGGAGTCCATGGTGTGTCTCATACAGTCTTCCATTCCTGATGGAAAGAAGTCCATTCACAGAAACCCTCCCATGAAAACATTCAAAGCTGAGGTAATGCCAACATAAATCAATCTTTAAAGATACTTTGATTACATATTTCTGTAAAATCACTACCAAATCCAAAGTGGTATAAATCAAGGTTTTAAGTGTTGGGATAGGGGACTGGACTGGTCCCAGCCAATCCCGGTTCAGACCGGCAATACCTGCAGTCGGTCTGGATCAGATAAAAAAAATGGATCGCCCAAAATTTTTTTTTTTTTTGGATTGGTCGAACTGGCAGCGCCGGATCGTTCATATCAATACCGGTATGGACCGTTCAATTTTTAAGTTTTAAAAAAATAAAAACAAAAACAGACCGATTCAGTCACTGACCTAGTTGTATCGGCCAATCCGTACTAATATCGGTTGTATTAGTCTGGTCCAAAGCCTCACAATACAATAATTGTATCGTGGCTTGGAACCGCACTGGTCCTAGCTGATCCCATTACGGACCGGATCAATCCGATCCTTGAAACGTTGGTATACATCTTATCGGTTGAGATGCGGAGCCTGATTCGTTGGATCCAACTTCTGTTTTAGGGTCTATTCTATTAAGAGCAATTTTGTACTTTTGCCCTCTAAAGTGTAAGCATAACCTAATATATGAGGATTAGGATGTGTAAAAGCTTATGGTTAGTGTAGGGAAGTGGTGAGGGAGATCTCCGTAATCCTAATTTAATTTTCTTGATTACAGTGCATTCTCTGCTATTCTGTGATTTTTTTTCTCGAAAGGGTTTTCACGTAAATCATTGTGTTTTTTTGTCCTTGATTTGTGTTCTTCATGTCTGTTTATCTCTCTCTCTCTTAATATTATATATCCTCTGTATAAGAATTACTGATAATCGTAAACTGAAGTAATTCTCAAGGTTTGATTTCCAGGATTTTAACGTTTCGATTACGTTTTATTGGGCTCCTTTCATTGTGGAGTCCAATTCGGATCACGCCACGAAACACACTGTACAGAAAAGGATTGTCAAGCTTGATTCCATTGCCAGACATAGCCAACACTGGGAGGGAGCTGATGTGCTTGTGTTCGAAAGCTACGTATGGTGGATGTACAAGCCTTTGATTAACGCAACGTGAGTACTTGCTTATCTATGACAAATTGTCACATACCACTCAATTCTATCTAGGATTAACCAAGGTTTTAAATTTCGATATTGTCAGTTTTTTTTTTTCTTTGGCAAAATTTTATTAAAATTTCGAGATATTTTGTTGATCTGGTGGAATATTTCGTCAAGTTGGAATAATTTTGAGAAATATTCGTTACATTTCGCCTATATTTTTTCTCATCAAAATTTTGTTATATTTCATCGAAATTTTGACAAAATAAGAGAAAAGGAAAAATTCGGAGAGATATTTTGGCGAAATTTAAAATCATGGGATTAACATTCAGCATTGATCAGCTAACTCTTTCATTTGTTTTACTTGAAAGCAGCATTGAAGTTCTTAATTAACCATGATCTGCTTGAAGGGATCTATGCTATATATATACCCTTGAATCTAATACAATAACTCTATACTTTTAACTGAAACTGTCTTCTTTTTTTGTTGATTCCTTGTATAGAAATGAATTTCCTTTCAATGTCCAAGAGTATAATGTTACCACAGCATACAAATTAGCACTAGAAACTTGGGGGAATTGGTTGGAAACCAAAATCAATCCCCACAGACAGAAGGTCTTCTTCATGAGTCCTACACACTTATGGTGAGTTACATTCATAACATGTTTTGAGTGCTTAAGAAAGAAAAAAAAAAAAATCTTGTATTAAGTTTCTATTTGCAGGAAGTGGGAATGGAAAGCTGGAGGAAGTGATCATGGAAACTGCTTCAACGAGTCTTACCCAATCCAAGTTTCATCATACTGGGGAACCAGTTCGAACCGAGACATCGTCAGAGTACTGAGGGATGTCTTAGAGGGATTAACGATAGACGTAGCATTCCTGAACATTACTCAATTGTCAGAGTTTCACAAGGATGGACATACGTCGGTCTACACGGAGCGAAGAGGGAAGCTCTTAACAAGCGAACAGAAATCCAAGCCAGGAGCTTATGCTGATTGCATTCACTGGTGTTTACCAAGAGTGCCTGATACATGGAATGAGATACTGTATACCCATCTGTTGCACAAATGGGGCATGACTGCTGCTAGCTAGCTCCATTGGTTAGAAATACAAAATAACATAAGAAGCAAGAAGCACAGATTGAGTAGGAACAAAATTCATCTACTGTAAAGAAGATTTTGTATAAACTTAAGGATGAGATGAAATGTTGACAAATTGTTTACAAAACCAACTAGACTTGTGATCGGAGCCAGACAGGCTTTAATGGTTTTGCTAGGATCCAAGCCCATGAACAACGAGTTCCGGGCTTTGGAGGATTGAACTATTTTTAAATGGGTTGATACGGATCAAACGGAAGCCCAACCCGAACCGAACAGGTTTATTTACTGGTAGTCAACGAATTGATCCGTTACCAACCCATTTGTAAAACCTCAACCCAAACCTGTCAAAGTGTTGGTGGGTCCAGATAGGTTGATAGGTCGGGTTACAAGTGTCCAGCTCTAGCTGTATGTAATACGGATGCAACTCCATCCGGTTTGAATCGGGTTGACATCCCCAAGATCAAATTGAGGTTAGTGAAGGTTCAACCTAAAACTGAACCGAATCAATTCGAATTGAGAATCGAACGCCTAACCCAAAAAGCAAATAGAATTGAAATGAAAAAACCCTAAACTCAAACAAAAGTACAGTTTTGGTTTGGTTTGGATGGGATGAGTTTGGTTTAAAATTATATATACTAGAGTTTGGATTTCAATTTGATTTGATTTATCAAGACTTCAACCCAAAATTAAATCGACCTAATTCAATTTTATAATTTCAAAACTAAAATCGAACCAAATATTTAGAAACCCAACTCAAATCGACGCGAAGTTGGTTTGGTCGATCGGTTTTCAGGTTGAACCGATACCATGTACCTGTAGAGTATGGTTGTGTGAGAGAGAGAGAGAATGAGAGATGTTGATAAGGCAAAAAATTGTTTCTTGAAGGATAAAGTAAGTTAAGGGAGTCGAGGCTGTGAGAGAGAGAGAAGACATGGCTTCGTTATCGTTGGTATCTCTTTCAGGCGCAGGCATTAGAAATCACAGTCCTTCAGCTTCCCTCACCTTATTAACTGGAACGAGAAGAAGCTCTGCAACTCTGAATACAACGAACTCCTCCACTCGTGCTGGGCTCCTTCATTGCTCCTTCATCCCTTCTTCAACCTCCCTCTCTTTCCCATCTTCATTTGCAGGTATATCTTTCTCTTTCTTACTTAGTTTAACCCCTCTTGAAAAAATACCCAAATTTATATCCCTTGATGCATTTATTCGACATTTTCAGTAATGGGTTCCCTCTTCCTGGGCACTTACTTTTGCTTAATTGGCTTAGGTTTGGATTTTGTGTGATATGTTCTTGGAAATATTTTTCTGTTTTTAGTTTAAATTCTGCGTCTAATTTGATCTTTTTTTCTTTGGGGTTTGTGGATTATGTTTTCAAGTTCTAGTTTGGATTTAATTTTAAGTTTGTGGGCTACATTAAGTAGCCACCTACCTGGTATATTGCAGAAATACACCTACCATCAATGTTTATTCTCTCTTTCCAATTTTAATTTGGAGGGTTCTTAGATTAGTACTGGATTATGGCAAGGTCAGAGTGCTATTTCTGAAGCCTATTTCATTACTTGGTTTATTAGATTTGATAATTTGATGAATGATAAGAAGATGAGAGCAGCATGTTAATACATCATCTGTTTTTTAAATCTTACGATTCATTTATGATCTTAGGATTCGATTCGATTTAACCCTAGATCGATTCAATTCAGTGAAAAAAATCAGTTTATGTTTGAATCTCACAGTTCACACATTGAATCTTAAGATTTACGATTTAATCGTATGATTCATACTGTTCAATCGATTCAACTCTTCAACACTAAAAAGATGACCATTTCTTTTTTTATTGGAAAATTTTCCCTGTTTTGGTTTGATCCTTGTTGATATAGAACATTGTACTCTTAAATGATTAAATATGAGTAAGGAAACATAGTTTACTAATTTCAAACAATAAAAAATCCTTTTCCTAAGAGAAATCATAAAACCTCCTTCTAGTAAAACTACTATGGCTCTTATGATTTATGATTCAAGATAACGATTCTTTTCCAAGTGACCCCTAACAATTTTCGATTCGATTCACGATTTGATAACCTTGAGTACATCACAAAGTTTGCTCTCTGTCTGTATTTTCTAAATTGCAGGTTCATCTTTGGGTTTTGATTCGAGTTTCGGTGTTGGGGTTAGAAGGGACAACGACCAGCGTCTAGTGGTGAGGGCTGGGAAAGCAGCTCTTTGCTTAACCAAAAGAAACCGGTCTCGGAAGTCATTAGCTAGGACTCATGGCTTCCGAAGGCGAATGAGAACCACTAGTGGGAGGGCAATCTTGAAGCGCAGACGTGCAAAGGGACGGAAAGTCCTCTGCACCAAGACAAATCCAAATAGCGGGAAACGGGCATGATGCGGCATCTCTATGGATCAATAGTTTTGGCAGGTACTTGTGTTGATTTGTAATGTGGTGATTCATGAACTTTGTTACATTCGAAACTATTGTCTAATAGATGTATCTCTTGCTTCCATTGTTGGAAATCTTTCATCATTCGTATTTTGCCTCTTATTGATGCTTCATTCGCTATCGAATTTGTTTTCTTTTATGTTTATTGTTGCTAAATTCTTCAAGGATGGTCCTATAGAACCAAGCATATTAAGTAATCATAGATAATAGAATTTCACACAAGATATTGTTTAAAGCGATCAATTGGCATCATATCTAATTTTAGTATAATCTTTAAATACTATTGTAGACACCCAATTCATACGAAGAATGCTCTTTTGATCTTTGCAGCTTATGGAGGCTTGAGCTTGGTACTTTTGTAATCTCTGATCTTCACCTTCAATTCCAAATCCATGTGAGCCAAAATTCTCATTGAAATCCCAAAGATTTGTGAAACTATAAAAAATAGGTGATCATTCACCTTTAATCCAATGGATTGTGGCGACTCTATATCAACCTGATCGACCTAGGATCCACCCAATCTGGAGTGATCACAGCTGCTACTAGTCATTTGCATTACGTACAGCTCTTGCTAAAAGTGTCTTCTGATGTCTTAAATTATACAGAGCTTTGGACATTGCTTTCAGTCTTATGTGGCCTAATTGTTAAAAAACATTTTCCCCAATTTGTACAGAGTTAGGACATCTAACTCTTAAAAAACCTTATCCCCCTTTAATTGTTCATTTAGTTAATAAGATCTACTGAAATCTGTATGATTTAATTATATTTAATGCTTAGGAGACCTTCACCTCCCTCAGTGATTTAAGGCATGGTATTTCATTATCTTGTCCTAGATTTGGCTCAAGCAGAACTGAAAACTAACAGTAGTCTGGTTATTCAATCGTTATGCCAAGATCCTATGCAGAGGCTCTAGGGTTAAAAATCTGTTTCTTGAGTGCATCCATGTGAGTGGGTTAGTGAAGACATTTTTATAGCTCAAGTTAGTTCTGCATTTTGAATGAAGTTTAGTTAAATGCATTGAGCACTTCGACGGAAACCTCATATACAGGTGTTTGAAGGCATCCTTTCCCGAGGGAGAGACATTTCTAACAGGTCAGTGGTCTTGCCTGAGCCAACATTATAGCTTGTATGCTGAACTCATCATTCTTCAGTTTTGATTCAAGTTAGTCTTGTTATTCTACACTTTTTAACTGGTGTAGGTGTATCAAATTCAAGTTATCGTGGTTTTCTGTAAGTAGTGAATAATGCCTGACCCAAAAAAAAAAAATAAAGAATCGTGCAGCAGAATTGCACTCATATAACATGGCTCAGCCCTTTCACCAGCCAATGCTTGCCTTGTTGTTGCTCCTCCTGACTGCAGTAACAACAGATGGTCCGGATCAACAACTCCATTCAATGGTGACAGAAACTGGTTGCTCGGCATCATATCGCATTGATTTTAACTGCTGCAGGTTGGCTGGCATTCGTGATGTTGCAGCTGCCATCATCACCTTGTCAGTATAGCTTCCTCGGTGAACCCTGGTTTATGGTGGATGAATTTGAAAGCCTTGATCCTTGCTACTCGCGTCAAAGTCTCACCAGGATATCAGATTACCGGTCTTGAGTAGGGGTGGCAACGGGCTGGACTGGACTTGGGCTGGGCTAAGGGCTGGGCTTTCACATTAATAAATCGGCTATTTTTTATGCCCAAGACCGGTCCAACCCAATCTTCGGGCTTAGAAGTGTAGGCATGGCTCTACCTTAGAATTATCTAATCCGGTCCGGTCTTGGAAAACCTTTAAAAACAAAAATAAAATTAATGGATATTGGTGATCAGGTGGGCTAATTAATCCCATTAGACACGTGACACTATCTTAAAAGTGTGTATGCACGTTTTTTGGGTATAACCGCACCTTTGCGTTCACTGTGGTGGTTGGCATGGACTCTACGTCGCGATGAGGGACAATTTGATCCATCCCAAATTGCAAATTGCCTAAGTACGCGGTGAGGGTTGTAGGTGGGGTAGCTACTCCCATAGTTCCTCACGAGGTTGATCAGGTACTCCGGATGAATTATCACCAGGAAGGCCCTCTCTTCCGGTGATAGAAGGAGCCACACAGCGTTACTCTTCACAGTATCTCCCGTCACCATGACCCCGTAGGGTAGCAGTAATCTGATACCCCCGCAGCAGTAAGGACGGTACTTGAATTCAACTGCAACATTTACCACCTGGTGCAGACGAACATTGCGCTTGGGGGTATGCCTTGACCAGATCAAAGCTCGAGGACCTGAATCCATGCCCATAGTGAGCAGATGCTCTTCCACGCCTGAGAAATCTTGAGGGGCATACTTGGGATATTTCTCCCACAAGAAATGTTGGAGGAAGCTGGCATCCAGTAGAGTTTCCACCAACCTCTCTCCCCGGCTTCTCGCCATGTCCTCACACAGTAGATCCAAGTGCTTATACTGTGATCCCAGGAACAAAGGGGCAAGGGGAACTCGAACGCCCTTTGCGATCTTCATGGCCAGTGGGAATAATTGGTCTACTACCTTTTCCACTGGGTAGCCTTCAAAAATGAATCACGCCAGCCAGAACGCTACGAAACCAACTAGATGAACTGGATTGTCCAAGCCCTCGCCCCAATAACGCTTAATGATAGTGCTGGTGGCCTTGGGGGTCTCTTATTAATTCCAAAAGTACTGCATCCAACCTTTAAAGGAGTACTTCGAGCTCAGACCAGGGTTCTTCCCTTTCAGTTGAGATTTCCTCAGGGTTCCTTTGGAGCATGCCTTTAATATCTCCAAATCGATCTCCTCCTCTGCTGTCAGAGTGATTGCCCTCGGATTCTCATCTCCCAAGATTGGAAGGTAACACAGCATGGCTACGTCCTCCAGCTTAATGCTGACCTCTCTGAATGCGGTCACAAAAATGTGGTCCTCTCGATCCCAACGGACAATGAACTCCTTCAGAGCTTCATAGTCTCTGTGGTAGTTGCCTATGTAGATTCTGATAGCCTCTAGAACTCCGGCAGCATCCAGTAGCTTTCGATAATCCGCATTCTCCATAATGTGGGCCACTCACTCCAGCCAACCAGGAGGAAGGTTGAAATGGGATTTAAACCCAATCTCAGACAAGGGTAGTCCTTCCTCTCAGCCCGGAACACCGGCGCCTGACTTAGACGTGGGAATCCCACATCGATCCAAGTCGTTTCTTCATAGGGACAGAGCCGCTCTTCTTATTGGCGGTGCCCTTCTTTGCCATTGCGATAGTAGAGAGAAGAAGATAAGAAAGTAAGGAAGAAAGTCAGAAAACACAAAGAACTCAAAGAAAGCTTCAATAACTCAGGTTGCAAAAACTTTTCTTCTTCAACGAGTTCTCAATATATAGAAAATGATAGTTTTCGTTGCAAAAATTGAAAAGGCACTTTTGGCGGTTCACGTGATCCCAAGGAAGAAACCATTGCGTTTGCAACGCATGATAACCTCATTTAAAACGCAGTCCCTCGAAGAAAGAGCATTTAATGCCCGCTATACTTCAGGTACGATCTCATGCTTTCCTCTCTAGAATAGGAAACCTGAGACCGGGGGGCTATTGGTGATCATGCAGGCTAATTAATCCCATTAGACACGTGGTGCTATCTTAAAAGTGTGTATGCACGTTTTCTAGGTACAACCGCATACACTGAATTATTCAATAAAGTTGTAACGGCTGTACAGCTGTCTTTCACGTGCTAGCTATCAACAACGCGCTGCACGTTGATCGGACCGTTTGGTAAAATGTGATATTTGAATCGGCTCAAAGGTATCTGACCGTACTTATCACTAAAAAAGAAAGCTTCTTAGAGATGCAACATTTTTGAATTCGACCTTATGGGCGAATGTCACGTGTTCCAAAGTCAACAAACACGAACTAACATTATTCTTGAAATATTCAAAAGGATAAGAACTTATGTTTTTACGACATACTGCCTTCTGAGTGCTCGAAAGAATAAAGATTTCTCATTTCCTTCGAAGGACATTAGTTTACTCGAAGGACAAATTCGGGAGTATACTACTCCTGATGGATTACTCAAATACATGAATTTTCAAATAAAACCACATCTATTCATTCTTTAGAATAGACTTCGAATAATTTTATTGCATTACTTTTATATTTTAAAGGTTTTTTACTTAAAGGAAAGACCTTCGAAGGAACTTTTATGCCTTCTAACTCAAAAGTCATTCTTGGATCATATCCATAGACTTTCAAAAATCACTTATTATGTTTTATCTTGAGAGGATCACGAAGTAGGTATATTTTCACCTACTAAAGTGAATTCGAAGGCAAACTCGAAGGCTAACCACCTCTAGATGGTAAATTCAAAGACCAATCACCTCCAGATGGTGAATTCGAAGGCTAACCACCTCCAGATGGTAAATTTGAAGGAGGTATGTTCCCTCCTATCAAAAGTGAATTCGAAGAAGGAAAATTTCTTCCTCCTAAGGCGAATTTGAGGTTAACCACCTTGAGATGGTCAATTCGTTAAAGGGCCAGTTACCCTAAAAAAGACTAAGGATTTCGTCATCCTCGAAGGACACAGATTTCGGTTTACCCCCTCAAATGCATTCTTTTATGCATCCAAATTACAAGCTAAGACTCGAAGTCGCTCTTATTCATTATTATGAATTGACTTCGAATTATACATTGGATATATTTCACTTCTAGAAGCAAATCCTCAGCAGGAAGAGCTTTAGAAATCGAAGGCACGCCATCTCCAGAAGTATTTCCTGAAGATAGGTTTCCTACGAACTTTGAGAACGTCTTCTTACTTCACTTTGAAGGATGTCACAGGAAAACATATTTACTTCTGATTGTATTCAAGTAGAAAGCACTCGAATTGGTTATTGTAGCTATGAACCTTAAAGGATTTCAAAATAAACTCTTCTTTATAGGGACTATTGATCATGAAAACGAGTTTCCTCATAAGACACTCAACTTCGTGTTATCTATATGAGTAATTTGAAAATACACTAATCACCTTGTAAGTATATAGTTATTTTTTATTTCACCAAAGGGAGTTCCTTCGAAGTAAACGAATTCAGAAAGGTATTTATGACATTGAATTGACTTCTTAAAGTTGATCGAGACGGATTCTTAGAATGGACAACACGCGATAAAAACCTCAGCCACTTATAATATCTGTTGTATAACTTATTTAAAGGGAGTTTTGTTTTATCTGGAATGGCGGCACGAATGGTGACGTTGTTTTCAAATCTTTTGCATGTAACACATGCCATTCAATGCGTGTTCCTCAAGATCTAAAAGAACCTATCACAGAGCAAATTTTGAAGATTCGTGCGACTCATCCCTTTCTCTGGAATTTACTTAGGCGTGTTGAAAAACACGTGGCATTTGGGATATGTTTAATGCATGAGGATATTTATAAACTCATCTTTGGACACTTGACAGAGTAACATTTGCCCTCTTTTCAGAGGATAAATTCTCTATAAATACCTGAATATTTCCTCCACGAAAGAGGATCTGAAGAATCTGAACTTGACAAATCTGAGAAATTAAGAGGTATAAGACAACAGTAAGTTAAGGCTTTGAGAGATAAAGGGGATAGTCAGTCATTTAAATTCCTTGAGGTTTTCTTGCTTTGAGATATACATTCGAATTGACCTTCCAGTTATTTTAACATTTGATTTTCCCCTTGTCTCTTCTCTTTGTCTTATTCACAGGTAACGTTTGAAAATGAACGCTCTTAGCAGAACGGTTGCACGACAGTTTAGACTATCTTGAGACAAGCTTTCCCTACCTATTTCTCTAGAAAAACGGTTGTATTAGTTCATATATATTAATTGTTCTTTTATTCCAATATATTTTGTCTTTTACAAATCCGCTATCACCAATATTAATAGTAAGTATATATTTACTTGGAAAGCGAAAATGCAAATGTATGAAACATTCACATATTACTTGGTAAGAATATATGAATATGGAGTATTATTGGTTGAGTTTGATGAATTGGATCAAACCGGGGGTTGACCTATAAAATCATATGTGAACTGGATTAACTATACATTTTGGATTTGTTTTCTTTAATTAGGAAAGGTTTTGATCACCAAAGAAAAATGAAAAATCAACTTATTCTTTCTTTCTTTCTTTTTGGTAGCCACGCTAGTTGTCACTCCATCACTCGGTCCACTCACTCATATGGGAGACGCGGGAACAGGGTTTTAAGCCTTGGGATCTTGGATCGATCGGTCTCGGACGATCCGGATCGACAAAACCGGCCAATCCAAATCTACGGTCGTCCTTAAAAAAGGCAATTGGATCAGTCGGACCGGCAATACTGGTCACCTAATCGGCAATACCAATTGTCGAACCGACAATATCGGTTGCCGAATCGATCGGTATCAGACTGGTTCAGGTCGATACCTGTTGGATCGTTGGTTAAAAAAAAAAAAAAAAAAAATTGGATCTGTTGTTCCGAACCAGTCATTGGACCGACCTGGATCAATATCGGTTAAACCGTTCTGATCCAAAACCACTTGGTACAATAGTTGTATCGTAGCTTGGGATCAGACCGATCCCGGTACGGAGCTCCTTGAAACCTTGCGCTGGAATCGATCCCCATATCCTCCCCACCCCAACCCTCCTTTGAGGGGATGTCCTACAAAAGAAGGTACTTTATTTAGGATTTTCTTTTCTTTCCTCAAAATCCAAAGGTTCCAAATGCAGCGAAAATAAATCCTCTTGTTAATGCCACTAGGGGTTTGGTTTGCCTCGTAAACACTTTTTGATACCGACAATTTTGGCTAATAGGCTTCCTCATAAAATCTGCCACCTCATTTAACCTATATTTTCTCATGTAATCTTTCCTCGTTCCAAAACAGCGAAAGCAACCAATAAGATCTGCAATCTCACTAAGTTGCACAGCAATGGCATCAACCATCTTCCAAAGCAGCACACCTAACATGACCATCCTATTTCATACAATAGCCAAAGCAACTGTAGTTGCAGGAGTTGTTCCAGATAAAGCAAAAAACATGAATCAATTTCGCTGGCTTAAGTCGCAAACTAACAGTGAATGCTACCAATCCAGCCACTCGAAAAACTAACTTCTTCAAACGAATCTAGGAACAGAGAATGCCAAGAGGATCAATTTTTTTCTGAGGAACTCATGTATTACAAAATCTCCTTTGAACATACATCCGTGCATGAGCAGATTGAGCAGTTAAGCATATAGAACATGAATGCTCTACATTCCGTACCGTTTCCTTTTTGATTCTCGAATAATTGCTGCGGCATCTCTTGCTCTTTCAAGTGTGGGAACTTGACAATAAAATGAGAGGTACTTGATGACTGAAGGTGTTTCATTGTATCTCACATATAGCTTTGAGTTCAGGAGAAAATAGCTGCCGCACCTACTTGTACTGACACAGGAAACAGCGGGGATAACCTACCTGACAGTTTGGACAATGCATTTGAATTCTAACATTAATCACAACTGGAATTGCAGCACTGCAGTATAATATAAAATAAATTGAGATTTTTGAGATAAGCTGTCAAGGAATATTTTGCAAAAGATTTGTACCTGAAAAAAGAAATGACTCCAAAACATGATGATAGAGATTGGAGGAAATCATATCATTTTCCCACTATTTCCTAAATATTATAAATGGCAGTTAATGGGAAGTATCATGCCTGCTCTTGTATCCACCGATCAAATCGGAAAGAGCTTCGATTAGTGACTTTGGATCAAAAATGGTTCCGACTTTGGGATCACGTACAGAATCAACAGTGACCTGCACCAACCGAATAACGTTAAGAGTCTTTGATGCATAGAGTATGTAGTTTATCATTTCTGACTAAGTGAATAAACTTGATGTCGACATGGAAAGTGACTTGCTGTTGTTGAATAACGAACATTCAAGAGAATGGTAATGGAAAAGATCCTTTAAACTTGAGTGATTCTGATCTCGTATATGACATTAACAATTGTATAACCATTGTTGCTAGATTTATAGCAGGGTTGGAACCTATGATTGGTTTATTCTGACTGAAAAACTTCATTTAATGGACTTTAACCCCAAGAAAACTTTTGAAGATCAATAACAAATGGTAGACATCAGAGAGAAAACAGATTATAGGTCATTTCATTAAAGTGGTTAATTGAATAAAATATCCAAGTGAAGATCTGAAATGCGTTCAAAGATGTACCAATCATAGTGTTTAAACTCGGTACCGGATAGGGGATCGTCCCGGTCTGATATCGAGTTGGATCGGTGATCCAACTCTAGATCGACCGATCCAAAACATGGCCCAATTTTTTCTATAAAAAAAAATCAGAAAATTTTGAGGTGTGTCGGACGATCCATTTTGGATCGTCTGAAACTGAGTCATATTGTCTAGATCGGACGATCTGACCTGGTATCGGAGCGAGTCAGAGTCATTTTAACGATTTAGGGTCGGCTTGGGATCATGGCTCGTCCCAAGCCGATCCCGAGTTGTATCGGCCGATCTGACTTTACACTATGGTACCAATCCAAAATCAAAGGCTACAATTTCAGACAGAGCACTAGGAATGCTGCACTACTATCCTCCCATGGGATAAGTATGGTCCATGACATTATTACTGTAAATGTATATTCAACAAGCATTTCGGCACTTGGTTAATTGGCCTATAGTCAGACAATATTCTTCTAAAAAGGACAAGTCAAGCAAAAACACATTTTCTTTAGTAACAGTAAACTTAATATACACCAGATATTCTAAAAGCCAGCTAAAGGTGTGCCATACCACATGAAAGATTCCCTGTGCAGCTAAACAATCAACATCTACTGCAATTTGACCATCTCTTGGCACCAAAAGAGCATTGATATAGTCACTTGGCTGCATAGAAAACAAACATTATATTGGCATGCTTCCTATACAGTTGAATCTCATATTAAATCATGAATATGGCTTTCAATAATCTAACCAATGATGAAATAAGTCATTGTGTATATGTTTGTTGTGAAAGGGTCGCCATGAAGATGGGAGGAAATATACATTTATACATGGGACAAACAACAGAGGGAAAATAAAAATGGAAGAATATAAGAGAAAAAAGGGAGAAAAAAAAAGTTCATTTGAATTTCATCAAGAATGCATATATGAATGTAAAAGTGTTTAACACGGAAAATTTTTAATTGAATCTTGCATCTAGAATTCAGAACAGACAAGAACTAGATAGCTCAATTTCTAACTTCAACACTCTAAGAAATATATTTCAGTATTTTAAGAATCATGGGTTTCGTCATATTTTGTCAATTCATTCCTTGGGATTTTTTTTTGATCGGTAAAGGTATCATTCCTTGAGATTTTTAAAGTTTGTCTTTCCCTTACAAAAGGTGTGATAAGAAATGGACAAAAGGCTTTACTGCATCCTCCAAGGCAGTGTTGATAGATGGCAGAGAATGGCACAACTGCACATGTTTGCACATAGGAGATATGTGTAGTTCCACAAGAGATGGGAAATCAAAAAAAAAAAAAATATATATATATATACAGAATAATTTGTCTTGGAAAATATCTAAAATGCATTACAAGATTTAAAGTGATTTTCATGTTAACTAATTATAGCAATGATTAGGTAGTCATCATCATCGTCAACAAAATGCCTTATCCAAACTAGTTGAGGTCAGCAACAAGAATCTGTTCCTCTAAATCTGTCAAAAATATATCTTCAGTCAGATTACGAGTATCCAAATCCAGGTATTCAAGTTACCAAATAAATAAATAAGATACTAAAACTAAATTGATATCAAGTTGAATCCCATTAAAATATACGAAATCTTGTCATATGAAGTTCATGTGAACATATTACAATTTTGACAACTTTTACATGTCTTTCATGAAAAATCAATATATAGTGAATATCCCAGTGATGGCAATGTACACTCTAGCGAAGCCCATGCCGGTGTGATGTCCTGGGGATATCAAAGCATATTTTTCTAGAAGTTCAATAAGAATGTTGTTGTGGAAAGACTAGGAGAGAGAAGGTAAAGAATGAACATATAGAGAGTATAGAGGAGTAGCCCTAATAGGAGATAGGATAAATGAAAGTATGTTAAGATAGTTTGGATATGAAAAACAAAGACCTAGAAAGGTGCCTATGACAAGGCAAAAGGGGCTGCATATTAAAGGATCTAAAACAATGAGAGAAATATCAAAAACGACCTAGATAAAGTTGGTCAATAATGATAAAGTACATATAAAAATGACCAAATATATGGTTTTTGACAGATTGGAACAGTGGAGAAGGATGTGTTACCCCCGACTATTTGTAATAAGGATGCTTGAGAATATTATAGCAAAGCTGTGTATATTTGTGAGGCTAAGACTCTAGAGAGTACTTAGGAGAAGCCGGTATGTGTTCTAGTAAGGTTATAATTATTCTGGTAAGGCTGGAATGTGTTCAAGAGAAACTGGCATGCATTTTGCTGGGGCAGGAGCGTACATAGGAGAAGTCCATATGTATTTTGATGAGATCAAAGAATACTAAGAGTAACTTTTGTTAATTTCAATTGTGATTTTTTTCTCCTACTAATAATGGTTTTTGAGACCGGTCTGTACCAGTACAGTGGTCTGATCCCAAGATGCGATATAGACTAAAGTCTCAGAAGGTTATGTACTGGTCAGTCCAGACTGGTACTGGTCTAGACCGGACTAGTACGACCGGTCTCGTGACCAGTACCACCGGGCCTTCGTGCCTAAAAGTTTTTTTATTCAAAATTTGATTGGATCGGAACTGGCCGGTTCAGTACTTTTGTACCAGACCTGAACCGGCCAGTACGGACAAGTACCGGCCATGTACTTTCCGATCTCCGGTCCCGGTATAAAAAAACCAAGCAGTACTAATAGCATAGGTGCCCATAGGCATCTAGTGTTATTGGTGTTGGCTGAGAAAGAATTGAGAGACTAAAGTAGGAAGCATGGGGGATAAAATTGTGTGAGTAGAGAAAGCATAGAGGAGAGAGTAAGAATAAGCTGTATGAGTGAAAAGGGGTGACAAGGGCTTTTTATGAGTGCCCCTGCGCCCTGTCACAGCATTACAGAGAAAAATAGAAAACAACTCCCAACTTATATTTTTGCATGTACCATGGTCATCCCTGCGACCCTTCCCTATAAAAATCACATGCGACTGCATTTGACAACTTAGCACCATGATCATTAAATTCTCAGGTTAGAAAGTTCCAGGATTGGAGAGTTCCGTGGAAAGATGATAGGGAAAGAAGCAATTGGCTATCGCCCAATGGAGTTAATCCCTCATGTTTTGAAATAAGAAAGATTAACTGGCTCTGACTTTCATCCAGATGCCTTATGGGAGCATCAATTGTGAACGAGCAGAGTATGGTGTGCTGCCATTACACGGTATCAAAGTCAAAGAAAATAGAAGCTCTAGGAAAAATAAATAAAATTCATTTTTGTGTTTCTAATAATTAGGAAATATTTAAAAGGTTTAATTCAATAAGATTTCTTCAAAGTTGACCACTTGCAAACACTCAAGAAATTATTACAGTTAGTAATTGAAATTATAAATTAGGAATAGTGATAACTCTAGCTTTGTTTGGGTGGGTGGAGAGTTGAAGAAAGAAAGAAAGGAGTTTTGTTCTTATAGTCAGTTTTTGAGTAGGAATTCTAAGCATCAGAGCTCTGTAAGGGGATCTAGCTCAGGTTTTAGATTATTTGAAGGTTTCATTTTTAATTGGTTTCTGAGTATGAATTCTTAGTCAGTAGTAGAAGTCTATAAAAGGAGTCTAGCTTAGGGATTAATGGTGTTGGATTGATGTTATTGCACTTATTGAAGAAAGTTGCATATTAGAGCTTCTAATATGCAACTTTCTCAGTAAAAACTATGTACAACTTGTTGGCGGGAGAAGGTATTAAGGCAAGGGGGAGGGTCCTTGGAAACTAATCTGGAACGCGGGAACACCATCCAAGGTATCTTTCTTCCTGTGGGTGGCTGCTCAGAATAAA
>JAUPMG010000019.1:6424491-6459271 GCA_031762675.1 Pachysandra terminalis
AGTTTTATATATCTTTTAATTGACTTACATTCACTTTTAGTTTGGCTTAATTAGATGTAGCATCTTTTTTTACAGCTCACAGACCCGACAGTGTGTAAGTTAACCCCCCTCAAGTAATGACTTTTAATATGTAGGCATTTGTTTATGCATTTTTTGATGTATTTGGATGCATTTAGGCATTAATTAGACATGTTTAAAGTTTTGGACAAAAATCCATGGTTTCCCCTCATTTCCCCTTTTTTACACCATGTTGCCGATATGTCGCCAATGCCACCGGGCGACACGCCAAGCGACATCGACGTGGCGAACCTTGATCTTAAAGAGTAGTATTGCAGGTATTCATGTGTCAATGGAGGATCGTTTGGGGTATGCGGACTTGATGGGCTGTACGGTGTGCAAGTGGCTGAGATATTTGTGTTGTGTCTTCCACTAAGGATAATCCAAGGAGGGTGTCATTTTGGGACCCTATTGTGGAAAGAGTAGAGAAGAGGTTAGACTCTTGGAAGTGAAACTATTTGTCGCTGGGTGGAGGATCACTCTTATTCAGGTGTCCTTAGCTAATCTTCCTTTGTATTACCTCACTATTTTAGAGCTCCAGTTAGTGTGGTGAATAGGTTGGAGAAGATTCAGAGGGACTTCTAGTGGGAAGGGGGAGGGTCAAGGAAAGATCACCTAGTTAGATGGGAGGAAGTAAGTATGAGCAAGGAGAGTGGTGGTATCAATTTGGGAAACATCCGAGCAAGAAATCACGCGATATTGGCAAGTGATTATGGAGATTCAGTTCAGGTAAGGATAGCTTGTGGGCCAAGGTAATTGTTAGTAAATACGGATCCCATGAAAATGGATGGGATATCAACATAGATGCAAAGGTTTTTGGTGGAAGCCCCTGGAAATCCATATCCGCTCTAGCACTTGTGTTCTTCCCTCATGTTTGGTTCAAGGTTGGGTCTGGGATCTCGCATTGGTTTCTGGTCCGACCTATGGTGGGGTGAGTCCAGCTTGGCCTCTCTCTTTCCTCGTGTTTTTAGGTTGGGTGTATGTCCAGAGGCATGCATTTGTCAGGTCCTTGTGCATCGTCCAATGGTGTAAATTGGAATCTTCCCTTGAGGAGAGATCCTTAACCCACTGATATTTCTGCGCTACCCTCTCTATTCTACCTATTAAGGGATGTCTCCGTTGATCAGTCGCTTTCAGATTCCCATGTTTGGAGTCCTAACCCTAATGGGCAGTTTTCAGTTAGCTCTCTATTTCAGATTTTGAGGTCGGATAGGGCTCCTCCACCTCTTGCCTTCCCCTATCATCAAGTGTGGAGAGTTAGTGTCCCTCCTAGGGTTAAGGCCTTCATGTAGACTACCATCCGTTACAGGATCACCACATATGATCTCCTACCGAGCAGGAGGAATTTTTCCGTCTCCCCAGGTATGTATCTTATGCTTGCAGGCAGGAGAGTCGGTGGATCATCTATTTGTCCTTTTGCTAAGGAGATATGGCTTCACTTTTTGAAGATAAAAGAGGATGTTTGTCGGCGGCTATAGAGTTGGTTATGTCCCTTGTGGTTTGGTTGTCCTGTTCACATCCAGAGTTGGACTTGTCAGTTTTGATATATGTAGCCATCCATTACTTTGTCAACGGATGGCCGTTTTTGAAGATTGTCTATATTAGCTGTAGATGAACGTCACTGCTGCTAAGGTGTGATTAATGGTGGTAGCTTGATTTTGTAATATCTCTGGCTAACTATCTTGGTTAGCCTTGTACATTCTATCTCTATTCTATAAAATTGCATTACTTTGATCAAAATATATATATATATATATATATATATGAACAGTAGATGGTTTTTTTATACATTCACATTTTTTTATGTTTCCATTTCATTGGTCATACAATGTTTTGCAAACATAAACCTAAAAGGAACAAATTATGAACGAAAATAAATAAATATAAACAACCAAAAATTCAAGATATGCAAATATATCCTTCACCAATGTCAAATTCCATCAACTACAGGATGACAAGTGAAAAAAATGACTAGATGTCACAATGGATCAACAATTGACACCAGAAAGCGACATAATATCATGTAAATCAACAACCATACCGATAATTCACATCCTAATGTAAGCCTGTCATTGGTGGAAATCACAGGGAGAACAAGACTTTCTGAGGGAATATCTGAAACACGTGAAAATAGAAATATAGCAGCATCTAAAGACTGAAAAAATATGCGAGCCCCTGCAAAGAAAAAATTTCCAATGCTGCAAACATAAAGGAAGCAAGTTAAAACATAACTTCAAGATCATAAAACCAAGTGTTTAAGTAATATACCATAATGATCATAAGAAATCAGTCTAGAACACAATTAGAAACCTATAAGAGAGAGCACATGAAAATATTTATACTCATGATAAAACCACAAAGAAGAGAGAGAAAGAGAGAGAGAGAGAGAGAGAGAGAGAGAGAGAGAGAGAGAGAGAGAGAGAGGGAAAAAAAAAGAATCAGATGAATATTACGCTTCGAAAGAGATTTTAATTCATGAAGGTACATTTCACTTGATTACAAATGGAGCCCCAAATTAATAGATATCCAATTGAAAAATCAAGAGTTTCAATACACATTGGCGAAAAGAAAGAAGAAAGTAATGTGTTCCTTCTTTTCTCCGTTTCAAGCTTTTTTGTCCTTTTTGATATTGTCTTCTTCCTTTTCTTTAAAAATCGTTACTTAATTAAAAAAGAAGAAAGAAAGAAAGAACAAATGAGCATAATAAACATTATTAGGATAATATGTCCCTGCATTTTCATGTATCCCATGTATTTTGTATTGTCTCTCATAGGGGGTATGTACTGTCTGTAACTCTTCTGTAAATGTATGAATTTATGTATGTACACACAAACACACACAATACAGGTCAAGAGAGAACATTTTACAAAAGCTCTGAACTGTAAGATGGTATTAGAGCATACAGTCCATACCATGTGACTGGTTGATTTAGATCCTGTGTGTGCAACCCTTGGATAGTTTTCAGCACCATTTATATGCCACTTTTCATATTGGTATTTCTCTTCAAATCATCTGTGATCAGAATTCTTCTTTTGCAATTCTATTGCTCCTGAGATGATTGCTGCTCTGCCAGGATCGCTCGAGCGCTCTTTTTCTTCATAATGATCAGCCCAGCTTCTCATCCTTTTAATAGTTCTCATCTCTATAATACTCCAGATATTTCTCTCCAGCTTCTGTTAATTATCTTTTTTTGTTTTGTTTGATCAGTAAATAAGAGTATTATATTAATTAATCATGAAAATATACAAACAAGAGAATAAGCCTCAGTTATTTATCTTCTTCTTTAATCCCCCCTTCTTTGCTTTATCACATTCCAACAGCATCCACATCAAACTCTCTCTTTGAAGTTTCCACTATGAATCTCACAAACATCTCTAGTCTGGTATCCATCCGGCTTGATAAAAATAAATTATTTTTCTGGCATTGCTAGTTTGTGCCTGTATTCCAGTTAAGACTTGATGGAGTTTGTTCATAGGTTATTTCTACTGCATCCTGAGGCCATTACTGACACCAATGGAAAATCTACTACCAACCCATCATTTTTTAAATTGAGAAGAGTAGATCAACTTCTTCTCAGCTGCTTGTCTCATTGTGCTGATTTTTTTTTTGATCAATAACGCAATGATATATATATATATATATGAAGAAATGAAAAGAGAATAGAACAGAGAAAAAGCTAAAAGAGAAAAGCTATACATCCAAGGACCAAGAAGCCACAAAATAGAACCAAAAACTCCACAATTCACTAAGGAGGGAACAAAAGGAAACATAAGAAACAGAAAAAGCTACAAAAAAGCCACGGAGGCCCAAGTTGAGCCCAACATCTCAAAAGGTCATTCCACGCCACGTCCCTAAACTCCGGCTGATCAACCAAGAAATAGCCATAGTCAATATGGAATCAAAAGTAGTCTCAACAACCTTACTCTTACCTTCGAAAATCCTTCTATTTCTTTCCAACCAAATCCCCCAAAGGATGGAAAAGTATATAGACATGGACATAATCTGGCCTTTCTCACCCAACATGGGGAAGTCCCACTGGATCATCATATCTCTGACCGTATTCGGGAGGACCCAATCAATAACAATGAAAGAGAGAAACAAAGTCCACACCTGAACAGAAAAACCACATCCCACAAATAAATGGTCCACAAATTCCCCTGAAGTCAAACACAAAGGACGTACCTGAGGAGACAGGACCATGAAAGGACTCCTCCTTTGAAGAGTATCTGCTGTGTTAATACGATGGAGAAGAGCAGTCCACACAAAAGCTTTGACTTTAGGTGGGGCCCTAGCATCCCAAAGCAAAGAAGGGGAAAATGGAGGAGAGGGGTAGAACTCATCATACATCAGAAAATACCTAAACGATTTAGAACAAAAGTCCCCACTAGGCTCAAGACTCCAAACCCTAGAGTCGGGAGAGCTATCAACAATGATTACATTCTTGAGCAGATCGAACAAACAGGCCAATTTCTCTAATTCAGCAGGTCTAGGGTCCCTTCTAAAGGAAAGGTTCTAGGAAAGCCCTGAGAGGGACCAAATGAGGACCTCAAAAACGAAAGAATCCTAGCAGGTACATATGGAGAAAGTTCTGGGAAAAAGAGAGGCAAGAAGAGTGTCTCCCCACCACAGATCAGACCAAAAACGGACAGAAATACCAGACCCGATGAAAAATCTCACAAGCTTACCAAAAATATGAAATAAATCAGAAATAGCCCTCCAAGGACTAGCCAGATTGATTTTAGCTAACTGGTTGATATCCCATCCATTTTCATGAACACCATATTTGCTAGCAATGATGGGTCGCCACAAGTTCTCATGCTCCACATTGAATCTCCAAAGCCACTTACCCAATAAAGCGTTGTTTCTGACTTGAATGTTACCCAGGTTAAGCCCCCCTCTCTCTTTACTAAGGCACACAACCTTCCAATTCACTAAGTGATCTTTTTTCTTCTCTCCCCCTTCCCAAAGAAAGTCTCTCTGAAGCTTCTCAATCCTTTTACTAACCGAAGCAGGCATCTTGAAAATAGACATATAATAGGAGGGGAGATTACTAAGGGAAGACTAGATCAAAGTAATTCTACCACCCAAAGACAGATAATTCCTCTTTCATGAAGCCAACCACTTTTCCATTTTTTCAATAACCGGATTCCAAAATTGAGTACCCCTATGGTTACCGTTCATAGCAGCCCCCAAGTAATTCAAGGGCCAATCCCCTCTACCACAACCCATGAGACTAACACATTCCTGACTAAAGCTCTCATCCACGTTTAGACCTAGCAAACTACTCTTTTCCAAATTCACTTTAAGCCCGGAAAGCATTTCAAAACATCTCAGAATACATTTGGACCAAAACAAATTGTCCTTAGACGCATCCAAAAACAAAAGGGTATCATCAGCAAACTGTAAGTGGGACACCTCGATCTTGTCTTTATCAATCTTAAAACCATGAATCAAGCCCCATCTCACCCGCTCTAGAGAAGAAACAACTCAGAACATCGCTAACCAAGGTGAAAAGGAAAGGGGACAAAGGGTCCCCCTCCCCTAGAAGAGGAAATCAGACCAGAGATGCCCCCATTAAGGCAGAAGGAAAACTGGACATTACTGACACAGCCTCTAACCCATTTACACCATTTATCAGAAAACCCTTTCCACCTAAGGACAGACTCCAAGAAACCACACTACACTTTATCGTAGGCTTTTTCCAAGTCAACTTTTAGAATCAAACTGGGATCCTTCTTTCTTATTTTCTCCTCAACACACTCATTGGCCACAAGGATACTATCCAAAATTTGTCTCCATTGAATAAAAGCACTTTGATTCATAGACACAACTTGACCTATAACCAACTTCAATCTATTAGCTAACACCTTAGCTAAAATCTTATACACACTAGTAACCAGGCTAATAGGTCTAAAATCTTTGATCTTCACAGCACCTTTTATTTTAGGGATCAGCACTAAGAAAGTAGCATTAGTAGCTTTGTTGATGACCCCACTCGTGTGGAACTCCTTGAAAACTTTCATCAAATCATCCTTAATGATCTCCCAACAGTCTTGGTAAAAAGCCATAGAAAACCCATCAGGCTCAGGACCTTATTCCTATCCAAATCCCAAATGGATTTTTTAACTTCCTCCTCCCCAAAATCTTTATCCAGTACAACCAAAGCAAAATCATCCAACTTCGGACCATCCAAACTGCCCAAACCGAATTTGTATTTCTGCTCAGAACGGTATAGATTGGAGAAATGATCTGAAATCTCCTCCCCAATATCTTTAGAATCCTCAATGACTCCACCCTCTCTTTCCAACAAAACAATAGAATTTTTCTTCTTCCTGAAATTTGCCATATTGTGAAAGAATTTAGTATTTCCATCTCTATCCTTTAACCATGTCATTTTGGATTTATGTCTCCAACACACCTCTTCTTTCTTCAAAATATCCTCTAGCTCCTTTTTCCATTAGCTCCTTTCTCTTTCAACACCATCCACAATTTTGTACTCTTCAATCTTATCGATGTTCTGGATTTCAATTAAAGCTCTCTTCTTTCTCTCCGGGATCCACCCAAAAACCTCCTTATTCCACACCTTTATTTTGTCCTTCATACCTTTAAGAGATCTAAGAAACTTGAAACCTTCCAACCCACTTTCGACAGCCCTGGATTCCCACCAAACCTTGACTAGGTCCTAAAAAATTAGGGTGAAGAAGACACATATTCTCAAGTCTGAAAGGAGGAGGATCCCCACTACCCACCAACTCAGTAGTGATCAAGATAGGGAAATGATCAGAGATAGGTCTAGGCAAAATTTTTTGGGTAATATGGGAGAAGTGCTCATCCCAAGAAGACGAAGCCAAGAATCTGTCCAATCTGCAACTAACCATTTGCAAATTGGACCAAGTAAATCTCCCACCTAAGAGAGGATAGTCCCCCAATTCACACTCAAGGATGAAATCGACAAAACCTCTCATGCTTTTGGTGATACGAATCCCATTAGACTTTTCTTGGACCAACCTGATCACTTTAAAACCCCCCACCAGACACCAAGGATCAACACCATAGCTATGGATTTTGCTGATTTGATAACATCTAGGGCTGTTTTTTTTTTTTCGGATCAGTAAAAGGATTCGTATTAAAAGGGCTCTACGGCCAAAAATTTACAATGAGGAAAGCATATACAGAGTATAACCCCAACCCAGTAAGACCTAAAACTAACTGTGTGTATCCCAACTCAATCCCCATTTACAATCAAAATCAGTATAGGTACTCCCCATAAATTCTGTAAAGTTAGAACACCAAAAGAATAGTAATGATAAGGTACTATCAATAATCTGCTGGGTCTCATTTTCCTGCTCATTGAATATCCTCTGATTCTTCTCACACCAAACAGCCCAGGAAATTGCTGCCGGACATAAATTCCAAGGGATGCAGCTCCTACTCCTTCCCTGCTTTCTATTCTTCCAACCCAACTGCTCAACGCTGACTTGAACTGTTCATGCATAACCCACTCAAACTTGAATGTACTAATGAAAGAATACCAAACCTTCCTAGTCACCTCGCAGTAAAGAAGCAAATGCGCAACGGTCTCATCCTCCCTTTTACATAGACAACACCTTGAAGCCATTGCCCACCCACTCCTTTTGAGGTTATCACACGTGAGGATTTTGTTTAGCATTGCAGTCCATAGAAAAAAGATACCTTTGAAGGAATCCCCGCACACAAGATAATTTTCCAAGATCCCTCCCCAATTACATCCCCAGAAATAAGTGGATACATCGACTTGACCGAAAAGCCACCCTCTTCGCTCTCACTCCATACTCCAACACCCCCACCCTCACTTAACTAGATGTTCACACACCAATTTCAACCATGTGTTCTACAGCTTAATAAAGAATTGTCCTTCATTTAAACAGTGTTAAAATATCTGTGCAAAATCAAAACCCTCTCTGATGGATGCCTTGGCTACGATTCAACACTTGGTGCAATATAAAGATATTTAATGTACACTTGCCAGTTTGGGACCTGAATATGGGCCATTTCTCACCACCGTGACTCCAATTGTATCTTCTCAGCCACAAATAAACCCCAACCAGCGTTCCTAAATATCCTCTCCCACACCTGTAGGAAGTCAATTCTATCCCACTATGTAGGTCACTCAAAAATACTCCAATCAGTCATACAATAGTCCAAGTTGCAATCCCTGTCCTCCTAAAGATCATTCTAATGATGGTAAGGTCATTCGTCATTGCAGCTTGCAGGTGCCTGTCACTTTGATTCCTCGTGTCGGAATTATGTCACAAAATGGCTGTTCTGCTGTCTGTTCATTCAAATTAAGAGGTGCACTCAAATAATTTCTCAGGACAACCTTCGTGAAGGATTTCCTGTCATTCATGTCTTAAATCATGTGGATCCCAACCAGTATCCCAACACAAATGCTATGAATCACATGCTATATGACCAATCTCTCTGTCAGCCTGTGACTACCATGACTAGGATCAAGAAATGGTTGACAATGGTAATAAAGACACCATCTCTTACAGTGGTAACTCTCTACTACACTCAGTTGTCTACTTTTTGTCTCAACAATGTTCATCCCTATTATTAAGAAAAACTTGCTATTGGTTGGAAAGTTTACAAAGGAGTCATAATTGTGTATTTCAATTTTTCCTTGGGGTTTCATTGTGAAGGATCTTCAAATGGAGAAAGCTTTATCAAACGACAAACTAAATGTGACTTGCACCCATATTGAACAATGGTGATAGCGCGAATGATTTCAGGCCATGTCCAGTCAAAGAGCACGCAGAACTATTTGGCACTAGCAACTTAAGCAACCTGCATTGCATACCATTTCATACCTGCATTTCATACCATTTCATTGTTAACAAACAATGAATGTCAACTGGGACATCAGATGCTATAATAAAAATTTCAATTTGTCACAATTGCCAACTGGGAAAAGGTAAGAAGCTGATGATCTCATTCTCTTCAATAAAATCACCGCATCCCATTTATCTCTTTCATACAGATCTATGAGGGCTCTATTTCTGGGTACAAGTATTATATATTGTTTATTGAGGATTTCAGTACATACTCGTGGATCAACCATATAGAAAGCAAGTTTGAGATCATCACAAATTTCAAGCATTTTATAACCATAGTTTAATATCCGTTTTGTCATAAGATTAAATACGTACGTAGATAATGGCACTAAGTACTCTGTTTCTCCATTTCAAGATTTTTTACGTGACTCTGGCATTTTTTATCGTTCCTCTTGCCCACACACCGAGGGACAAAATTGGGTAGCAGAGAGCAAGTAAAGGCATATCCAAGAGATTAGTAACACATTACTATTTCAGAGCCATGCACCTCATCGGTTTTATTAAAAGCATTCTCCAGGGTCATTTTTCTCACCAACCTTTTATCCCAGTTTTCCATAATAAATATCCTCATGAGGATCTTTTGGCATTGCACCTTCTTTACGGGTTTTGGTTGTGCTTGTTACCTTTTTCTTGATCCCTACAGGAAAGATAAGCTCATAACAACTCTTCCTGTTGCAGCTTTCTGGGATATAGTGATGTTCACAAAGGCAATCGTTGCTATGAATCATCATTGGCCAAGTCTATGGTTCTCATATTGTTGTCTTTGACAAGTCTTCATTTCCTTCGGCAGATTCTACATCCTCAACAGCACAATCCTCTCTTGCTTTTATTATTCTTTCAAGGATACCACCCTCCCTATTGGGACCTTATGACTCCATTCTGGATCCACATCCATCTCAACTACAGTCTGCACTACCAATATCTCCTCTTATAAGCTATCTTCGCCTCCATGAGCAACCACTTTGGTCACCTCATCTTCCGGTCAGCGGTCCCATGATGCCACTGCTACTCTTCTGATGCTACAGATGCCATCTAATGCAATTATGCAACAGATCCATCTCCATCTGTTGCTTGAGATCCTAGTGCACTCACCACTTCCAATGACTTCTAGTGGCTGATCTTGCTGCTCCTTCCACCATCTCAATAGACATCAACAATTGATTCTACATAGTCACATTCCATGATCATCAAATCCAAAGACAGGACTCGAAAACCACATGATTCGGCCTCAAAATGTTCCCATCTGCATTTCTTGCTTCAGTCTGACAAATGATTCTAACAGAGCCTACCTCTTTCCAAGCTCAAGCATCAGAGGATCTTAACTGAAACAATACTATAGCAGACGAATTTAATACTGTTATCAAGAATGGTACATTGGATTTGATTATATTCCATTCTTCTATAGATCTTGTTGGCCTGAGTCAGAATGGATCTACAAAATCAAGATTCAAGAAACATGTTGCTGGCTCCATTGGACATGACAAGGCCTGCATAGTGGCTAAGGGTTGCAATCGACAAGTAGGCTTGGATTATGAAGAAACCTTTAGTCTTGTTGTCAAGCCCTTTGCTATAAGAGTTATCCTAGCCCTTTCTGTTATCTTTAACTTGCCTCTTCAACTTGATATACGGAAGAGTTCCTTCATGGAGATCTCTCTGAAGTGGTTTATATGACATAACCATCAGGCTTTCTTCATCCAACTATACCATCTCATGTTTGTCAGTAGTATAAGGCCATTAATAGTCTCAAACAGCTCCTTGGGACTGGTTTCAGAAGTTCAGCTCTTTTTTATCAGATGTTTGCTTCGTGTGAAGCAAGGATGATAATCAGAAGATCATTAATTGGCATCCACAGGGAACGGTTGGTACTCTTACTCTATGTCGATAACATTACCATAATGGGTTCATCTCCATCACTTTTGTGCTCCATTATTTCTCACACACGCAGCAAGTTAGATATGAAGGATCTGGGTTGCTTTACTGTCTAGGGATTGAAGCTCACTTTATGCATTAGGGTCTGTTGATCTAAATATATTCTATCTTAACTTGAACAGCTAGGATGGATGCAACATCCTAATCAATATCAACATCTTTATGGATAACTGATCCAACATAATTGAAGTGATTATTCATATACCAAGGCACCTATTCTTGAATTTAGACTATTAATTCATCCATAAGCAATGCAAAATGAAAAGGAAAACAAAGATGAAATAAATTTACAAAATATAAGAAATAGAGAGACACGTAATGGGTAAGTAATTTTATTTTTCCTTTTAATAGCCTAAAAGTTTCAGTACAACACTGCAACATGACAAAATATAATAGTTTTCAATTATAATTCAAGAGATAGATTAGTTTTGGGTACTCTTTTGCTAAAGCATATATGTATAATCATGTAAGTAAATATGAGTTTTCATTTTATTACATATTAAAAAATTTGTCTTTTTCTTTTAATCTGTTCATGTGACTATCTTTACTTTCTCAGCACCTTTCAAATCTCAGCCTGGCCTACAACTGGTTTCTCCTTGGCTCCATTAGGGTTTTGTAGTATCATTGTTTGGAATAAAAACATTACACTGACTTTTGTCAATGATATCCAAAAATTAGATAAATCTGACTTAGATCCAGCCCAAGGAAACAAAGTACCTCCCAGTGCTGAAACAAAAAGATTCACTTGCACGTCGGAGGATCTATATTAACCAAAAAAGTAATAAATTTATTCAGTCTAAGAATCCAAGTCATGAAGTTTGACAAAGCATGGAAAACAATTGATAAAATATTGCATGAGTAAATACAAATAAGGAAAGCCTAGATGAACAGGATAAAAAAATCATTTTATGTGACAATTTTCTGAATCAAAGATTATAACCAAAACAACCTATTAAACATATTATGCATAGTAGCAATTCATTTGGTAAAAAAATAAAAATAAAAGACACTGCAATAATGTAATATATCTCTGGACAATAAGATATATAACGAAGTCAATAAAAGCACAGAAGATCAAAGATATATAACGAAATCAATAAAAACATAGCACACCAAATTATTGTGTTTATGTATTCATGTATATTTGTATATATACTAGTAAAAATGCACCTGTTACGTACATGGGGCACATTTTATGATATAATTTCAGAAGTGACTATTACCAAAGCTGTTTTTTGCTGCTTTCATGACCTTTTCATGCATGTGAAACAGCATTTTCACTTTGAAACATTTGTGGAAACATGCAAAGGAGCTTTGGTTAGAACTATTTTATAATTTATATATAAGAAAATATCAGAAAGGGCCCGTAGTTTACACTAATAATAAAATGGGCCACTACAAAAACTACTCCATTTTTCTTCCACCATATATTTCTCCCTTTGAGGTCATTGATTGTCTCTTTACTCTTTGTTATTTCATGCTTTTAAATTTTGAAAACCTAAATTCATGAATCTAGTTTTATGGCTTCAACTTACACAAGATATTGAATCTTAAATGCATTTGACATGATAAATCAAGATCAAGTAGGCATACTAGGGAAACTGGAGCAAATTTTATTAACTGTTTGACAATATGACAACCCAAGGGTTTAGAACTAGCCAGATACTTTCTTTAGTTTTAATATTGGGGTATTCAATTTCTTATGGGCCTGAGCCTTTTTGTTATAGAACTAAACTATGGGGTCTTTTAGAGACAAATAAAGATTATTCGTGCAACTAAAAAAGAATTCTTAATGGCTTTGACATGCTGTTAGGTTCTCATGCTTACAGATAATAACTACTTTGAAGGCATTGAGAGATTATTTGGTGTCAACTATTTAGAAGAGCCCTCCTAAGTAAGAAAATCAAATGCGTTTCTATTCTTTATCATCTAGAAAAAGGCTTCCTTTTTTCAGGACATCATTCACAGAAGAATCTGGAGTCAACACATAAGGCATGTTGTTATTTCAAATCTATCTACTGTCTGTTAGGTAGTTTGTGGGGGATAACTCTCCAATAACTTCAATTTGGGTAGCCTTGTTCCTCTTATGGAAGAGTGATTATGTAGTAAATTGTATTGGACAAAAGTTTAACAATATATCTTTTAAATCATCTCAGAGTGGATATAGACAATAGATGCATCCATGGAAGAAGCAGAAGGAATGTGTTGATCACCTATTACTCCATTACGAATTTCTCAGAGATATATGAATTGCTTTCTTTCCTTCTGGTGCAGTCATGCTATTTCCTAAAGATATGGACCAGCACTTTCCATCAAAGAGTAGTACCTGAACCTGCAAGACTCTAATCTTTGGAACATTGTTGCCCGTGCTCTATGTTAAGTAACCAAAGAACTTCTACTGAAAAATGCTGGATGCTAGAACTCCGTTCCTTTGTGAGGTGCTTCTTGGCAATTGTCATCGACATTAAAATAACATAGAGAGATCAATGGGAAAATTTCTCATGTACTTGACACTTGAGAGGGTATCATCCACTAGTGGTGCAACTCGGTTCGGTTTGGCCCGTGTCGACATAAAACTAAAACCAAATCGAGGTTAGAGATGGTCAATCCAAAACCAAACTAAATTGGAAATCAACCTCCCCAACCCAAAAACGGAACCGAATTGAAATGGAAAACCCTAAACCCAACCAATGTTGCAATATTGGTTTAGGTCGGGTTAACACTATTTTATAAGAATTACAATATATATATAACATCATTTTATCATATTTATCATAAATATATATAGACTACAAGTCGGTTTGAATCGGGTTGGTTTGGCTCCATTCAGAGGTATACGCATCAGAGTTCAGGTTTCTGTTCAGTTCGGTTTAACCAAGCTTCAACCCAACACCAAATCGATCAAATTCAGAGAGTATCAAAATAGGAGATGTTTGTTGACATGACGATGGGTTGCTCAGCAAGGCCTTTCAGATCCATTAAGTTGGAAGGAATCATATAAAGCACAAATGCTTGCTCTTCTAAAGTTTAAAGATATACAGCGTGTTTAGGTCCATATTGCCATAGAAGGGAATTGCTTAGGTCAAACACCTTACAAGTTAAACCTGAATGAGTAGTATATTTACTGAACACACCCATAATTACACAAGTGCAATAGATTCATGCATAGACATACTCCAAGAAGCACCAATAGTTTGGTAGATGTTCTTGCTCAAGGTGGTACTTATAGGTCATTTGTGTATCTTAAATGACCCTTTGAAGATAGTTATCTTTAAGCAAACAAATGAAACAAAACAGCTGCTTAGGATAATCATTATAACACCTGTATATATTTGAACAAGCTGAATAATTGATATGATATTCAGTCGGTTAAGAATATAAAACGCATACGAAAAACGAGTGGAAGCATGAAATATGGATGAACCTATAATGACCAATAAAGAAAGAGATGAAGGTTGATTATATCTAACATGGAATTAGAAGACAGATTATCAGGAATAAAACTTATGAACAGAATCAACACTACAGAAAGATTGCATACCTGATTCTGAAAATAAACCAGAAAAGCTCGAATTGTTTCCCGATAAGGTTTTGATACTCCTTTCCATAAAAAATGCTCTCCTTCTACAATTTCATACCTGTCAAATTCTCAACTCAACATAATAATACTCAATACCCCCACCGTAGAAACACCTAGCAAGTCAATTCATAAAATAATAAACTATAAGTTTCAGCTTGAGCGAATTTAACTGATCATCTGAATCTCATTCTACAGAAGCCACAAATATTAATAAGATAATAACTATTTTTTCCTAAAAACTTAATTTCAATTCTTGAATTTGCAGTGGCTTAAGTCCTTGCATTAGCAAATAGTTACTTTCAAATGAGTTAGTAACTTGCAAAGATTGCAAAAGTTATTCTAGGACAAACTCTAGCTTCACAACATAGGCTGATGGTGATGGATGTTTGTATTAGGAGATGAAACAGGAAAACATATTGAAAAGGATCAAAAAATACAATGGTGGAAGATGAAAGGGGATTTTAAAAGAAAAATTAATGAAAGAGAGAATAATAGGACCTAAAGAAGAGCCTAGACATATATGGGATGAAGTGGCCAATTGCATAAGAGAGAAGGGGAAAGGGATCTTAGAAGAATCTAGAGGTGAAGTTCAATTTCACAAAAGAAACTTGGTGGTCAGTGATGAGGTTCACAGCGATGTTAAAGAAAAGAGACTTTAATTTAAGACTTGGCAAAGAAATAAATATATATATATATATATAGAAAATACAGAAGTTTATATATGGAAAAAAAAAAAAGTGGGGCTTAAAAACAAGTATATGATAAACCTATACGATAAGCTA
Organism: Pachysandra terminalis; assembly: GCA_031762675.1. Taxonomy (NCBI): domain Eukaryota; kingdom Viridiplantae; phylum Streptophyta; class Magnoliopsida; order Buxales; family Buxaceae; genus Pachysandra; species Pachysandra terminalis. The sequence continues at coordinate 6,439,713 of JAUPMG010000019.1, forward strand.
GGTATAAAAGAGGGTAAGAATTACATTTGTAATATTGTAAAACTTAGAGAGAAGAAGACGAGATCTAAATCAAGCTAAGTGCATTAAAAATGAGGACTTAGGAGTCTTAGTAAAGGGCCAGGAGACTAAAAAAAGGTGGAGAGAGTATTACCAAAACTTATTAAATAGTGAAGGCGCGATGAACTTTATTTTAGGTGAAGAATATATTGAGGAGTCAATATATTGGTGAAGAATAGATAAAAAGAGTGAGGGATATAGGGGATAGTTTGACATCCTATCGGATTCTCAATCTTGTACATGTTGTGTAAGCTTGAAATTTACAATACACTAATATATATACCAAACTTTAATTATCAAAAAAAAAATTATATATATTGGGAAGTCAATGAAACACTAGTATGTTCGTAGGATTGGGGTACTGAAGTGAAGGGAGCTTTATCTAAGATGCAAGATAGAAAGGCCCTAAGACCATATGGATTCCACTTGAAATGTGGAAATGCATGAGAAAGTTGGTGCACTGTGGTTAACCAAAGTCTTTATAAAATTTGCAAACTAAGAAAATGCAAATGCTTGGAGAAGAAGCACAGTAATACCTATATATAAGAATAATAGAGACGTCCACAACCGTACCAATTATCATGGAATTAAGCTTATGAGTCATACCATAAAATTACGAAAACGAGTGATGGAGCAAAGGTTAACAAGAATATCCTGAGTGTCAAGACACCAGCTTCGCTTTATGCCAAAGGTCTATCGTTCTAGCTATCTTTTTACTTAAACAATTAGCTAGAGAGAAGAAGAGAGACATTCACAAGGTCTCCATTGACTAAGAGAAATAACATGAAAGAGTACCTAGAGAGTTAATCAAGTTTGGGGGAGAAAAGGATTACTAATCAAATACATCGAGATTATCAAGGATGTGTACGAGAAGCGCTTATTAGGGTGAAAGCATAATGAGACAAATGAGTTTTTAATAACAATAAGTGTAAATGAAATTTAGTTGGGAAAGAACAATTTCATGGTATTTCAGTGATGAAACAACAAAGATTCGGCAAAATGTGAATGACTAAGATTCATCAAATATACAACTTTTGGCATGTTTAAATTGAAATGTAGCTCATGGAAAGAGGTGCTTTCAGTATTAACAGAAGTCGAAGAACACCACCTATACTGAAGTCCAATCTCTTCAATTATACAATTTGGACATGAAGTAGGTGAGGAAAAGCATAGAAATACAGCTACAATCACAGTAAACATAAGTTTAAAACCCCACATCTATAGGGGAGTATTAGAAAGGAAAAATAAAAAAAATAAAAAACTATGGAAAACACCTCATCCGAAGGGAAAAAAAAATTCTGTCCCCTCAGGATTGAGATGATTTCCCTCTGACCATTTTCAGCTAGAGATATAGCTCAAGAAAACAGTAAGCAGACCTCAGTTTCTTTCATATGGAGTGTGTTATCCTTCTTATTAGTAGATGAATCAAATAAAAGAGAAGAGAGAGAGAGAGAGAGAGAGAGAGAGAGAGAGAATGGAGTGTGGAGTGTGGAGTGTGGAGTGTGGAGTGTGGAGAGATGAGGCCAGATATGTTTATAACTAACAACTTGTGATGTCTGAACTAACTCACTAAACGATTAACTAATAACTCATGATGTCTGAACGAACTCACGGAGAGATGGATAAGTAATAATTGAAATAACTGCTTATACACCTCTATTTCAGGATGTGTCCAAAAAATCTTACAGTACACTAATGAAATTTACTTGGACAAGGACATCTTGATGGTATTTCGATGATGGAACAGCAAAAAAGGTCACCAATATCTGAATGACTAAGATTCATAAGATACACTATCTTTAAGTATGCTTAAAATGAATGTAGTTAATGAAAAGAGGTGCTTTCAATATTAATTAACTCAAGTATAGTAATACTACCTATGCTGAATATCAAGTATTCAATTCATAAAATTTGAACTTGAAAATACGTGAGGAAAGCATAGAAATACAGCTCCAATCACTGTATACCATATGTTACAAATATTAATATTGAATCAGGAAAGAATGTGTAGTGAATTATTGGACATGTGAAATAGAAACTAAATATTAGATGCCACTGAATCAGGAAAGAATGTGTGGTGAATTATTGGACATGTGAAATAGAAACTAAATATTAGCTGCCAATGATGAATATAATGGGGTCCTACTGGGCCAAGAACTTCTAAAACTAATGTTAGGCAGGGCCTGCAAACTCCTCAAATGAGTTACACACTTGTTGACTCAAGTTTAAGCCCCTATTTTGAAAGGGTAATGATTCTTGGAAGCATTTACTAATCCGTTCCGAATCCTCCCCTCTTTCCAGGATTGATTTTTTTCTCTTTCTATAAAGGCTTGGATTTGGATATCTAGTTGGTTTAGAAGGATACTCATCAGTACAGCTGATCTATGAACAGTTAATGAAGTTAGTATGCTTGAACATGATATATTGGAAAGATTAGAGCACTCCACCTATATTCAATACTATGTCCATAATGACATACCTGTGTAACACAGCTTATGCTAATTTTTTTTTTTTATTTATTTCTTTTGATCAGTAACACAGCTTATGTTGACAAACAGTGAAATATCATATTGTATAGGCTGGAAAGAAGCAATTTATACTAAAATCTATCATCACACCATTCTGATTTGGCTTGTCGTGCATCAAGAGGTAAACGGTGACCAAGCAATCTTCGCACAGCAAGGGCTTCAGAAGTACTTTCATCTGACAATCTCAAGCATCTAGAACGTATGTCTCCTACAGCTGGACCACCTATAAAATAACAATCGAATTGTCTTCCATCATCTTGAAAGATAGAATCTACTCTTCTAGGCATAACAGTGGGTGTCCAATAATTTATTGAAGTTAAAAGAAAGACAAGAAAAACAAAAAGATGGAGTAGAGAGGATGGGGACTTAGGATTACAAGAGTATCAGTATTATTAAACCCTATTATAGAAGGAGCCTCAAAAAATAGAAGTTGGCTTTGTAACATCGCTAGTTCAACTCAGAGAAAAAAGAAAGGGCCATGGAGGTTGCCATCTAGAATCAAGCTTATCGATGAACTGGCAATTGGTATGAACTAAGTCTCGCTCATCTATAAGACAGCTAACTAGAGAAATGACTTCATTTCCAAGGAAGGCCATCTAAAGACTGGATCATTCTAATACTGATGTAACCTGGTCTTTTGGTCCCTATCCCACCCCTTGCACTCTGTTTCTCATCCATTAAACTTTGTCCCCAGTATTGATCAGAAAGTCAAAGGGATAAATAAAAGAAAATTAAAACAAGAATAGTTCGCAGCTTACCAAGGACACGAACAATCTCGGCAGTACTTCCTCCATCATCAGAAACTGGGAGAACATGTGCAACACGGATTGTTAACTTTTTAAGCTCTTCCACAACACCATTAAATGCAGTTCCACCTGAAGCAACATTTAAATTGACTAAATTTATGCTTGCGAATATTAGGAATAGTAATTGACACTGGCAATTCAAAAAAAAAAACACACACACACACACAAAAAGAAAAATAAAAAACAAAACAATAGGTTCCTTACTCAATTATAAGAGATATTTCTTCTATACGTAAGAATTTTATTTATTATAAAGAAGAGGTAACCCCTATGTAGACAAACGGTATATAGAAAGCTAGCAAAGTCAAAATATCGGTAAAGAAAGATCCATGTAAAAATTCCTTAAAACAGCAAGTAACTTTTTTTATGGTACCTTCCAAAAAAAAAACTTTTTTTTTTATGGAGGGAAAATTAGAAAGATCCGTGTCATCCCGATGATGGAACAGCAAAAAAGGCCACCAATACGTGAATGACTAAGATTCATAAGATACACTATCTTTTGGTACGTTTAAAACTAAATGTAGCAACTGGAAAGAGATGCTTTCAATATTAACTAACTCATAAGGATTTTATTTATTACAAAGAAGAGGTAAGATGAGGTAACCCCTATGTAGACAAACAGTATATAAAAGGCCAGCAAAGACAAAATATCGGTAAAGAAAGATCCATGCTAAAATTCCTTAATACAGCAAGTACCTTTTCTTTATTTATTAAAAGAAGAGGTAACCAGACAAACAGTATATAAAAGGCTAGCAAAGACAAAATATCGGTACAAGAAAGATCCATGTTAAAATTCCTTGAAACAGCAATTACCTTATTCAATTATAAAAGATTTTTTTTATAAATTAGAATTTCACTTATTATAAAAGAGAAGGTAAACCCTATGTAGACAAACAGTATATAAAAGGCTAGCAGAGACAAAATATAGGTAAAAAAAGATCCATATTAGAATTTCTTATCAGCCTATTAGATGTCGTTGTGGTAAACCAATTTTTTTAGTCTTCTATCTGAACTCAGTAGCGACATAGGTATAGTGAAAAGTACCATAAACAACTAGCTTTGATGCTTTCTAATATGTTTCTTGCTAAAATTTCAAAGAAGAAAAAGGGTCACTTCCTAATGAGAAATCTTCCCACGCTTCCCTGTCTCTAATTTATGTTGATCCTTCCAATACAGGACATGTTATCTTTATTTAGACGCAACAGAGGTGTAGCGGAAGTACCATAAACAACTAACTAGTTTTAATCTAAAATATGTCTTGCTAAAAGACAAAAGAAGAAAAAAGAGTCAAATCACTCCTGTAACTGACAGTGTCTTGAATGAGATCATATAATGGGAAATCTTATTGTGCATCTCGCATCTAGTTTGTACCGATCCTTCTAGGATAGGGTAAGAAAGCAAAGAAGAAAGATTTCAAATGCAATCGTACCAAATACTACATTTCGTTAAGAACGTAAAGCACTTTTTTGCAACAAACACTCCAAGTTACTTATCCTTTTCTTTTTTTGTGAGCTTCTCCAAAGAAAACAAGGTTTTCTAAATTTAGCATTTCACTCCTGAAGACCTAAACATAATCTGAACAGTTGACTTCAAATATTATCTTCCAATTAAAATTGCCCCATCTACAATTTCTGCACTGATTAAACATCATAGACCAAATATATCAGGTAATCAGATCAATCAAACTATCTTACAGAAAAATATAGTTACATAGTCATCTATATGCTCCCCAAGACATTGTAACATCCTTATCTCAATTGTTTTTTATATTCCTTTTCACTGCCTACATTTCTGATTCCCATCCAGCAGCAATAGTTACATTAAATGCTCGAGGAAAGCAGTAAAAAGATTAATGCTATATAATTTTAAGCTAAGAAAAAATGAGTTCAAAATTAGTAAAGTTAATTAGTTCTTCCATTTTATTTGGTTCAACAAACACAACAAAAATCCTTTTCCATTGATATGTGTTAGTCCTGGTGGGTTAAAATTATGCTTTCTCACAAGTTGAAGTCTAATTACCAAATACTACACCCACCATAAACATCCATGTGTTCAAAAAAAAGAAGGATACAAGCTAATCCAACTCTACCAAATTACGAAAACCCCAACACCTGCAGCCACAGGCAGAAACTTCATCTTCAATATTCACCCACACTCAGCGTTCTAATTTTGGCTCTAATTTTGGCAATAATGTGACTAAGGCAAGGAGTAACAGGAAGTAAATTTTCATGCAGCAGACCTAGACACGGTTGAATGGGTCAAAACATCCTCAAACAACACAAAATCCCCAACCCAACACACGCACCGCCACTTTAAATTTCCCAAGTCCATCAAAACTTAAGGTAATATCGTTTCATAAATTCAAGCACTTACGTTTTTATTGAAAACCTAATGCTAGATGAGATAATATTCCTATTTTATTCATTTGGAACAGTTTCTACGATATGGAAGGAAGCACCGCCACTTTAAATTTCCCAAGCCCATCAAAACTTAAGGTAATATCGTTTCATAAATTCAACCACTTACTTTTTTATTGAAAACCTAATGCTAGATGAGATGATATTCCTATTTTATCCATTTAGAACAGTTTCTATGATCTGGAAGGAAGTAAAGATGCTTTGAAGAAAACATATAATTGAATTGTGTGATCAATGTTGCTACATATATTAATTTTATTATATACTTCAACCAACTGCTTACAACGAGAACAACAAACATAAATACAGTACATGTCTAAATGATCATTAGTAGATGACTAATTTGAACCACCGTAACATTCCCTTCAATCTCTTTGCCTCCTGTATTTTTTCTCCTTCAATGTATGCTGGATCAAATACGTGATCTTATTACACCAAAAGAGGAATTCTAAAATAAATCACCAATCAATAATTCGATTTAAAAAAATAAAAATTAATAATAATAATAATAATAATATTGAGGGATGTAATTGAATTTCACGTAGATTTCGTTTCCTCCACCTACTATTCCGCGCAAAATTCAAACACACACATATTTCCAGTGTAAATTAACTTATCATTCAAAAAAACTTAACTAATCTAGTCAAAGCCCACAAACAGCGTATCCACCTACAGACAACTATCACGTTCGTTCTGCATTCAAAAGCAAATTCAAAATTTAACTAAAAACGAATTCAATGTGAATCAGAAATCGAAAAAATAAATAAATAAATTGTAAGTTCTTTAGATGAGTTGATGAAAAGTACTGAATAGAAATGCAAATTTGGAACATGAGTTTAAGAGAAGTTCTGAACCTGAGAAAACAAGCAAGGAGGGCTGGTTAGGGTTTGCAGAGGAATGGTAGTGAAGATCCGAATAGCATTGGGCGGCCATGGATAGGGATCTGGAAGAAACTTTGACGCGAGAGGGAATTGCGAACGCTAACGCTTTACATAGCGCGGGACCCAAGGAACTGTCCACCATGTGCCCGCGAAAATCTATCTCCGAGAATGTGTCCTCGCTCACTTTCCGATTTCTATATATAAATAGTAAGATAAATTACATGGACAGCCCTTAGGTTTGACATAAAGCAACAAATACCCCTCAAATCTTGGCCATTACAAACAATACCCTTATTAGTTGTTTTTTTTTTTTTTTTTTTGTACGGTAAGTGTTTTATTCCAAAAGTGAGAAAGCAAGAGGAGGTTACAGAGTGACAAGGCTGTGTACAGCCTACCAGTTCAAATAGAACAATCTAGAGGGGTTGCAAGTGCAGAGCCCACAGATGACAAGAAGAAACAAAAATCTAAATCAAAGTCAGCTAGGCAACATAGTCGACATCACAGTCAGCATATCAACCATGGTTGAGGCTATAACCTCTCAACCGAGAGCATCCACTTCTATCATTATTGAGGATATTAGTCAGCTGTTGGGTAGATTATCAGTCATCAAAAGGCACGAATCACCATCAGAAGCAACATGGGAGGCTAACCAGTCAACTGCAGCATTTCCTTCCCGAAAAATATGTTGTATTCTACAACTGCAAAAATGCCTTGTCAGAGTTAGGATATTGTGGATCAGTCTGCAGCATCTTCATGACAAATCCTTTTGGGAGGTCAGGAGCTCCTTCACATTAGTGGAGTCAGTGAACACAATAATGTGTGGGAAGCCCAGGTCCTTGGCCAATATATATATATATATATATATATATATTAAATTTGTAAAAATAATCTAAATGTAGACATTTTATTTCTGTAAGCAACACATTGTTCCTTTAAGGCAATTATCTTAGATATCGATAACAAAGAAGAACCTTGGTATAATGTATATAGATCACGCAACAAAAAAATTATGATAACAGATAGTTGACTGACATGTATAAAGTGCAACAATGAAAATGCAAAATATAATCCAAGGTGATACCAATTACTCACCCAATAATACTTATTGACTATATATCAATTATATTTAATTTTATTTTATAACCGATACATTTTAACGTTAAACTTCAAAGATGTAAGTCAAAAGGCAACTGTGACATTGTTTGATGAATCAAAAGATCTAATTGAGTGTTCAATATCATAATTTATCAAATCAAAGGAAAATGTATAATATTCAATTTCATTGTATAAAAATTATGATTGCACTTAAATTGTTGGCAACCAATTAAATTTGATTGTACTAAGGAAGGGACAATATTCGATAAATTCTACAATAAATCGATGCAATTGGTTTATTCTAAATTTACTGATTAACTTTTTATATTGCTTCTGATGATTTGTTTCTTTTATGATGATATTCATATAATGTTGGTAAATTCTTGATGCTTATTTGGTATTTAAGTGAGATACTTCTGTTTTTTATGTAAATAAAAGACCATTCTAACAATATTTCAGCAGCTTGTTTGATAGGCTGCTTGACCATTTCACAATTAGGATTCTATGTAGGAGGAGCTAAATATCATAAGAACTATGTAGTAAAGTTCTGAAATTAAAACCAACATCTTAAGTATGGATTCTAATATATATGCATATTGTCACAAAGACTCGGCCCAAACTAAAATCAGTTGATCCGAACCCAGTTCGACCTGAACTGAACCTAAACCTATTTATTGTGAACCCAGTCTAAATTCAATTTGTTGAATCATTCTAAGTTCAAGCAAGCACAAATCTTATTATAATAAAATGTATATATTATTATTATCATAAGATGCGAACCCTCCAAATAAATAAAAAAAACATTACAATAATCAATTTACTATTTTTTTTTAAATATATATATATATATATATTTGGATGGAAATATGAGAGAACTTTTATTGAACTGAAGCCAAATTACAAAGAAAAGACTTCTTGTCTTATATATTATTATTATCATAAGATGAGAACCCTCCGAATAAAAAAAATAAAAAAAAACATTACAATAATCAAATTACTATTTTTTTTTTAAATATATATATTTGGATGGAAATATGAGAGAACTTTTATTGAACTGAAGCCAAATTACAAAGAAAAGACTTCTTGTCTTCTTCAAGTTTCAGTACCAACTAAGAAGGTGGTACAGAAAACCAACTAGAATTGAAAAGAATTGGTATCACCTTGGATTATATTTTGTTAGCATGGTTTTAAATTTTGTTTTTAGGGAGATTTGTATCTTTAAGACAGAAATTTCAATATCGTTTGTGAAAACCAATATAAAATTTCAAGAATAGGAAAGCATCAATTTGAAAAAAATAAAAATTTATGTCTTTCATGAAAGAATAATTTATTTTTATTTTGTTTTATTTTTTTTAGGTCCATTCGAAATCATATATAGATGTAACCTTCACCATAGCTCCGGTAATAGGAGGGTTAGGGCCCTTTGGTGTTCGATTCCTCGTCTCTCCTTTGAGGGAGGGAGTGTTCGCATGACCATCAGGCATAAGCATGGAGAGGTCACCAGATCATGAGAAAAGGTCGAGTCGCGCGCAATGTGAAAAGTTTAAGGGTTAACTAATCAAAGGTTTTTGTTTTTGTTTTTAAATATTTAATTTTTTGAGCTATTAAATGTAACTTTTACATTTCGATTAATATTTGCTTTTGAGCTATTAAATATTTTTTTATCAATTAGAGGGGTTATTTACCATAAAATTAGATCATGTATAGTACATGAAAGTTTATGTTTTTTCCCCCAAAAAGTTACGTTAAAGTTACGTTTTGATACTATACGTGTATAATATACAAATTTGCTAACTACACTTATACTTAATTAGGGATGCAACTCGATTCGGTTTGGTTCAAATTGACGTCAACCCAAGATCAAACTTACATTGATGATGATGGTTAACCCAAAATCGAATTTAACCAAACTGAAATGGAAAACCCTAAACCCAAACTAACTCAACCGAAATTGCAGTTTCGATTCAGTTTGGGTGGGGTTAGGTAAGAGCATTTCGTCTGAAAGATTTGTTACACCCTTGTTGAAATGCTTGTACCTCGCGTTGCATTTCAACCCAAGATACAAGCATTTCAACACGGGGTGTAGCAAATCGCCCAGGCTCGTAGACCAAACGAAATGCTCTAAGGTTAGGTTGGGTTAATACAATGTTTATATATATATATTGTTTAATATATATTTACAGCACCAAAAAAAAAAATCATCACATCTTCCACTCACTTTTAGATATTTTATTTGTCTGTTTTCTGTTGTGAAGAATATATAAAAGAGACAAAGACCTATACTCGTGGACTTCTTCTCTAATTAGGCTTCTCCGTCTCTCACATTCTCTAGATTTGGTCTAAAGCAAATACAAGACTCCTACTCTTTCTTATATATATATATATAAATTTCTTAACTTCGATTCCTTACGTGACTCTCATTCTCGTTTTTATCTTCGTCCATTATCTTTCACCCATTAAGAATCATCCCACCCTCTTAATTGAAGAACAATGCTCAAGAAAAACTCCATTAATTCACTTTGGTAGTGAAAAACTGAAGAGCTACAAGAGGTGAGTAGTTTATATAATTTTCTTTAATTCGCTTTATGGGTTTTCTTTGTTTGACTCTAATTAAAAGTCCTTTACTTTAAGTAATTTTTGTTAAAAATATTTTTAATCAATGATATTCCAATCTGTTCTCTTTTTTTTTTTTGGGGGGGGTCTTTTTAGTTTGAATTCTCGTTGGAAAGTAAAAAAGAATATAAGCTTTTGACTACGAATTCTATAGATTCTTCGATTCTGCTCTCAGTTCAAGTCCAAACCGAAAGAGCTCATCAGTGCTTAGGCTTCCTTTGAATACTAACTTAGTTCCTTAGACTTCAAAAATAACAAAAGCTTTCTTCTCCTAGCTGGAGTCCAAACCGAAACAGCACTTCTATCTCTTCTTTTTTTTTTTTTGGGTCTTAACCACGTGGTGTCCCCGCATCCACTTAGGTGTCGGACTAATCCACATTCGTGGTGGGAGCATTAAAGGTAAATCTTTGGCCCCGAGTGCTTCTAGTGGAATTCGAACTCCATACTTACCTCCAAAGCCGCCCACTAGAGCCCAGCTTGTTACAAACTGAGCCACACATCGGTGGTTCTATGGTATTCTTTTTAGTGCTTAGTCTCGCCTCAGATACCTTGGACTTTAGAATGAACACCAAATAAATAAAATAGGCTACGAAGAAGTCCATGCAGAGACAAGCGAATTTATTTTCTCGTTTTTGTCCTTTCCCCTGATTAATTCCCTATGTTTAGGTAGCTTTCAATAGAAAAGTTGAAGAGGGATCATGCTATTGCCAGAGCAATATTGGTTGCTTCCAGAGGATATATTGAATACTAATGGAAAAACCAAAAACTGCTCTGGCGATGGGGCCAAAAAGAGAAAACAAGTGTAATGATGGTAACGAGGTGGGTGGGTGGGAAGCATTTTGTCTGGAGCGAATATGGTGAAAGATCGGTTGAAGTGTGCGAGTATGCACGTCATGCATTCGGTTCTTTATATGATCACTAAAAGACAATTATTTGGATGCATACACGCATGTTCCAGTCAATCTTTCACCATATTCGCTCCAAAAGAAATGCTTTTGGGGTGAGTTCGGTACGGGTTTTGAAAAATCCTAACCCACCCCTATAGGTGCTCCCCCAATATCAAGTTGCTCCTAACCCTATTGGGATGTAATAAGCAAGTTTGACTTGGTTACACTTTTTAAAATAAATAAATACTTTTTTTAAGTTAAATCTTTAATTTTTTAGATATACTTATTTATAATATAAGTGAATGACAACAAATCCAACTCAAACCCGACTTACGACTTACCAAACCCTAACCATTAAAGATCGATTACCCATTTAACCCACCCAATTGCCATCCTATGCAAGTCTAAAAGTTTTTCCTGACAATAACAAAAGCCTCTCAACCTAATATTACCATTTATGAGTATCACACATTAGTATCCCTCCCACAATGGGATATGTAATGATATCCATTACCTCCATGATGGATGACATTTTGTTTTTCTTTTAAAAGGATGATAAGGATAGATTAAGTAGTAATGCTATTTTCAGGAACTGATTTGCTAGGGACAGAAATATGATATTTTAATTTAATGATAAAAAAAACTCATTACTCTTCTTAATTAATTAGAACAAAAAGTGATCAAAATTGATTAAATGGTTAATTCTATCTATACCCTCACATTTTTGACAACCGCAGAGACACCCAGGGTGTTTTTTCATACTCCACTTACACCCCTTGAGATTTGTATTATGTTGCGAAGACCACCTTTCCATCTTATTACATGACAAAAAGTAATAGTTTCATTCTATTTTTTTAACTTATTATAGACTATATTACCCTTGAACTAAGGACAAATATATAAAAGACATTTATACCCCTTTCCTTTCTTCTCCTACTAATGATAGCCTTAATCTCCTTATAGATAAACAGTTTTTTGTTTTTAAAATAAACTGTTATGAGTATGTAACTTAGGAAATTTCAAATTAGCTATCAGATAAGAACATGCTTTATCATGGGAATTTAAAAAATAATAATAATAATAATAATCTCTAATGCCTGTGAGAGAGAATTTTAATTATATTTTATTAGTATTATTGGGAGAGAAAAAATGTTTCAAAGGTAAAAATGATAGAAGGGCAATTTTATCTTATAAAAATTAATTTTATCTCATTTAAATATAATTTTTAAGATAAAATTAAAAAGGTAAATTAACGTGCATTGTAACACCGTTCATCCGAAATTACTGGTAGGAGGTGTAAGTGGAATATCAGAAAACACAAGGGGTATGTCTCTAGTGATAAAAAACAGTGAGGAGATGTAAACGGAATTAACCCTTGATTAAAAGATGGGCATTTCTATCATTTATTGAAATATCAATATAAGATTTGTCTTTAGCAAACTAGTGCCTGGAAAGAGTAACACCCTAAATTAAATTAAATATTGACTACTCAGGTCTATAAGTAATATACTTTCCAGTACACATGATGGGTCCCATGCACATAAAAGACTTCCTAAGAACATTGATGAAGGATTAGATTATCATATCCGTTTAATTATCTTGACGGGTCCACACCAAAAATCAAAAGAAAAGTGGATCTCTATTTATGTGATGTCTGTTGACCCTAATAGAGCCCACATCAGATCATTTAGTAGTTATGCCCAAACCCCACCTAATCTCTCTCTATTGACTTTATAACTTGATTTGGTTTACCAAACAGGCAAACACTTAAATGAAGCAAAACCTATAGCTTATCATGATACCAAATACCAAGTGTTCAAGCACTATTTTTAGCCACGTGGCTTGCTAGTTGCTACTATAAAGGATCAGTATTTACCATCTGATGGACCCTACTAAAATAACCACTTTGTATCAAAAATGAACTTGATTAAGTATTCATAGCCACTTGATTCCATCATATACTTTATGCTTTTATGAACAGTATTTTGAAGAAGAACATGAAAATTAGATGATTAAATCAATCTATTTTTGGTATTGAGATTCTCAAAGCAAGGTACTTTATCCAGAGAAAACCTGCCACATGTCTAAATCAGAACCAAATTCATGTTCACTTATTACTAACAACAAATGCAGTTTGAAGGAGGTTTGTTTATTAATCATAACAAATACTCCAAATGTTTCCAAATATACCCCCAACTCAACAAACAAATTTCTATATCACCCTCCCCTTACCACTTTGAGTCTGGTAGTGTTCAGATCATTGCACAAAAATAGCTTGCAAAATTGCTAGTTCACTGATAATAGTTGACCAACATTAATCCAAACTCATCTGAACTACAAAGCTTCTTCATTCTAACACCAAACACAGCAAGGAGTACTACTCCAATGGAGCCAAGTTCCACAGTTAACCAGCAATGGATGCTGTGCACATTTGCAAGCTTCATAGGTTGCTTCATCCTTATATTGTGTCTGAATCAAGGACACAGTGGGATAAGTCCTTTACAGCTCCAAGACACGGCAACATCGACGACAACGGGAACTCCCAAGCAGTTCTTGATGTCTAACAGAAGTAATGGCAGAGAACAGATGGTTCAGACAGAAGGGAAGTGCGACGTCTTCGACGGAAAATGGGTTTTCGACTCAAATACATATCCAATTTATCAAGCCTCACAGTGTCCATTTCTTAGTGATCAAGTGAGCTGCCAAAGGAACGGGCGACCGGATTCGGACTACGAGCATTGGAGATGGGAAGCTAAGGGGTGTGAGATTCCCAGGTAAGCAACAACGCATTCAAAACTATTAAAGATTAATTTGGTTTTACATTTTTTTCAGTTTAAAGGATATGTGCAGATGTTGTTAAACTCAATGGGACAGACATCTTGGAGAGACCGAGGGGGAAGAGGGTGGTCATAGTTGGAGACTCACTGAACAGAAACCAATGGGAGTCTCTTGCTTGCCTTCTGTACTCGGCCGTCCCTTCGTCGCGAGCCGAGGTTCATGTGGGGAGTGGTCTCTACAAGGTGTTCAGAGCCAAGGTAAGATCATCAGTTTCATCTCCCTAGTTTTCTCATAGAAACGAAGGTCAGGAACCAACATCAGAATTGCTCAAGTGCAGGATTATAAGTGTTCTGTGGAGTTCTTCTGGAGCTCATTTCTAGTACAATTGGATGAAAACCAAGTAAATGGTAGTACTAGTAGTAGTGTCCTAAGGCTTGACAAGCTTCATGCCTCGGTAGATCGGTGGCGAGGTGCCGACGTAATGGTTTTCAACACCGGTCATTGGTGGGTGCATCGCGGGAAGCTCAAAGGGTAAGTTATCAGATTGATGGTTTGTAATCCTCATTTTTCTTATTTTTATTTTTTTTAAACCTAGAACCCCGACCCTGCTTAGAGGGGAAAGGGTAAACCCCAGATACATGACCCCACCATTAGGACCATATATCAGGAAGGACCTCCAGTTCCTGAGTTGAACTGACCCATGTGGGTTCATATCTTGAATTTGGACTAAGATTAAATCAATTTGAGATCAATGCAGGTGGGATTTCTTCAACTACAATGGGAAATCTTTGGACAATCTTGAAGTAGAAGCAGCTTTTGAGATGGCCATGAAGACTTGGGCTAACTGGATTGATCGTAACATCAATCCGGCCAAGACAACCGTCCTCTTCAGGAGCATCTCCCCTGAACACCAAAGGTATATATATCCAGTTATGATCTTCCCTTCAATATAAATCACTTGTTAATTTGGATTGAATTTGCAGAAGGAAGCATTGGTGCCACAAGCAAACCCAACCTATCATGGATGAATCCTACGAAGCATTGTTTCCAAAGCTTATGATAGAGATTGTTGAGAGAACACTGAAAGAGATGAGAACACCGGTGAAGTACTTGAACATTACAAGTCTTATCTAAATATCGAAAAGACGCTCACCCAAGTGTGTACACATCAAAGGGAGGGAAGCTATTAACTGAGAAGCAAAGAATGGAACCTGAGACTTATGCAGACTGTAGCCATTGGTGTCTGCCTGGTTTGCCTGATACTTGGAACACATTAATATATGCATCCACCATCCTTGAAACCTCTAAAGATATTTTATAATTCTTTATATATATATAATAGCTCTTGTAGCTAGTTCCTTCCCCCTTTTTTTTTCTTTTTTTTTTTTCCTTTTCTGGGTTTTGTCCTTAAATCTCTCTGTCCCTGAAGGGAGAGCAAATTGAAGGGTAATTAAGATGGGTGTGTTGAGAGCAACTTGTACCATCTGAGCATAAGTGATCAAGTCAGAAACTAAAAGTTATTGCAGATAGCAATTGAATCAGTTTGAGGCTCATGTTGTAGTTATAGTTGTAGTTGTGCTACTGGAACTGGAAGTTCTGTTTTGGAAAGGCCAAGGGTGGGTTTGACTCAAACCTAGCTTATACCAAACCTGAACTAACAGCTACCACCCCTGTAACAGCTACTACCCGGTCCCATCGGAAAGCATGCTATTTTTTTATTTTTTTTTATTTTTTTTTTTTAAAAACAACAAAAGTTAACCTTAGTATGATAAAATATTTAATAAATCTATACTATTAAGGGAAAAGGCCTACCAATTATTTTAAAAGTATTTCTAAATATACCTTTCAATATGATAAAATATTTAATAAAATAAAAGATAATATAGCCTTTTGGTTTATTCTAAGAGAAGATGGTTATTCTGACCGTTTTCACCTCTTTCAATTTTAAATAAAGTATCAACGTGTCACCCATTAGTGGATATGAAGATGGGCTTCCTCTAAAAACAATTATAAATTTATTTCAATGATGGCTCCCCAAATCAAAATAATTCTTCCTAAGCATTCAAAAAGTCTTTATTAACCTCTTAATATATTTTTAAATATTTTTTTTCCCTTATATATTAAGCTATCTCAATTATACCTAAAAAAATTAAGTTTGATTTCAATTTCTTGCTTTCCCTCTTTAGTTTTTTTGTTTTTGATTTCCATGATTGAAACTTAAAATAAGTGCTACTAAATTTTTTACAATGGGAACCTTATAGTATATTTTTTTAAAATAGTAATTAAGAGTAAAAAATCATTTTCAAGTAATTTTTTTTTTCTTTTTTTTGAAAGATTATTCTCAGTAATAGAGAAATGTATAAGCATATGATGAACAATATGCAAATATAACTATTTTGTGTAGAAAGAATTATGATACAAATGTTCAAAAAATATATTTGCAAATTTTTTGTTACTTTTTTTTTTTTTTTGGTAAGAATTTTATTACCTATTATAGTTACTGACCCACTGACCCACAAAAAAAGAATTTATGTGGATTTTGAATTTATTGATGAGACAACCTTAGTCTTAGAAACTTGGCAAGGCACAAATTTCAGTTTCACAGTGGCAGATGACTTGAAAGCATCTTTAGGCTGCGTTGGCCCGACTTTTATAAGTACTTATTATGGCTTATAGATTATATAAGCACTTTTTAAAATTAAATGTGTTTGGTAGCGTTTATGGGTAAGTGCTTAACCATAAGCACTAGAGAAAGGCTTCTCCTTGTTGAGAGCAACTTCTCCCAAGCTTTTATGCATAAAACTATTTCAGGACTTTAGTAATAATTGTAAAATACCTATTTTTCTCCTAAACTTTCATAAGGACTTAAATAAATGTTATTTTTAAACTTTAATAATATTTTCATAATTCCTATTTTACCCCTAAACTTTCATAAGCACTTAAATAAATGTATTTACCAAACGTTATTTTCTTCAAATAAGCAATTTATTGATGCTGTGAATAAGTGCTCCCATTGAACAACTTATCCAACAAGTGCTTATCCATAAAAACAAACCAAGCAAAAGTAGCCTTAAACAATGACAAATATTAAAATATTTGGTGACTGCTTTTACATGTTCTAGGACTTAAATGTGCTACTAGTGTTTCACTTATAGTATATATATATATGCCTTGGCCCTGCCTTACGGTGCTCCCTTCCATGCATTGTAATTTTCCCTGTTTTGACAAATATGTTCTCAAATCAGCCCACAATGTGAAAGGCTAGAAATTTCACCCCCTATTTGCAAAACTACAATGATGAAATCTCAAGCAAACTCCAATGATGCCCCGTGATAAACACAGTATTACTGCAAATAGAACATTAGCCCAACAGCAAGCAAGGAGCCGATAAATTATGACATCGAGACGGTAGCATAAACGTTAATTAAAATCTTAAATCAGGTTGCACAGTATGACATTCTATGCAATAGCAGAGTAAATATAACCATCGTATGCCCCAAAGAAAATTGGGGACCATTGCAATTTATATCAAGACCTGTTCAATTCCTTCTAGAGAACGGAGGGATTTCCTTATATGTCATTTTAACCTTATCTCCCCCATATTGTAACTAAGGGGAGGGCACTTTAGACAATTATTAATGCCGAGCAACATCATCTTCCTCGCCGTCATATGCACAGGGGCAAGGCAACAGAGCAGTCCTGTTGCATTGTTATTTACAAACTACTCTTTTTTATTTTTTTTTAAACTACAGAAGCTCCCACTCAGATTCGCAGAAATCATGTTTCTTCGAGTCCAAGTCAGTTGTGAAGTTGGATCCTGCATCCACGTCGCTGTACCAAATTGCTTGCTGCTCATTGTCCTGCTTCTTTCCTATCCTCATTTTCGAAGCAAAAGCATCCCGAATTTTTTTCTGGTAAAGAAATTTCATCAGTTATCAGCCAATGGTTGTGCATTTAAGAGAGAAAAAAATATTGCCTTGGTGTGT
Organism: Pachysandra terminalis; assembly: GCA_031762675.1. NCBI lineage: Eukaryota > Viridiplantae > Streptophyta > Magnoliopsida > Buxales > Buxaceae > Pachysandra > Pachysandra terminalis. The sequence goes on from JAUPMG010000019.1 coordinate 6,457,761, forward strand.
GTGAGTGTGTGTGTGTGTGTGTGTGTGTGTGTATATATATATATATATATATATAGAGAGAGAGAGAGAGAGAGAGAATGAGAGTACCTTATATGACTTCTGCATCCCTGAACGGGTAGTAGAGACATAACAGAGTTCATTAGCATCTACCACTACACAACTCTCTTCAAGCTTCACCTTATCAAATGGTTCAGTCATCTCCAAGCTCGAAACAATGACATTGCAAACATTTATCTCTTCTGCGTTGTCATTTGATCTTGCTGCAACAGTTTAACTTTAGTTAATTTCCTCGACCAAAAAAAAACCCGGAACCTGGTGAGCTAAAACTAATGCGCAATATCCTAGAGCAGTGTTTCTAAAAATGGACCAGAGAATGAAACGTAAAATGCAGCAGTTCACAGTTCAGAGCTCCAAACGTGCGGTCCAGCTGTCCAAACTGAGCTTCATAAATATGTTTTACAATTAAATAAATAGAAAATGATTGGAAAGTAATAAGGAAATATTAAAAAAATAATAATACTAACCACAACAAGAACTTCTAATGTAAGAACCATGATCCTCAAAACCTGTAGTTTTAAGAACTAGAAAATTGAACAATACATGGTTTTAACGGTCAAACCTTAAGTTTCAATCCAGTTTCCAAAAACCTACTGATAAGCTGAGATCCAAGTCCGACGACAAATTAATGGAACCATTTCTAATATAAGATAGAAATTTAGAATTTCCCTAGATTTAGGGATAAATAAGTTGCAGGTTATGATTTTGTTAAGGTTTTCACCCTCAAACTCCAAACTTAAGGGACGACCACATTTCAAAGCAAAAGACGACAGTCTCGTACAACTTTATGAATGGATTAAGAAATGAAGATACATACTTGATAGAAGAAAAAAGGAGATACAGTCCAGAACCTAAAACTAACATAAATTTGCATCAAAGATTTTAGAATGGAAATGCATGGTAAATTTAAGGAATTCTGGACAACTTATTCTAAATATAATACAATTTACAATTTACAGTATACTGCAGATAACATCAGAGCAGATGATGCCAATGATCAATCAAATAGATCTGGCGAGATAGTTAAAAGGTTGATCATGGAAGAATTCCCTCCACTAATCAGATAGAATCAAGGTTTTAAATTTCGCCAAAATGGCTCCCAACAAGACGATTTGCAAGGGGAGTTTGTTGAATTCCCCCTTTACCACCATTTTGTCAAAATTGCGACAAAATATAGTGAAATTTCGGCTAAATATAACCAGTGTTTTTAAACGTTAAGGCTTGAGGCAAGGTGTAAGCCTCGAAGCATGAGGTGTAAACCTCATGAGGATGTATTTTTTTAATTATAAAATAATTTGTTAAATATATAATAAATAATAACTCATTATAAATATAAAAAATGTAAAAAAAAAAAATGATATAAAAAGGTACAAAAATAAAAAAATAAACGAAATTTCAAATTCAACACTAAAATAATTCAAAAGTACTTATACTCCAATTCCATTAGTCCATTC
>JAUPMG010000019.1:6471851-6487568 GCA_031762675.1 Pachysandra terminalis
ACAAACAGTTCGACCGCAAGGGCGGAGGCAATGGATGCAAGCCCTGGACGTGTAACAGTACATTGCTGGTCCAATGTGCGGTTAGCAGTTGACTGGACAAAGAGCAGAGTAAACATTTCCGTGATTATTGACACAAACAATGCAGCTGGACACCAAAAAATTCAAGTTTATGGAGTTTTAAGATATACATCAATAGGAGCAACCACATCATTGCAGAAGTAACAGCCCAATCGCTGACCTCCATCTTCATCTGCTTGTGATAAATTGTCTAACGTAGAAGAAGAGGCAATTCCAGCTTCATCTCTAGTGTCAGAGGTAAAACCAAGGGGTCCAGCTCCATGGCGCATAACCACAAAGCTATCGAAACCTAGAGCTGTGGTAACAGTAATCTGCAGATGGGAATATATAATCACAACATAAGCACAATTCAAGGTTCTCATATTAATTTAGATGGAAACTCGGAGCTCTCAAATCTATATATAATCTAAATAAAAATTCCATTGATCATAAACACATGATAAGCTGGCGTGACTCAAAGAAGCAAGTTTTCGCTTGTATCACCAAAGTATGATCTAAAGGCAATACTTATAGTAACACAACTGGCAGGCTCTCCAGCCCAGGAGCTGGAGGTCCCAGGTTCGAGTCCCCAGGCTTACCTGATATATAATCCTTGTGGGTGGGGTCATGTATCCAGGGTTTACCCTGTCCCAACTAAGTGAGGTCAGGGTTTCCACGTCACCAAAAAAAAAAAAATAACAATATAAAAATTCAAAGAAAAAGTTTAAATAAATAAACCTTATTAGCATTTGCACAAAGAAGTGTTGGAAGCCATCGACTTTCCCTTGTATCAGTCAACAGGAAAACTGCATCATGAGAAGCAATCAAATCCTGAAGACGTCTACAATCTTCAAGCACACTATCCTCTTCTTGAGATGGCACAGGGTGGCCGGGCATTGGTATTGCCATCACAACACCTTCTGCTTCCTGCAAAAAATACAGCCAGATGTTAATAGATTGAAACAGGAAATCCTTATGACAGTCTGCCTCTCTATGTAGTAGTATGCAAGAGGAGCCAGTTACCACGCCTGGAAATATTCGCTTCAGACTTTTAACTGCTGCCATGGCTTTCAAATCACCACCATTTAGACAGTCATCAAATGTGTAAAGAGACTGCCTAAGTGGATTCGACATTGCTACCCGACCACTGTCGAGTAGTGTGATTTTCCGGACACCCCAAGCCTGCAGATGAATACAATTATTCATCATCTAACATTCAGAAACAGAGAATTTATTTAATACATTTTGGATACTTACCATAAGCATACGAGCAACCTGACACCCAAGAGTCCCAGCCCCTAAGAGAAGGCATTTGATAGTAGACAAAACGTTTAGGTTTAGAGATGGCAAAGCACGCCATCTCATGAGTTTTAAATTCAAGTCTGCTGCGGATATAGCCAACCTGTGGATTTTATTTTTCAAAATTTTGTAAATGCTTAAAGTGAAATCGTTGAAGTGGACTGTTATGGAGTGAATACACGAGCATTACACCTGATCGGATCCATAGATTTAGCAAGGTTGATGCACCGAGGCACCTTCTTTCCTCTGTTTAGCTCCCATCCCACAGCATTAGGTACAAACTGAGGATCTTTCCAGCCTAAACATATTTTTTTGATTAAAAAAAAAAAAAAAAAACCAAGGATCTTTCCTAAACTTGTGGTTTGCAAGTTCAGGAAAGCCAACCGTCATGAAAACTAATCAATCCAATCAAGTGATAAATCAATCAGAACAGAGCCTTTACCCATTTTCTGCCGCTCTACCTTGAGGAACTGAAACCAATGCTTCACCAACAAGGGACAATCCCAGATCTGCAAAACCATGTTTCTCTCGGTAGCATAGAAAGCGAACCTTGCTGATATTCCATCTTGAACAAATAAGAGAAAGGAAGTTGCGAAGCGGCCAACCAGGATTATTCGGAAGATGGCATGGATCATAAAAACCAAACAGTAGCTGCCAACATGTACAGTACTTTTAGGAAAAAGTGCATTGAACTACATATTTGATAAGTAACCTAGGGGTGTGTTAACTGAGCCATAAAATTTTGTAGCTCACCCAAACAAGAGCGAGATTCCAAAGCATGCAAACAGGTATAAAGACAAACCTTTTGGCTGTCACCTTGGCAGGCTTTCCATTCATTTAGAGGTCGGATATTGACATGTGAATTGGAAGCAATACTAACTAAAAAGAATGGGACATCTGCATAGCATTAAATGAGTTAGCTTCTATGGGTTTAAAAAAAAAAGGCGACAATAACAAATCTCGAAAAGACAATCAAAGCAGCAATAACACAGATCAGAAACCAACCTGCAGTTGCACTTGAGTTACGCCATTCATTACAAGCTGCTGACAGCGATTCGGCCTAGTTGTTAAAACAAAAACCAAAACATCAGACACACACGCACAAAACATAAATAAATAAATAAAAATAAAAAATAAAAACTACCCAACAAAGATTAACTGGATCATGTTTCCATCGACATTTACTACCTCTTCTAGGCCGAACCACTGCGAAGCTGGCCTCAGATCAGTTAAGGTTGCTGGAGGATCAACCACCAATGCAGGAAAAGCAAACCAGTAATGGAAGCTCCATTTTTTCAGGTCAGCAAATGAGATGAGAAGAAACCTTGAAAGGACTGCACTGTCCTCTTCTGCTTTTCCAGAGCAAATGTCTTCCCAAATCTAATGGTCAATGAGTAGTTACTTTTGAATATGATATTTCTAAGCATGTGTTTACAATAAGTTTCCACCCATTAGTTCATGGGTTGTAAATACTTCTACGCAAGAGAAATAATTGCAACAAACAAGCAAACATCATTACATCAAAGCAAACATCCTCAATCAAGAAATAGAAAAGATTAGCAAATACAGATCAAGAGGAATAAGTCCTTAAACTAAAAACCTTATTTGCCTCCTCCTTAAGCAAGCTCTGTTTATCAAGAGCATGGAAGCTCTCCAAAGTATTTGTGTTGTAAAGGATGCCTGGGACAGGGCATCTGTTCCTGTTTCCGCGTACTCTTGCTGCTGATGATGCTTGATCACTCGGGTCACACGGCAAAGATTCGGAGAGAAGTGTCAAATGATTTGAAACTTGGACATGCGAGCAAGGTGCATAGAAACCTGCCCACAAGGTCAACTTGTATATTAGACTACATGACACCCAACTACCATAAGCAGATAACTGATAGCCTAAAATGAAAGGTTTAAGAGAAATCATCAGTATTAAATAAGGAATTCTCCTCAAAGTGATTCAGAAAGACCAAGACAAAGTTTATACTTACGAAACACAAGACAGTGTAATGTGCAGGACCTGACACTGTGATGATGTAACAACCACGACATCATTATGTTCAAATTCTAAAATTTTCCTTTTACCATGCCTTGGTATTTTATGTTGTTCCTAATACATAAAAAATAACTTGTAATACTTTGTAACAGTTCTAAGATGAAGAAATCACAACCATCCTAATGGCTACATTACATGGACACGACCATCAGCCTGCCGAATCCCAATTCCGACACTGAAGAAGAAGAAGATTTGAGGTTTTAATAAAATTTAAATATACAATCGTGTCCTCTAATCCTATTTTTTATGATTTGCCGAATCCGACACCTCGTACCCGTACCTATGCAACATAGCCTAATGGGAATAATGGACAAAGGTAGTGATGGTCAGTTTAGGCCTATTATTTACCAATTTAACTAGTATAGGAAAAAAATGTGGACATACCCATCAAGTATTACCATATTCTACATATAAAATGACGTAAAATGGTCAGACCCACAATCTTCAATTTTCTGTTAGGGAGAGTGCTAATGGCTGTTATTGAAACCATTAGAGATCCAATCCGCATATATACAATCGATAATTCTGTAGTCTTTCTAAGCATCAACACATGAATGAAGAGCAAGTTTAATGGAAAAAATAAATAAACAGATAATATTGGTAGGAATGAAAATCAAACATTGTGTGGAACATCTTTCAAAAACTGGACCTTATATATAGAGTTCCGAATTAGAGCTCCGTTGTAAAATAGGCAAGTAACTGTGCACAACATGCATATAAACTGAATGTGAGATTCGAGTCCCAAAATTTTGAAATCATGTAGTAACAGCAGCATGATTAGATTTCATTTGACAACTCATAATGTTCTTCTCAAAACCTAGATTACAATATTTGGATATTTAATTTAATTTAATTCTTTTTCTTGGAATAAGCTAAAGTTAAGTAACACTCACCCATCTCTAAAAAGAAAGTTTATGACTATTCATACCCAACATCCCCTTCTGGTCAAGGAATTTCAATCAACATCAAAATTTTGAATCAGAAAACTCTTCCAACAACTAAAGATACAATATACAAGCATACTTCTATTTTTCAAAAAAAAAAAAAAGTTATAACCTTTGGTGGAATAACAAAAAGGAAAAAAGGAAAGAAAGAACTTTTCCAAACAATTGAAACATGATTTAGTATAAACCCGAATTTCCTACACCTTTATTGCAAATGTAATTCAATAAGCTCCAATATTTAATCAACAAAAATCAACAACCAAACAGAAAACACAATCTGAAAATTATAAAACCATAAAAATAAAATAAAAGATAGAGGAAGAATTTTTTTTATTTTATTTTTTTTATCAAATAGAGGAAGAATTTGAAATAACCACGATAACATGAAAACTTTTAAGCACAGCAAAATCAAGTCATGATCCAATATGAAAAAGAAGAATCCAAAACCAATAGGTTGAACTGAAGGAGGAAAAACTACCAGTGATGGGGATCGGCGACTGGTCTATCCCTAACGTGTCGAGCTTCAAAGAAGATAATCTCCGCCAGAAACCGTCGTCGACGGCACTCTGAAAGGTCGCGAACTGAAGAACAGCTTCGTTTCTGTTCTCCTCCATTCTTCTTCTTCTGGTTTAGGTCTCAATCGTGTCTCCTTGCTGTTTTCTCTGCTTTTCACGGCAACACAGAAAAGACGGAAAACTCATGTTTTGTTTAATATTTAACAGGATTTAAATAAGAATAAAACGAGTGGATTAGTCAGTGAGACGCACCAGAGGAAGAATCCTCGTGGATCGGGCGGTTTGATCGGTCGGGTCACAAATTGCAACATTTTCTTGAGTCTAGATTTCAGCGTGTCTTCATGCTCTATCACTTGAACCACTTCACAAGCCCATATCTAGTGTGAATTTAGGGGTTCAACTTGGTTCGGTTTGATTCGAGTTGATGTCAAATCAAGATCAAATTGACATTGATGGAGGTTAACCCAAAATCGAACCGAACTGAAATGAAAAACCCTAAATCTAAATCAATCCAATCCAAATTGTAGTTTTGATTAGGTTTGGATCGGGTTAGGTCAATTTAATATAATATTTTTTAGAATTATAATATACATATGTTTTATATAAGATATACTAGCTGATTGCACGTGTACTGCACGTTTGTAAACGCTATTTTTTCGTACACGCTATTTTGCGGGAATGGTTAGAATTACTGAATAACCGTTTTCTTTTATAATAAGCCATAAGACTATATTACCCCTAATTAGATTAAATATTCTATCACATCAAAGGTTATATTTGAAAGTATAATTTGGTCTAAATCAGTTTGGTTCGATTTAATATGGGTTTCAACTCACAACCAAATCGATCTGATTCGATATTATAATTTTAGAACCAAAACCAAATAAAATATCTAAAAATCCAAATCAAACCAGATCAAAGTTGGTTTGGATCGGTTCAAGACTCCTTGGTTTGATATAGTCTTATATGGTTCTATCTTTTATTTAATTGAATGAAGCTCTATCCAAGAGAGAGAGAATGATGGATTAAGTGATTGATTTAATATATCAAGTCTATCTATCCAACCTTTGTAGATGAATCTCAATTAAATTGAATAAAATCAGAACTCAAAAATAGTGGTTTATCCATATCCAAAAACCTGGATAAAACCCCTCTTGGATTCTTCTTCATTAGTATCTATTGTTGGAAATCATTAAATGATAATATAATTATAAAATTGAATTTAAATAAATAATATTTTTTATGACATTATTAATTTTTCATAGATAGGAAAAACTTGGATGTTGTTTCAGTACAGATGTAAAAAATGTAAGAGGCCAAGAAGGCCATTACTTGGACCAATTGAAATTAGGGTTAGGTTTGGTTGGGTTGATAGGCTAACATTATAAACTTACCAATCCCAACATAAATTAACCATTATTAGAATTGATCAAAGGGTATACCACTGCTTTGCCAGCTAGAAACTAGGGATGACAAACCCTAACCCACCCTTAAATGGACGTGGATATTTTGTGAATCTAGACTCTGTGAACATTGTGTGAGCCTCACACGAGGTTAACACTTTTCACAAGTGAGCTCTATTAAGAAGAGTGACTTACATTTGTAAAATTCTAAGAGACATCTAATGAACCTGAAACAGGCCTCTACCTTAATAGGTGATGGTCACTCTTTTTTGTGAGTCCGCTCGAGACAAGTGTCATCTTTATTGAGGTTCACAAAATCTAGACTCATAGAAGATCTTCATCCTCCTAAATGAGCTCCCTAATACTAAATCCACTTCTAACCTCTAACCCGACGATACCAGTTTGACCTTGGTTATAAGAAATATTAAAAATATATGCTTTTTAAGTTAAAATTTTATTTTTTAGATAAATTTATGCATAAAATATACAAATACAAAATGTAAGTGAACATAAAATAGGGGCAGAGTAGGAACGGGTTCGAGTCCAACCCAAACCCGATTTATAGGTTATCAAACCCTAACCATTAGTGATAGATCGGGATAGATTACTTGTTTAACCCACCCCATTGCCATCTCTACTAAAAAAACATCTATCCCTCTTTTCTCTCCCCATGTCATAATCCAATTTGAAAATCCTAACAAAAATTAACCTTTATAAGAAAATATAAAAAAAAAACAAAAAAAAAAAATGATATGTCATGAGAGATGATTGATGCCCAAAGACGTATTTAAGCTAATGACTAGAACTTGGCTTCGAGTGATATCGACTCCTAAGCAGATTGGGAACAAAATAAATTGCATGCGGCCCATGATGGGGCAGAATTTCCGATTAAAACAATCTAATAAGAAGTCAATGTCAGTCAAAAAGGTTCGTTGAAAGCTAAAATATTCAACCACGTGGCTGTCTGTGGTCGGATAGAATTAGGGTTGTGGTAGAGTTGGACCTGAAATCAAAAGGTCGAGTTGGGTCAGGCCCAATGGGCTTTAATAAAGTAGAGTTTCGCCCCGCCAAAACAAATAAATAATTAGGGTTTCTTTCATCTCCACTATATAATAGGTTGCTTGAGACTCCTCTCCTTCCCCACCTTCATCTTGTAGCAGAGATGCCTTCTTTCTCCAATTCACTTCATTTTTAATCAATATTTTCTGTTTTATTTTTCATCACACAGAGGTAACGGATCTGACTGAGCATATGATGAAAGATATGAATTTACTGATATTTGTATATGAAGCTACAAAATATCGAGCTTTTTAAAACTGATGCTCAGACAGATCCTCTATCTCTTGTTTTCGATCGTCAGAGGGAGGTAATTCCTAGGGTTTTTTCTGTTTATCAACGTTGATAACTATAATAAGCTTTTCTTTGTTCTTCTCTCTCTTTTTTTTTTTTTTTTGGTTTTTAAGGAAACAATCAAAACAAATAAGCAGAAGTAACCATAGGATCCTACTGTTTCTCCAAATAATAATTTTTTTTCCCAGCAGAATTTTTTTACAGAAAAAAGTTACTTAAATTTTATTTCTCCAAATTATAAATCTGCATTATTCTCCTCCATTAATCCCCCTAGGCGACTAGAGGAGCTTGGCTCGTTTGACCTGAAGCTTGAACTCATTATCATAAGTTCACAACAAGCTTGAGCCGAGTTTGGATAGGTTTACCTTGGTAAAATCTTAACTCGGTTTGTATATGAGATTATACATCTATATTATTCTTACATTCTATAATATGTATTAATGTGTACCATAAATGTATATTATATTATAATATTAATAATCATCAACTATAGTATTTAAAGAGTAATTTCACTAACAGCTCACATTTCTTTTTTTCTTTTCTTTTTTTCCTTTTTTGGTTTTAACCATGTGGTGTTCCCACTTCCCCCACCCAAGTGGGTGTGGGACCAATCCAGGGCAGGAGCATTAAGGGTAAACCCTTGGCCACAAGTGTTCCTGGTAGGATTCAAACTCTAGACTTATCTCCGGAGACGCCCACTAGAGCCCAACTTGCTATCAACTGAGTCACATATCGGTAGTTAACAACTCACATTTCTAGTGATTAGAGACTCCTTGTACACTCCTTGTAGAGATCACCCGTTGTTAACTAAACACTTGATAAAAACTGTTAATGTCATTTAATTTTTTTAATTTATGGATTATATTACTTTTCAACTAAGACATTTATAACATTTATTAAAGGTATAAACATTTCTTTCTTTCTCTGTACTAATGTTAGTCTTGCACTCTCTTTTTTTATATATATATATATATATATATATATATAATATATAATTTATTTAATCTCCATAATAGACTTTATTATAGTATTGAGAATGAAAAAAACAACTACTCATGTGTGGCTCAGCTGGTAGCAAACTGGGCTCTAGTGGGCGTCAGAGGTTTTCCATAATTGCTCCTGCCCAGAACTGAGATTAGTCCCGCACCCAAACGGGTGTGGAGACACCACGTGGTTAAGACCAAAAACCAAAAATTGAAAAAAAAACACTCTAATTCTTGTTTTAATTATATTTTTATTATTTTATCAGTGCTACTAAGAGGTTAAAAAAATTTCAAAGATAATAGTGATAGAAAGATAATTTTGTTTTATAAAAATGATTTATCACATTTAAATATAATTTTTAAGATAAGGTTAAAGAGATAGATTAACGTACTCTTTTAACATTGTGTGGTTGTAATTATCAAAAATATGAGAGGTGCAAGTGAAATTAACCCTAACATTAATGTTTGTAGTTATAAAAATATGACAGGTACAAGTGAAATTAACCCTAATATTAATGTATTTGTACTAATCTAAATTTTTTTGCAAGCTAAGCCTGTTACTAGTTCAAGCTAAGCTTACAAAGCTCCGCTTGGCTCATTTACAGCCCTATAAATTACATTACTAAGGGGTATTTAGATTTTCTCACCATTACAAGGTTGGGATATGAATCTGCTTTGTACCTAAAGAAAAAATGGCTTTGATCAGGTTTTTCTTTCCTTTTGTTTTTTTTTTTTTTGATGATTAACGATGGTATATATATATATATATAATTGGAAAAAACAGAAACAGTACAGATAAAGATGCCCCAGATGGACACCAAAACGCATCAAGCAAACAATACAGTACATTCCTAAACTATGCAAGGCTATCCTGCTCAACAAAACTGGCTCAACCTATATCTCTGATCATCTCCTATGTTATCATACTAGAGAAGAGCTCCCCTCTCTCCACCCCACCTTTCACCAATATATCTAAATCAACCACGATATCACAGAAGCAGAATCCTCCTCCCCCTCCAATATAGTGAACCCCTTGTCCTTGGCCTCTTTCAAGCTCTCCACAGCAGCATGTAACTCACCCCGAGAAGAGTCCCCATCATCAAATAGGACCTGAAAAAACATGTAAAATATGGCCATCATGATCTCTAAATAGTCCACCCACACCTGACGGATCCTGGTTACAAACTGAGTAGCCATCCAAGTTGAGCTTGACTGCCCCAAACCAAGGAGGGATCCAAACTGACCAAGTACTCGGGCTCCAGGAGGAGGACCTGACCTCAATGGCCCATCCTCTCAATATGTCGAATATCAAAATCCCTCTAAGCTCTGGAAGGACAGACATCCATGATGCTACTAGGAATGTAATCGAGTGAATGATAGATTGTGTACTACCTGATTTATCTTCAAAGATCCTCCTATTCTCTCCCCCGAGATCGCCCACAAGATGGCCATAAGTACTGCCTTATACATCATTAGGTATGAGAATCAGAGATGCAGGTACGGGTCCTGGCCAATGCAACAACATCATTTGATGCTAATGGTAAGTCAAAAAATCTAATTGATATCCCAATCAAAGGAAAACAAGCAACCATTGCATAATTTGGAGAAGAGAGAATATCATAGACAAAATAGATATGGTCTGTCATAAATTAATCATTGATTGAACCAAAAGAATGCAAAACCTGAAGCAGGAACTATTAATGGATGCCTTTTAACTAAGGTTTCAAACCAGAAATGATCCCTAAACAGTCAATGCAGGAGTATGTGTATGTACATGTGTGTGTGTATGAGTGTGCTTGTGCAAATATATATGTGGTTTCCTGCACATCTATTTGCCCTCACTTACAAAGCTTATATCAAATAACAAGTTGCAAAACAGACCCGCATTCTTATTGAGGCATCCTCAAGGAAAAGGATGAATGTAAACCGAATTGTAAAGCATTGTTGGCATTATTTCTAAGAACCTCAAGGCCCATCTTCTGCAGTTCTGAACCGAAAAAGTTGATACTCAAAGTATTCATGCAAGGTTCTGAGCCTCAATATAGAAATGAATATTGCCCAAGTCATAACCAAATAAATTAGAGAAGATTTCATTTGTATTGCAAAGACCACATGGTAGAAGTTAAATAAATCAAACCTAAACAGAGAATCATCTTTTTCCTCTACTAGAACCATCCAATCCAAGAAGCAAGAATAACCTTTAAGGCAGATATAAATTGTGACTTTGAGTATTGACTTGACCATCTTTGGTAAGGTTTATTTAATCATTTTACCCTTTACGATATTCGACCTCCAAGAACCCAAGACAATTGAACATAAATTCCATATTCTGGAACTTTGTCTCAGGAGAAAACTCCATGATTCCAAATCATAAGCTTTATGGAAAGGAAATCAATCTTGAATGCAGCTCTAGGTGGGCGGTGGGCCAAGATCTCTATGGAAATTCCAAACTGAGGCAAGAATGCTATCAAAAATAGATCTGTTCTTGATGAAAGCAGCTTAGCATTGACTCACTACATCACCAATTACTTTTTGCAGCCCAAGGGTTTAAATCTTAAAGAATCCTTTGTAGACTGACTATACACACACATACATGCACAGAGCCCAAAGATACATATCTTCATCATGGAAGTAAAGCTTGGGCATGTAAAAAGCTAGGATTGGGGTGTAAAAAGCTAGGATGAAGATCAGGATATAGATATCCTATCCAGTAAGAAGTGCCTCTAGTCACTCCTATATTTTCCATCGCCCCCTAAATGAATACATTTTATGGACCACGTATCTAATATAGGCTTCATTAAGTCCTACTTTGGACCAAGGTCGTCAAATCGTGAATCGAATTGAAAATCGCTAGGGGACATGTAGAATTGAATCGTAAATCTTAAGATTCATAATAGTTATAGTAGAACTAGGGTTTGGGGTTAGGTTTTGGGATTTCTCTTAGGAAAAGGGTTTTTTATTGTTTAAAATGCGTAAACAATATTTCTTTATGTATATTTAATTGTTTTAGATTTCTATATTTTATATAAACAATGATCAAACGAGAAAAAAGGAATTATTCAATAAAAAAGAAGAAGTCATCTTTATTTGGTGTTGCAGAGTTGAATCGTATGAATCGTATGATTAATTCGTAAATCATAAGATTCAATGTATAGCGTAAGAATCAAACATAAACTGATTTTTCATTGATTTGAATCGATCTAGGGTCAAACCGAATCGAATCATAAGATTCAAACAATGAATCGTAAGAGTTTAACAACAGAGCTTTGGACCAATTAGCCTTATCACAAGCCTGTACAAAGTTATTGTCAAACGTCTTTTCTGTCAAATTAAAGGAGGTGGTGTCATCAATAGTGTCACAGTATTAAGTATTAGAGTGCTTTCATCAAGGGGAGACAAAATTCTTAATAGTGTTGTGATTGCAATTAAATTCGTCATCAATAGGAAAGAAATCGATCCAGAGTAGTACAGATCCTATGTAAACTGGACTTAGCAAAAGGCCTAGGCAGAATTGAATAAATTTCTAGGATGCGGTGTTGGAGTGGAAGTTCGGGCAAGGTCGAAGGTTATCTTAATAACATGTCATTCTCCTTTATTCTCAATGGTCGTATGAGTTTTATCAAAAAAAATGATTGTATGAGAAGGAAGTTTTAACACCTTTTTTATTTTCAGTCTCAATGGAGGATGTCCTTGGTTGTTTTCTAAAGAGGGCAGAAGAAGTGGGTCTATTGAATGGCTTCATTGTTGGGAATGATCAATTAACTATCTCACATCTACAATTTGCTGATGATATGATTATTTTCTCTTGAAGTTCTAAGGATTAGGTTTATGGGACCACAAGCATCTTAAGGTGCTTCAAAATCGTGTCGAGATTGAAGTTGAATTTGAAGAAGAGTAGCATTTCAGGGATTCATGTTAGTAAGATGCTTTGATCTTGTACTGATTTGTTAAGGTGAGAGAACAAAAAATGGCCGCTTAAATACCTGAAGCTTCCATTAGGTGGTAATCATTGTAGTAAGTTTTTCTGTCTCTAGTCATGAGAAAATTGAGAGGATATTAGCCACTTGGAAGAGGACTCACCTTTTCTTAGGAGGAAAAACTACTCTTATTTAGGTGTCTTTGGCCAAATTACCAGTTTATTTTCTTTCCCTCTTTAAGGTTTTACTCAAATTGACGAACATGATAAAAAAATCAGAGTAACTTTCTTTGTGAAGGAGGGTGACATTCTAAAAGACTATTTGGTTAAGTGGGAGGTGGTTTATAAGACAAGGCACAGGGGTTTTTAATCTACGCAACAATCAGAAGGAATTCAGCTCTATTGAGGAAAGGCTTTGGAGGTTCAGTGTGGATACAAAAAACTTAGTGCAGAGTTATCAAGTTCGCTGTATGGACGTTGGTTTATACAGAATCAACACAGTTGATATTCTATAGAGAAGGAAATACCTAATCTTGTATTCCTATATATGCTTTATGTGCATGAGTACGTGAAGGTTGTAAAAGACCCGGATCACGCACCTCGATGCACACGAACCCGAATCTGCAGCAGAAGATCTCTATCAAACTGGATAACGTTCCACATCGAAATATGTGATTACTACAACCACATACAATGAATCCACACTCAATCAACCTAGGGCTTGGTATGGAACCCTAATAGCTAAATCAAATCTCTGTAGGAAGATGAGATGAAGAGAAGAGAGAGTTCTCTTGGGATGGATTTCCTCCCTACCCAGGTAGGGAGGAAGAGTCTTCTACATATAGAAAACTTAACTCAACTCCTTCTAGGACTCTATTTCCAAATCTCATTAAGAGAGAGTTATCGACATCCACATTTCTAATCAAGTATGGACGTCCCATTAAGTGAGGACCTCGGGTCGGCCCAAACGGGCCGAGCCAACCGGATCCACCCATCTCTAAAATCCAACAATAAGGGTGAGAAGATTGACTATCTTTTCTTACATTAAGTGGTATCTAGGGAGGTGTGATGTTTGCTTTTCCCCCTATATTTGATTTTTTTTCCCTATAGTTGAGTAGGGTGGACTAGGTGATGCCAATGGGTATCTTTCTTCTTCTTGATCAGTGGAGATTCCTTGCCCTAGGGAAGAGGGGAGGATTGATGTGCAGAGGTCTTTTCTGTTAGGAAAGAAATATAAAATGACGAAGAAGAAATCAAAGCACATGACACAAATTTGAGGGGAGGATTGATGTGCAGAGGTCTTTTCTGTTAGGAAAGAAATATAAAATGACAAAGAAGAAATCAAAGCACATGACACAAATTTATGTGATTCGACAAATTGTGCCTACGTCCTAGGATGCACACCGAGTTCTACTATTCTCCAATCTCAGAATAATGCGTTACAAGGACCAGCCACGAAAGTATGAATAAATACCTTGAAATTAGGGGTAAACATAATAGAACTGAACTTACTATTATACCTACCGGCGTTCCAATGCTAGCGGATCATCAGTACTTCCCGGTTACCCTAGTAGCATCAGTCTCCTTATAACAACATTTTCACACATCCTATGGAAGGAAAGAAACAGGCGGATTTTTTCAGAAACATTTTTTTTTCGTAATCAAATCATCAAGCATATGGTGCATCGCCCCACACACACAACCAAAAATAAAAATAAAGGGGCAATTCCAGCAATTCGTAATCGAATCATCAAGTATACAGTTCAGATTCATGACGAAAGTATCTCGTGTTCCGATCAAACCCCCTTACTGTGTCATCATCGTCAGAATCACCATCACTGATTCTCTTAAATAACTCCACCACCCCCTTACTAAGCAACAGTGGTTCATCATCCGTCAATTTCAGCATCAGAGACTTCAGCAGCGACACCGCCGAACCGCCGGATTCCGGCCAAGTAACACAAAGGGTTCCCCCAATCTTAAATACCTGTGACCGAGCCAACAGAGCTGCAGCTAACCCATCGATCACGCTCCCAGAAGGGAAATAGTCCAAATCCTTAAGCATCGGTCCGTGCAGCCTTGATTCCTTTGATTCCAGCTTGAAGACAAAAGCATCGTCGACAGAGAGCTTACCGCGGAAGTTCTGGCTCTGAACTGAATCCAAGATCAGAACCCTCTTCGGACTGATTTGTTCGCCTTCCCCACCCACCAACAACTTCGCGACGGCGTGTGATCTCTCCGGCTCAACAGAGCATTGGAAGGAGACGAGAACGATTGATGGTGGATCGGCATCGTCGAGGGCGTAGATGTTGCAGGATTGATTTGTTAGGGATGGTTCGATGGAGTTTCCGGAGAAGGAGATTTCAGGGAGGACTAGGGTTCCGATGAGAGGAGAGACGGTGGAAGAGACATAGCGATGGGGACGAAATCGAAACGATTAATAAGGAAGGGCGAATCTGAGTAGGATTCGGTAAAAGGAGGAAGGGAAAGAGAAGAGAGGATGATCGGGGAGTGAAGCTGTTGAGATCTTGCTCAAAGAACCTTGAAGGAGGGGGAGTGTCTGTTAGGGCATCCTCCATCTCTCTCCCAATCTTTTCTTTCTGCAAATAAGTGTTTCTTTTCTGGTTAAGATGAGATAATATATATATAGAAAAGAATAAAAAAATAAAATTCGACTTTCGTTGATCTCTTCGGTGGGTTTTCATACCACCAAAGAAAGAAAAGAAATGTCATAAAACCGTTTGTTTTAATGTAAAATATGATAAAGGAAAATATTTTATATATTTTCTGAGTTCTTGTTTTAATGTAAAACTATATGTATTTTATTTTTCGAATATGAGACAATTTTTAAAAAAATAATGTATCTTTAAAAAATCTGAATGTTATTTTTCAGAAAATCAAGATTGAATCGAGTAAATACCATTGAAGTTATTTCTTCTCATTTCGTTTTATCAAAACCCATCACTAACATGTGTAGCCACCTCCACCGCTTCTAGTGATATCATCACCATTACTTCTAACAGCGGTGTGCCACTACTACCACCACCTTCGTCATCATGACCATCGCTACCACTGCCGTCACCACCTCCGCCACCACATTTAAAAACAAGTTGGAAAAGCCTAAACCCAACCAAATTAATAAACATGTTAACTCGATGTATTGTAACTCAATTTATGTGATTATTTTTGTGCACTCCAACCAAACA
>JAUPMG010000019.1:6487668-6501417 GCA_031762675.1 Pachysandra terminalis
ACATTCCAAAGAATCTTTTAAACAAATCTTCAATGCTTCTAAGTTGAAGAAATATTCCAAAATACCCATACGCAAATAAGAATATTTCCTTATTGCCAAATATGCCAACACGTACACATAAGTGTACTCTAACAAATACCATTGAAGTTATTTCTTTTCATTTTGTTTTATCAAACCCATCACCAACATGTGCAGCCACCTCCACTACCTCTAGTGACATCACCACTATCACTTCTAGTAGCAACATTGTTTCAAGGGTCGATCTGGATCGGATCAGATCAGATCGACCAGGACGGGTCTGATCCCAAGCCACGATACAACTATTGTATCAATTGGCTTTGAATCTGACCGATACCGATACGAATCAGCCGATCCGGATCGATCCAATAACTGATCGGACCAATCCAATAACTGGATCAGACCGATCCAATTTTTTTTCTTTTAAAGGACGATCGGATCAGGATCGGCCGATCTAGTACCGGATCGACGATTCGAATTGGGATCAACTCGGATCGGTTCGATCGAGGATCCCGAGAATAAAAACCTTAGCAGCAATGCACCACCACTACCACCACCAACCATGGTGGTTGAACCAGCACCACAACCATCACCACCACCACCGTCACCACCATCATTGTCGCCGCCACCACTTCTGCTCCGCCACCACATTTACGAAAGGGTTGGAAAAGCTCCAAACATAAGAAAGTGAAAATTATTGATTTTTTACTCTATTTCCTAAGTTCTAGCCGAACAACTTAAAATTTTAATTTTCCTGAAAACAATTTACGTTGTAAAATATTTTCAATGTGAAAACGTTTTGCATCAAATCAAACGAAGCCCAAGTTAGGTTGGAGAGTGCTCTCCACCTTTCTTTCTTTCTTTTTTCAAAATCTCTACCTTTTCGGAGAGAAAGGTTTTAAATTCAAAAGGAAAAAAATTAAAATTATTATATTTCCAAATCTCTATCCCAAACTCTTCCCCCTCGTTTTTTGATGGAAACTCTTCCCTTTTTCAACCAAATAGAAAAAAGTGCTTTCTCCAGTATTTTCTTTTCTTTTCTGTCAAATTCCGAGGTTCGAAACACATCCTAATGAATAAAAAAACCAGGAGATGAATCTTGGGTGTAATTGGTGATGATAGCCAAGACAATGATCCTGATAAGTGTCTTAAAACATCTGATCCATCACACTTCTCTAAGCTAGAACATAGAAGAAAGTTCGAATAAAACAAAGAAAGTAAAGCTAGGGGATATTGCAAAATAAGCTCACAAAATAGCAATTCCATCTTATCTTGTAAGAAATATGCAATGCAGTCATACACTGAGCCTCGTTCAATTCATCTTCTTATATGGAGGATAAGACTGATCCACTGTGTCCATAGCTGCATGTTTCAGGAAATATAATAAAAATAAATAAAGATGTTAGTCAACAAGTATTAGATACACACCAAAACTCCATAACTATAAAATTCTTGGAAAAAATAAATAGTTAATGAAAATCCAGCAAAGGAGTTGCTCCAAATTCAGTCTGAAGTCTATGAAGCTATATATCCAAATCTTCAAAGCTTGAGAGACTAATTTCAAAATAACACAATGCATTTCATTAAAAATGGAAATTTAGTTTTAGAGATAGTCCTCACAAAGATATTAGTAAGAATATAAGCTTTCCCTTCATAAGATGGAGAGACTCTTTGAAAACAAATTCAAAAGTTGTTTGGCAAAGTAGCCGTATGCTTTTTCTAGTCAGACGTACCTATAAAGCGCCCTTGCACCCTCGCACAGGCATGTGTGCACCACCGATCCAAGTGCGATGCACTCTATCATTTCCTTGCTTTTAAACACAAGCATTAGAAGCTCACCGTATATAAAGCCTATACCTTTCTTGTAGCTTTTCAATGTGGGACAAGAGACTTCATACAAAGCTTTCAACACAAAACAAAATACATTTTGAAAATATCCAACAATAACCACCAATAATCACTGCAAGAGCAAACCCCATTCTCAAAATGATGAAATCGATTTATGTCTCTCACAATAATTTCACGCTAGACACCTTTGAAATGAACTTGATCGCGGCATGGCAATCCACACAAATCCGGAGATTCTTCATGATACGAATGGAGCTCCCAGATGGTGTGAAAATCAACCCAAAAGCTAGGGCTAGTCTTTCACTATGTACCCATAAGAGTCGCTCCTTTTCATCGTCTTCCACATCAAGCAAAATGACAGTACAGTTGGGAACATATCCTGCCTTCCTGATCTTTGCTTTCAACCATTGTAGCATTCCATTGATAACTCCTATCTCAGGGTGTGATGTATCACCTACGGTGAAATAATGAACTTTACTATGATTTTCAATCCAGCTAAGCCCTGGTTCTTTCTTCACTCCTTGTCTTTTCATGAACTTTCTTATCCGCGCAACGTTATCCCAGCTTCTCGCTACGGCATACATGTTTGACAATAAAACATGGGTTGCTTCATCTTGGGGTTCCATCTCAAGCACACGCTGTGTAGATATTCTTCCGAGTTCAATGTCATTGTGAATTACACACGCACCTAACAGAGCTCGCCACACCATAACACTAGGCTCGAATGGGATTTCCTCGATCAACTTCACGGCCTTGTCAAGATGACCCAAACGCCCTAAAAGCCCTACCATACAATTACAATGCTCCACACACGGTTAAATGCTGTAGCCTTGAACCATGGAATTAAAATAAGATTGTCCAAGATCTACCAGTCCCGAGTTGCTACATGCCGATAGAACACCTACAAAGGTTATCACATTGGGTTTAACCTCCGTTTCTCTCATCTTTTCAAAAATCCTCAGAGCATCTCGACCTAGACCATGTAGGGAGTACGCCGAGATCATTGAATTCCAGGAGACTACGTCTCGTTCGTTCATCATTTCGAACACCAAACGAGCATCTTTAATGCTCCCACACTTTGCGTACATGTCTATTAAAGCAATACCAACGGCATTATCTTTGTCGAAAATTGTCTTCACAATCAAAGAATGAACTTGAGTCCCCAGTTCCAGGGCAGCTAAGGTTGCACAAGCACGAAGAACACTTGAGTAGGTAACTCCGGTCGCTCGAACTTGGTCATCAAGCATATCAGAGAAAAGCTTCAAAGCTTCCTCCCCATTCCCTAACTGTACATAACCAACGATCACCGTGTTCCAAGTCACATCATTTTTCTCTGGCGACGACACAAATAGTTCGATCGAGTCCTCTATCTGTCCACATTTAGCATAGACATCCATGAGTGCATTTGAAACAAATATAACTGAATCCAGATTCACCTTCACAACATGGCAATGAATTTGCTTCCCCAAAACTAGATCTTCCACGGTTGCACACGCTTGTAACACACTCGCATATGTAAACTGATTAGGAACGACAAAGGCATCTCTCATACGACAAAATACCAAGATTGCGTCCTTGCCCCGTTCAATTTGAGCGTACCGTGCAATCATGAAACTCCAAGGAATCACATCTTTTTCAGGCATCTCCTCAAAAAATGTATGAGCATCATCAATGTCTCCGGACTTGGTGTACAAGTCAAGAACTGAAATACCCACATAGCAATCTAGATCGTATCGAGTTTTTAACGCACAACCATGAATGCCCTTGCCCAGGTCGATTGCTCCAAGGCCAAGACAGGCCTTGAGCACACTAGCGAAAGTGAAATTGTTCGGCATTAGGCCTAATTTCCTCATTTCATTGAAGATTTCCAAGGCATCCTCATAACAATCATTCTCAGCATAACAAGCTACCATCCCTGTCCAAGAAACCATGTCTTTCTCCAGAATCCCATCAAATACTTCCCCAGCACAATCAACAAGCCCACAAAAGGAATAGGCGTCGATGAGAGAAGTCCCAACAAATGCATTAGAGTCATGCCCAAGCTTATAAACACAAGCAAGGACGCACGAGCCGAACTCCATAAACTCCGTAATCATAAACAATTTTAGAATAGTTGTGAAGACAAATGGATTAAGCTCATGACCTTCCCTATGAAGTCTCCCAAACAACTCAATTGCCTCCATGAACTGAAGGGATTGAATATAGCCCTGAATCAAGGTGACAATCAAACAGCATATGGGCATCGGATAAAAGATCTGTTTTGACATAGAAATTGAGAAGAATGTTCAAAGCGAACGAATCCGAATAACCACCTTTCTTGATTAGATCACAGTGAAGACTCTTTCCTTTGAGTAAGTCACCATTTCTAGTACAACACTGCAGCAGCCTGCACAAGCATGAGTATCAAACTCTTGGGGTATTGGGAGCAAGCAATTCTCGCATTCGTCAGCCAATTTGGCAGATTGAGCTGATAACGCAAACCCACGTCGGTAGAAGTGGATAGAGGAATTGGGTTTACGAGAAATTGTAGAATTCATCCATGAGGCAGTACTGAAACGCGAAAATCTAATCATGAACTCTTACAGTTTCTTGCCACACACAAGAACAAAGAAAGAAATTTTCTGTAATGTTTCTTACGACGTTTGGAAACTTAAAGAGCAATAAAGCTTGCTTTGAGAGAGCTACTGGGACTGAGAGATTCGTCAAGGGAATGGATAGAAAATCAAACATTTATACTGCATCATTGCATTGAGTTGGTTTACAGTAGAAGAACAATAAAGATTGCTGGATTTCCGAATGAGAAATATTCAAGTATAATCTGTAACCTCCCACTTTGCTTCTTCAAAGTCACCAATTCATATAGCAAATTCCAAACATTTCTATCAAGTCCGTGTGTTCTTTAAATTGTTTTGGGAGAGAATTCAAGCTTCCGCTGCTGTTAAGAAACACTGCATCTCTCTCAAGCCTCAAAACACTCTTCGTAGTTCTTACCCGAAAAAAAAAAAAAAGGATCTTTCTTACATCCACCGGTGCAGTGGGTTGGGTTGAACAGGCATTTTTGTTGAAACCCGGCCCGATATAAGTTGGTATGAGAATTGGGATTAGGCCCCCTTCATGTGAATGGGTTGGATTTAGATCCAAATTTGACCAGTATACTATACAAAAATATCGAATATGGTTCTCTCTTCGGATTCAAACATCCGAAGATCCGAGTTAATCCAGATTCGTATTTGACCAACCCCATATCCGATCCGATTTTGAAACTAACCTTCTAAAATATTTAATTTAAATTTTTACCATCTAAATAGTCATTGTAGTTGGTGGTTTTGTGAATAGTCACTAAAGTATAATATTACGGATCGATGGGAACCTAAATCAACAGGTAACCGTATCCCCTCTCTAGAAGAACTAAAGAATAAGCTTAGTAGACCGTCTAACATTGGTCGAAACAGGGTAAGGAAAATAGTGGGTCAGGGTGTTAGAGATTCTCTAACTTCTAGGGCTCTAATTGAGATTATGACTGAACCTTTTATAGGCTGACTATGTACCCAAACAGGGATCAAGTCAGACGTAGTTCAAGGTCTGGTAATTTTGGTAGAGGTCTCCCACTTTGTGATTTCTCCTCTCTTTTTTCATCATCCCTGAATGTAGGAAGTGAGCTAATATTTATAGCTTTTGGAAGAGAGTTAACTGTAGTTAGAATTCCTAACTATCGTTTTCCGCTGTGGTTAATACGTTCACCTGAGGTAGTGGAAGTACGCATTGCATACCCCAGTCTCTTAGGTGGACCAATCACAAGTCATTTTGATGAATTATAGGTTTGTCACTGAGAAACTGTGGCACGGCCTATAACCCCAATACGACCAAGTGTTGGCGAGCCTTATGACCCCTGATATGGGCATTGGCGATCAAAAGATATTAGTGGTAATGAAAGTTGTCTAGCATTGACGTCATCGAGACTGTCTAGTCTTAGCGCCATCGAGGCTATTAGTCTTAGTATTTTCGAGGTCCTCGAACCTTAGTACTTTCGAGACTATTGACCTTCTATATCGTTGAGGTTCCCTCTAAATGGAGGTGTTCCTTATACGTCGTTGAGCATCGCTCTAGACAGAAGCGATAGTATCACCTTCTACGTCGTTGAGCATCACTCTAGACGGAGGCTATTGTATCACCCTCTACGTTGTTGAGCATTGCTCTAGATGGAGGTATGCATCTTCTTCTACCTAATCGAGCATCGCTCTAGACGGAGATAGTATCACCTTCTACGTCTTAGAGCTTCGCTCTAGATGGAGGTAATATCACCTTCTACATCCTAGAGCTTCGCTCTAGACGGAGGTAGTAACGCCTTTTACGCCTTAGAACATCGCTCTAGTCGGAGGTAAGTATTGCCTACGACGTCATCGAGCATCGCTCTAGACGGAGGTAGTATCGCCTACGACGTCATCGAGCATCGCTCTAGACAGAAGTAGTATTGCCTACGACGTCATATAGCATCGCTCTAGACGGGGGTAGTATCACCTACGACGTTATCGAGCATCGCTCGTGACGGAGGTAGTATCGTCATGCTGCAATGTATGTGTCACCTTCTACGTCGTCGAGCATCGCTTTAGTCGGGAGTATTATCGCCTTCAACTTCATTGAGCATCGCTTTAAACGGAGGTAGTATTGCCTTCAACGTCGTTGAGCATTGCTCTAGACGAAGGTAATATCGCCTTCATCGTCGTTGATCCTCGCTCTAAACGGAGGTAGTATCGCCCCAACGTCGTTGAGCCTCGCTCAAGATGGAGGTAGTATGGCCTTCCACGTTGTTGAGCCTCACTCTAGATGGAGGTAGTATCGCCTTCAACGTCATTGAGCCTCGCTTTAAACGAAGGTAGTATCGCCTTCAATATCGTTGAGCCTCGCTCTAGACGGAGGTTGTATCGCCTTCAACGTCGTCGAGCCTCGCTCTAGACGGAGGTATTGTTGCCTTCAAGATCGTCGAGCCTCGCTCTAGACGGAGGTAATATTGCCTTCAACGTCGTCGGACATCACTCTAGACGGAGGTAGTATTGCCTTCAACGTCGTCGAACCTCGCTCTATACCAAAGTAATATTGCCTTCAACGTCGTCGAGCCTCACTCTAGACGGAGGTAGTATTAATATTGCCTTCAACGTCGTCGAGCCTCGCTCTAAACGGAAGTAGTGTTGCCTTCAACGTTGTCGAGCCTCGTTCTAGACGGGACTAGTACTGCCTTTAACGTTGTTGAACCTTGCTCTAGACGGAGGTAGTATTGCCTTCAACGTCGTCGAGCCTCGCTCTATACGGAAGTAGTGTTGGCATGCTGCTGTAGAGTATTGACGTCTTACATCTTTTATGGTTGTCTCTCTTTAGGTGTAAATTTATATCGATGTGTCGACATCTTACACCGTCAAGGGTTGTTTCTCTCCTTACGTGTAAATTAATATTGACATCTTACATCGTCTAGGGTTCTCTCTCTCCTTAGATGTAAATTCATATCTTTTTTCTTTTTTTTTTTTGTGAAAAGGAGAGGTGTAAATTCATATCGACGTGTTCATCAAGACGCATTCACCGAGACGCATCTCTTTAGTAAACGTGAGACGCACCTCTAAGACTCAAGAACTGGAGGGGTTGTCCCATCTCACAAGTGAGCACCTTCGAGTATGACTTAAAAGGTATTTTTGTATCAGCATCCTGCTGTAATGGGGTCTGACATCCCGCTATGGAGTACCTGTTAATATTAGTTTCATTGCATTTTCATTGTCTTGATCGTATATTTTTCATTTTCATTGTCTTAATAAAAGAGCATCACGATAGCAAGCTACCTTCTCCATATATCTATGTCTTGATCGTATATTTTTTAAACCGGTTCCTTGAACCAACCGGAGTTCTACCTTAGAAAGTTCCTGAGAGTTATACCCATGGGTATCATTGGAGATCTTGCTACGTGTCAGTCATAGTCCGAACATGTGACAATTTGTTATTGTGCTATCTGCCCTTACCATTTTTCATATCTACAATCATTTATAGCGATTAAGTAAATATATTCATAATATTCTTCAGCCAATGCTTTATACAAGAGAGCTAGTTCTCCGGTTTTGCCTAGGTGCACTGATTCATCGAAAATATTCGATTTGAACCACTAAAAACAATTTGATTTTTGAACCATTAACAATCAGTAGAACCAACCCAATACAGTAACAATAGAGCAAAATACAAGAAACCTAAAACCTTGGAAAGTTCTACCTCTTTCAAAAGATCATAGAAGAAGTTTGAGCACCAACCTAACAGGAACGACATAAAACTTCAGCATAAAAGGCAATATTGACTCCAAAGACAAAAAAAAATCTTGCGAAAGACACTGCCACACAATGTTCTTGGTTGTAAGCCAAGATAACACATGCCTAGCTAGACCAAGTTTCAAGAAAACAACATACAAAAGGTTACGGAATAAACCCAACATAAACTGAGACCTCAATTATCTACAGAACAACCTCACTGATGTTCTCGATTTGGCGGCTATGGCATGTCTCTACCAGGCACATCTCTTACTTGGTATACATCTCCACTCGGCGTGCCTCCCGTGTCCCTGTTTGGTGCATAATTGCTCTGGTAGTAATCTCTGTTTGGTTCCCTGCTCTGGTATGGCATCCCTCCACTGTTTGGTGCATCCCTGTTTTGAAAATCCCTGTTTGGCACGTTCCCACCAGCACCATAAGTCATATTGTTGGAATACCCAGCATTCGGCCCAGGAGCTCTATTCGGCATACCTCCTCCCATGTTGGGCATGGGATTCTGCATACCCGGATTAGGCGGCATACCTCCCGTGTTATTCAGCGGCATGCCTCCCATGTTGCCCTGCGGCATACCTCCCATGTTGCCCTGATGCATGCCACCCATATTATTCGGTGGCATGCCTCCCATGTTGCCCTGCGGCATACCTCCCATGTTATTCGGCGGCATGCCTCCCATGTTATTCGGCGGCATACCTCCCATGTTGTTCGGCGGCATACCTCCCATGTTACTGGGCGGCATACCTCCCATGTTACTGGGCGGCATACCTCCCATGTTTCCTGGTGGCATACCTCCCATGTTTCCAGGTGGCATACCTCCCATGTTACTGGGCGGCATACCTCCCATGTTATTGGGCATAGGGTTCTGCATATCAGGGTTGCGCATAGGGGGCATCTCTCTGTTCTGGAAATCACGGTTCTGCATATTTTCTCTTCTTCTTTCAAAGTTCCTTGACCTGTCAAAGTTCCTCGGTCTGTCATTACGCCTGGACCTTTCGTTTGCCCGTGCATTGTTTCTTACCCATTCCTCGTGGTATTTTGGGTCATAAGGGACAGCTTGCCCATTGATAAAAGGCTCACCTGCAGTTGCAAAATATGACATAAGAACGCAATACAAAAAAGTTGCACCTTGAGTTTTGCAATATTAAGCAAGTGCAACAGAGGCCAATCAAGCCACCATCGATTCAATGGTATATTTTCCTCTTATAATTAAAAATAGACACACTCTTGTACTCTAAAGAAACTTCAAAAATCATTAGAAAGGGCTCTCATGGCTGCAAATATAAACACCCACTATTTTGTTGTTATCACAGAACATAGTAAAGCAGGGTACTCTGATTGGTTTCAATATTAGTATAACGTAGTCCAGCCAAAATGCTACCCGTTATCTTGGTGCTTTTAGAATGACAATAAGACATCCCCTCTTAAAGGGATAGGGCAGGTTAGGGTTCAAGTCTACCTTCTCCCTATGTGTAGGTGGCCACTGTACCATCAGAATGTACTAAAAAATTAAGAAAAATAATAAAAAGATTCACGTATACGTTCCATGTATGTAGGCTTGGTGTGGGGTAACTTCTTGTTATACCGGCTCCATATTTTATTCTTCTATACTAATACATGAACTTACTTTTGACGATCCAAAAAAAAAGGAAAAAGAAAATCAATGACAAACCAACAACAATAATAACTAGTAAAGCTCACAATGTGCAAAAAAGGAGTAGTTTCTCAAATCCAAGGTCTTGGCATGCATAAGTTAAATTGCAGTTACTTTGCATTAATGTATTACAGTTAGCATTGAGTAGAAGGATGGGCAAGAAACAGATAATTCACTCTCCTTGTTGGACCATGTAAAAGGATAGACATATCCCATCTGTTCCATGAGACCTCAGAAATATATAGAAATAGGCGGCATGAGATGCGTAATGAGGAGATTTCAAGCACAATAAAATGCATAGATATTGAAGATAGATGCAACACAAGTATTTATATCCCTAAATTAACCAAGAAAAGAAGACATAGCATAACAGGTTGACCAGTACCATACCTCCATAATCTTTGTTCTTAACATCCAAGTACGAATCAGGAAGAACCCACCGGACTTTTGGAAGTTCTGCACATATTCCAAGGCCAAATTTGAGTATAAGTCAAATTGGACCCCAAAAGAAAAAAGTCAAGAGCGTAGGGAACATACCTTTGAGCTTGTAAGAGAGTTCCTCAGACACCAAGGCACCAAAAGCAAAGTAGTGTCTAGTTGACACCGAGTAAATTTTCATCCTTGCCTCTTCCTCGCTGTACAAGGAAAGGACAGTGAAATATGATCAATGGCCCACTGAAGCATAATAGAACAAATATTTTTCATATTTCTTTTTATTTTCCATTTTTTTTTTTGGGTGCAGGTAGGCAGAAAAACCTTGCAGACTTTTTTAAAATGCTAAATGCATTGTTATAGGTCTACTATGTTAGAAACTAGTATACATGCTATAACATTTCATAGAACAAATATTTTTCATATTTCTTTTTCTTTTCCATTTTTTTTTTTGGGTGAAGGTAGGCAGAAAAACTTTGCAGGCTCTTTTAAAATGCTAAATGCATTCTTATAGGTCTACTATGTTAGTAACTAGTACACATGCTAAAAAATTTCATAGAAACCGAAGGAAATTTGCGTAAATAAAACAGAACAAACAAAATGCAATCAACCATTGTTAGTAGCTCCGTATAAATTATCTGCATACTATATAATACCCCAATTAGATTCAAACAGAGATCCTTTCCAACTCCTAAATAGTTCAGAGACTCATTATAGCTTGAAATTCAGTGCCAATTCTTCTAATGTCTACCACAATTAAGAATTCATCCTATTCCAACCATTCCAAACTCCAAGCAAAAATCATAAAAGCTCCTATCAAGCTCCGCGGTTTGTCCTGCTTACGAAGTCAACTGCATTGAGTTTCCGCAAGAAAATGTATTTGTTCTTTGGGAAATCGATAATCTAGTAGTGCCAAAACAAAATTTTCAGCTGATGCATCTGCATCATGACACAAACAAGAACGGACTTTTCTCTAATAATGAAATTAAATTATATGTGATCAATGGTGTTACCCCTTCAGTGCCTCTGATACAGCTATAAATGAAAAATTATTCAAAAGAAGATTAGACAAAATAAAAACAATGCATGACCACCTTCAGCAGATAACATGGCAAGGAACAAAAAAAGGATGAACTTTTCACTTATAGATGTATGAAATATTCTGAACGACAATAAAATAACATCCATATAACATCAAAGCACAAATGAACAAGACCCCAATATATCCAACAATTAAATCAATCCATCTCATATAAATAACAACTCAATTTCTCCAAGTAAATAAGCTAATATAATTTAAAAAACAACAAATAAAATTAGAATCATATAACGAAAATTAACAGATTTTATGAATCAAAAGAGATAAGAGGAAGAGAAGCAGAACATAAACCCTAACCTTCCGACCACCGCAGCAAGAGTCTTGATATAACTGTCAATGATTTCATCTCTTGTTGGCTCCCCTTCAGGTTTCTCCAATACCACAAGCCAGTGCTCGAAATCACAACCATCGAGCAATATCGTCTCCTTCGGTGGACGATTGGTCCAGTTAGGGTTTCGATCGTTCAACGAAGAGGTAGACTGGCGAGTTGAGAAGCAACGAAAACCACCCGCCGCCGACGACGACGACGATAAATGACGTAAGTCGGTGAGTGCGACGAGAGGACGGAAACGAAGAAGAAGAGGAAATGAGGAACGATAAGAGTTCGTGATGTGATTGACAGAGAGAGAAGTCGAAGAAAGAGAGCGAGACAAGATCGAGGTTAGAGAGGATTTGGTGATTAGGGTTCTACCCATAAACGCCATCGCCATGTTTGGTTTCTTCAAAACCCTAATAAAGTCTCGAACTCTTAACAGAGAGAAATGATAGCCGATCTTCGGTTTAGGTTTGTAAATAGAATAATAAGGAGATATTTTCCTTGTGAAAAGACAAAGAGACCCCTTAGGGTTTTGTATGAGCTAATCAACAAGAGTCCAGGTTGGTGAGGCCCGTCCAGGACTTGACCGGACCAAGGCCGAGAGAATAAGCCCACAAGGACAGGTTAGGATTACGTTTGAAGGTTAATCACAGCCTCGACATTAGAAAATCAGTCTTACTCTTATCCCAATTAGGGCTGTCAACAAGCCGAGCTAGCTCAGCCAAGGTTTAAAGTCTCAGGACCGGTCCCTGGACAGATCCAGGTCTGGACTCGCGGTACCGTCCAGTATTGATCGATCCAAATCCGGTACAAAAAGTGGATGGCTCTTAACTTTTAAATTAAATATATATATATATATTTGGATTGGTCGGACTGGTCGTTGAATAGGCGGTACCGGTCAAGACTGGTTGGTATCGAACTGGTCCATATCGATATCAGTCTGGACCGTCTAATTTATAAATTAAAAAAAAATGTCGGACCGGTTGTATAGTGATTGGACTGGTTGTACCGGTTCGGTCCAAACCCTCACAATTCATATGTTGTATCATGGCTTGGGACCGGACCAGTCCTGTCCGATCCCAGTACAGATCGATCGGTACAGAGTTTGTATTGTGGCCAACCCTACTATAAACTGGAACGGTCCAAACTAGGATTGTAATCGGGTCGAATTCGAGCCGGATCCACCATGATCCAAATCCGAATCTAATTAAATTCAAGGAGATCCGAATAGATCCGACAGATCTTTCATCTGAGTAACCGAATCCAATTATAATTATTGGATCCGTATTCGAATTCGACTAAGATCCAAATCTGATTATATATTCGAATTCGATAGTAAAAACGTTTAAAAATGAAATAATTAAAAAATTATTTAAAATGCAATGCAAATAGATTATAATATATCATTGGATAATGCAATTTAACTTAAATTAAAAATATATTCCCAAACAACTAAAGAAAGATTAATCATGCCATATTAATAGTATTCTCTTCTTATTTAAATCCTTGATTGATTATATTAGCAGTATTTCTCTCCTTTTTCTTTTTAATTTGATTTTCTTTGAATTAGCATCCTGCCCTAATAATTAATGATAAAATAAAATAAAATAAAATCCTCGAGTGTTGCTGTAGAAAAAGTACCAGGCAACTCGATTTGGCGGCTATGGCATGTCTCTAGACTCTCTACCAGCCACTTCTCTTACTTGGTATATATCTCCACTCTGCGTGCCTCCCGTGTCCCTGTTTGGTGCATAATTGCTCTGATAGTAATCTCTGTTTGGTTCCCTGCTCTGGTAATGGCATCATTCCACTGTTTGGTGCATCCCTGTTTTGAAAATCTCTGTTTGGCATGTTCCCACCAGTTCCATAAAGCATATTGTTGGAATATCCAGCATCTGGCCCAGGAACTCTATTGGGCATACCTCCTCCCATGTTGGGCATGGGATTCTGCATACCTGGATTAGGTGGCATGCCTCCCATGTTACCAGGCATAGCCGGGCTCTGCATATCCCGATTTGGTGGCACTCCTCCCATGATATTGGGCATAGGGTTCTGCATATCTGGGTTGCGCATAGGAGGCATCTCTCTG
>JAUPMG010000019.1:6501517-6527329 GCA_031762675.1 Pachysandra terminalis
AAAACATAGGCATTGCATCAAATTCATATGTATTCCTTGTTTGAGCATACCATTAGAACATTTGAATGACATTCATTACATCATCTATAATAACTGAACATTGCTCTTCGTTTATATTTATTGAATTGGTTTATCTTGATTTGATTTTGAAATTGAGATTATGATTATGGTAAGACGGTTTAGTACTGTCATTGGGCATTCCATGCTCATCAACTTACTTATGTTGTAGGTTGAGCTCGTGATTGAGGTGGCGGCACGTTTTGAGAGTAGACGGTTGCAGATCTTTTCTTTTACTATTGCTTTATTTTGTTTACAGACCAGTTGTTTATTGATTGAATTTTGGGAATTGATGTAATAGATGGCCCAGCTGAGTGCAAGTAGGATTTATTTCTTTGATTTTAGTTTTACTTCTGCACTGTTGAATGAATAAAGTTATTTATTTCATTTTATCTTTGGTTATGATATGCTGATCCGCGGTCCAGAAATGGATCCAGAAGGTTGCGCCTTGTGATTCGTGTCATCCTACCTAGGGATCCGGGTTACAGGATCGGGGCGTGACACTTACTAGTGCTTACTGATGGGATCAAGTGGGGTCTAGGGTCGAATACCTGCAATGACTACTTGTTACCCTTAGCATGAGCAACCTATTAGACACACTCCTTAGTTGGTCTACACTTAGGCAATGACAGATATTAAGACATTTAGTTTATTTATGTTTTGATATCATAGGAATGTGTAAGATGGGTCTCAATAGATTATTCACGTGTATGGGGCGCGTGAATAGCTTTTAAGGGAATCTATTATCCATGTTCCATAGGAGAGTGCATTTATACTGTGTTCATGTGAATTGTTAAGTGTGTCAAGTTGGTGGGAAAGACATGGTTGCCTAATTCCGTAGGTTGAAAGTCTTACAGAATAAGTTATGAATCATAGTTGGTTCATAAGGTCGACTGAACCTTGGGTATTGTAAACTCTACATCTGCATATTGTGGGCTTCGAACCATTGGTTAGCGCCCGGATCGGCGACGGGACAGCCGGATGTTTCTGGGACACGAAGCCTGAAATCGTAGTGAAGCTGCAATGAGGGGCACTTAACAGATCATATAAACATAAGCATAACCACATCGCATTGCATTTCTTGAGTGAGCATACATTAGGCCATTTGATTGATCATTCTTACAACATACTCATATCATATTACATGCTATTGATTCTTGTTGTATTATCGTTTTATCCGGATTTTTGGTCATATATATTGTATAATTTATTGGCTGGATCATGCTTGCTGAGTATTCAAAACTCACGCAACTTTCATGTTGCAGGTCGATATTGATGATGGACGCTTGCAGTTCATGATAGTTTTATTTATTGTTGTTATCTTTATTTATTTCTGTACAAACATGGTTGTTTCATTTGAGATATAATAAGGCTCTTCTGAAGCCATTGTTTACACATTGATTTACTTTCATTCTGTATTTTTGCTTCCGCTACTTTGTGAGATGAATAATGCAGTCTTTTATTTCATCATTACTTGGTTCTGATATTATCAATCCGCGGTCCAGAAATGGATACCAAAAGTTACGTCTCGTATTCCCGTGTCATCCCGCCTAAGAATTCGAGTTACAGAATCTAAGGCGTCACATAACATTACATTTGAATTAAGCTAAGCTTTTTTTTGCAAGCCAAACCAGATTTGAAAATTTTTTAACCTAAATTTTTTCAACAAACGAATCTAAGCCCTGCTCAAAATTTATGAGTCCGAGCAAAGTGGGGGCAAAACTTGGCTCGTTTACGGCCCTAATCTCAAATATGCTAGTCACTTCGTGATTGTCTGCACTAAGAATCATCCACCGTATATGTATGGAGAACATGATTGGTCCATTCTCTTTTAAAAGAATTTTTTATTCATTTAAATTTTAAAAATTAATTATTTTTTAAAAGAGAATAGATCAATCACATTATATAAATGATCTCGTATCAAATAGACGGTCTGATTAACCATATCATCACTCTACATAAAAGACATTCTCAAATTTGTAATATTGAGTTGTTGGACTGACCGGATCCTAGCCCGTTGCGAGCCGTGGCAAGATGTAGCAGAGCCTGGGATGGGAAAAGCTTACGAGTGGCGTAACCGAGGCCCTTTTAGGACAGATGTGGCTAATAGTCAAGGCAACATTAAGGCTGTCAATGGGTAGGATCTATATCCAAATTCGATTCAAAAATCTCGAATATGGTTAGCCCTTGAAATTTGATGGATCGAATATGGTTTTAAATATTTATATCCGATAAAATCGAATTTGAATATGAATTCAATCATTTCCCATTTAAAACTTTAAAAATTTTGATTTTGATTTATTTATTCTTAAAACATAATGAAATAATATTCAAATTACATATTTTGAACCTGGATATATATTATTTTGGTAAAATGTCAAATTTCGGCCGAATATGTATCGATGAGTTCGAATCGAATTTGAGTATGGATTTTGTTTTAAAGATCTGACAGTATTAGGGGTGCACTCGGTTTGATATGGGTCGGGTTGACCAAACCAACGTCCTTGAAGGTCAATCCAAAACAACCCAACCCGATTTGAAACCCAAACACTAAACAGATTTTATTTTGTAAACCCAACCCAAACTGTACTTTCGAGTTGGTTTGGGTCGTGTTGCAATTAAGCACTGTTATCCAACCATAAACATGAAGCTAGATTTTTAGAGGGGTTTTTATAAACCCTGAATTCTAAAATGTACATACTTCTAATATATATGTATACTATTAACCAGGTTAATTTGGTTTGAGTTTCAGGTTGGGTCAGATTACCAGAAGCCCTAATCCAAAACCGAACTGAATTAATTCGGGTTGCTTTTTTCAACCCAAAACCGATTGAAAGTGATATAAAACCCAACCCAAACTGTCTCAAAGTCAGGTTGGATTTGGATTCGGCTTAGCCCGACCCAAGTTGCACCCATAGGTAAGATATTCGGTCAAATATAGATAGGTTGAATTCAAATCGGATTCGAATTCAATTTTTATTTAAAAAAAAAATGGATCGACCAGACTGGCGGTACCGGACCAGTCCAGATCTAGACTGTTCAATTTATAAATTAAAAAAGAAAACAAAAAACATTGGATTTGTTGAACCGGTCACTGGATCGGTTGTACCGGTCAGTCCGTACCGGTGTCAGTTGGACCAGTCCAATCCAAAGCCTCACGATACATATTGTGGCTTGAGACCGGACCGGTCCTGACCGATCCCGTTACGGATAGGATCGGTCCGATACTTGAAACCTTGATTATACAAGCTTAGATGTATCTAATCCCGTCACGCTTTCTCCAAAATACCAAACTACTATTTAACGGATGACTACAGAAACAGAGAAAATAACCGCCAAGCTGTCAGTTAAGGTGGGAAGATGGTGAGGCAACCAACACCAACCCTGCACGGTCAATGCTCTGTTCACCTGAAAAGCATTTTGAAACCCCTTTTTTCTGTTTCTTTGAAACATTCAAAATTCCCACAAAAGTATCCTTACTACAAACTTCTTTTTAACAAAGTCCAAGTCATGCATGCAATTTACATTAAGCCTTGTAGCTATACCACCTAGCCCTTCTGGAAAAAAAGGCCAGTTTGGTGTGTGTTAGTTCATCTCCTCCTCCTCTCCCCTTCTTCACATCCCCTTCTCGCTCTCCTCATCTCAATCCTCTCTCTCTCTCTCTCTCTCTCTCTCTCTCTCTCTCTCTCTAGATCTAAATGGAATTACCAGTCAAAACATCGGATTCCGGCAGCCGGAAAACCCCATATAGGCTAGAAACCAAGAATCTCTCTTACAAGCTATGTCGCCGCGTCGACGAATTCAATTGGGTTTGTTTTGGGAAGGGATCTAATACCAGTACTAATACAAAGTACATTTTAAGGGATGTAAACTGTGAAGCTAAGCCGGGGCAGCTTACGGCGATTGAGGGTCCAAGTGGGGCAGGAAAGACTACATTGTTGGATGTTCTAGCTGGAATGACATCGCCGTCGTCGAGTAGTAGACTGTCCGGCGAAGTTCTTGTCAATGATCGGCCGATGGATTCCCGTAATTTTCGGAGAGTTTCCGGGTATGTCACCCAAGATGATGCTCTCTTCCCTTTGCTTACTGTTGAAGAGACACTGATGTATAGTGCACGTTTAAGGCTAGGTGGTGGTACTGGGTGTAGCCAGGCTGGTGCTAAAGTGAGGGAGCTATTGAAGGAGCTTGGGTTGGACCATGTTGCGAGTTCGAGGATCGGCGGGGAGTTCGACAGAGGTATCTCCGGTGGCGAGAGGCGTAGGGTCTCAATCGGAGTCGATTTAGTCCATGATCCCGCTGTTCTTTTGATTGATGAACCGACTTCAGGGCTGGATTCGGCATCTGCTCTTCATATAGTCTTGTTGCTTAAATCCATGGTGGTGAATCAAGGCAAGACAATTGTCTTGACCATCCATCAACCCGGTTTTCGGATTCTTGAACTGTTTGATCAAGTTGTGTTGCTATCAAATGGAACTGTAATTCACCATGGATCGATGAATCTCCTCGAAGATCGGCTTAAACTTGCAGATCATTGCATTCCTCAGGGTGTCAATGTACTTGAATTTGCCATCGATGTTGCGGAAAGCCTGATCATACATACCCAATTCTCCGACAAAGAAGAAGAAGAAACCCATTTGAGAATAACTTCCAATAACTCGAATTACGGCAAAGAGAAGCGCCTATTGAATCCGAATTCACGACTTAAAGAGGTTTTAATACTAGCCCAGAGATTCTCTAACAACATATTCAGAAACAAGCAGCTATTTGCTGCTAGAACTATACAAGCCATGGTGGCTGGACTAGTCCTTGGCTCTATATTCTTGAATGTTGGCAATGATCATGGGAAGGCTACATTACAGACTCGAATTGGTTTCTTCGCCTTCAGCCTCACCTTCTTGTTGTCCACCACAACAGAAGGCTTACCAGTTTTCTTGCAAGAAAGAAGGATCTTAATGAGAGAGACTTCAAGAGGAGCTTATAGAGTTTCTTCTTACGTGATATCAAACACCATTATCTTCCTTCCTTTCCTTCTAATGGTGTCTCTTCTATACACCATTCCAGTATACTGGCTTGTTGGTTTGAGGAGGGAGATCGACGAGTTCCTGTATTTTTCGCTGGTGGTTTGGATGGTTGTATCTATGTCGAATTCATTCGTCGCGTGTTTCAGCGCTCTTGTGCCGAATTTCATCATGGGGACATCTCTGATTGCTGGGTTCATGGGGTCTTTCTTTCTGTTCTCTGGGTATTTTATATCAAAGGATAACATACCCAGGTACTGGATGTTCATGCATTATTTGAGTTTGTTTAAGTATCCATTTGAGTGTTTTATGATAAATGAGTATGGAGGAGAGAAGGGGAGGGAGAAATGTGTTGAGAGTGAGGGAGGACACTGCATTTTTTATGGTGATGAGTTCTTGAGACAACAAGGTATGAGAGATTCACAGAGATGGAGTAATTTGGGTGTGATGCTGGGTTTCATTGTTGGGTATAGATTGCTTTGTTTTTTAATTCTGTGGTATAGGTGCTACAAGAGTAGAAATTAAAGGGCTTTTTTTCCCATCAAATAAAAGAAATAAAAAAATAATCAAGAAAGAAAGATCTGTTATTTCCTTCTTTTTTTCATTTTTTCAATTTACTTGGGGTATAGATTGTGTTGTTCTTTGATTCTGTTTCTCAATCATGGATTAGATTGGCTTCACTGAATTTAAGTAACACAAGATCTATAATTTCACAAAAACTGTATGGGAACGTGCTAGATCACACCCAAGCCAAGTCACTTGGTGAAGATACTCAATAGATTCTACTGATACTTTTATTAAGAATAGCGTATACTTTTGTATTGTTTGGTGCCTTTGGTTGAACAAGAACACCTGAGTCTTCTGCGGCACCAAATGTAGCCCTGAAGATATTCTCTTTGGCGTGCAGACTCCATAGTGAGTTTGTCCATGCTTTGGCTGCACCCTTTGGTTCTCATCTCTTGTGCAATCAACAATCACATACGACTCCTGTGTGCACAAAAACCATGTACATTCGTTGGCATCCCCTTCTGTTGGATCGGCTCAAGATTAACTTTGACGGTGCTTTCAACTCTAAACTTATTAGTGTTTCGGGAGAGACTCTCACTTGCGATTCAAATGGCAAATTCCTTTGTGGAGTAACCTTTTGGCTGGGCCAGAGTTAGATCACTTTGGCAGAAGCTTGGGGTGCTTGGTGGGGTCTTGATCTGGCGACTCGATTCCCTTTGTTCACATCATTCTGGAAGGTGACTCCCAGGTGATCATTAATGCCATCAA
Source organism: Pachysandra terminalis (assembly GCA_031762675.1). Classification (NCBI taxonomy): domain Eukaryota; kingdom Viridiplantae; phylum Streptophyta; class Magnoliopsida; order Buxales; family Buxaceae; genus Pachysandra; species Pachysandra terminalis. The sequence continues at coordinate 6,507,868 of JAUPMG010000019.1, forward strand.
CTACTTGACAAATGCCCCGGGCACCTTGAACCAAATACTGGCTCAAATCAAAGTTCTCATCCGCAAAAGAAAAGGTGAAGCTCGGATCCAACACATCTATCGTGAAGGCAATAACGCGGCAGACCGCCTTGCACATATGGCTTTGGACTACGATATTTTCCACTGCACTTGTGAAGCCCCCCCCCGAGATTCACTCAAACACATTCTTAGGGATGACTTCATCGGTCGATACATTGCTCGCTTGGTCACCGAGTGAGAATCTTCTTACCAACCAAAAAAAAAAAAAAATCAAAACTCATAAAGATGGTAATGTTCCAACTTTTTTTAATTTTTTGCAAAAACGTTGGACAAACTCTGGTTAGGTAAGGAAGAAAGCACAATCCAAACTTGATTTCCATTTCAACATGATCATCTGAGATATGAGCTTTCTTTAGGTCAGCTTGTTTTATTACAGAAACTATTTAACTGTACATTACGGGAGACCGGATTACACACTCGAACCATGCATTCAGTTATCATCTCACTCTCATGCCAAGTCCTTATGGTTGCATGAAGACCATAGTCTTTGCTAGCTCAACTGCTTTCTCGAGTCCAAACAACTTCTCTACGATTGCCAGTGAAAATTCCATGGACGTTCCCGGTCCCCTGCTGGTGATGAGGTTGCCATCAACCACAACCCTGTTATCAATTTCACTCTGATCTGAAAGTTTGTTGCACAAGGCCGGATAAGCTGTGGCCTTCTTACCCTGTATTGAGAGCAGAAACAGAGGTATCAACTGAACATATCTAAACACACAAAATCTATACTACAGGGGAACAAATAGTTATGTAGCTCGTGCCTTGAGTAGACCATGAGGCTCCAGAACTGTAGCTGGGGATGCACAAATAGCTCCACAAGGTCTTTTCGATTCTATCTGTGTTTTTAGCAAGTTGACCAGCTTTTCCGAGTTAGCAAATGCTTGGGCCCCGGGAAGTCCACCCTGCAGATAATCAGGATGAAGTTATTAAGAGGGTCCGGTGTATTCTCTTATGGGTGGTTAGGCAGATGCGTAAAACTAAGGTTCAGATAGTGAACCAACTTACTGGCAACACAATGAGGTCAAATGAAAGCTTTGTAGCTTCAACAAGCATCATATCTGCCACAAGTTTCAATTTTCGAGAAGCCACAATTTCTAATTTATCTTCAACAGCGGCCACCACTACATTTGCATTTGCTCGCCGCAAAATATCAATAATCATGACAGCTTCCATCTCCTCAGAACCATTGGCAATTGGTACAAGAATCTAGAAAAAAGAGCAAGCAAACAATTGAAGTGCTCATAAAACCCAATATATAGAGTTCAATGGGAACAGAAACAGAAATCAAGTAATAACTTATTCATGTGATATATGTTATTTGAAACGACAAGCTTCTTTGACTGCTACCAACGGGTGCAACTTGGGTGGTTGAACCCAACCCAAACTGAACATGACCTAACAAAGGAGTGGATTTGGAGTAGGCTTTATGGTTGAACTTGGGTTTAAATCCTAACCTGATTAAAATGGCACAACAACATCTCCATTAATTACAAGGGTATGATCCGGTAAAGCAAGATTTTATACATGAAAAATTTATGTTTTCTAAACATGAAGTCATGACATGCTCATAACCATCCAATCAAATAACATCACATGGAAAGGAGAACACTGGTAAGACTACACTCCGGTTGAAGAAAGTGAGATAAGGAAAACAAAAAATTAAGTACAAAAGGTTAGAAAAATGACAACTTACTCTTTGATTACCATAGCAAGGATTGGAATTCTAAGGTTCATGATGCAGTTTCTCTAGGATTTAGGATTTTTCATTTTTACTCTTGTTAGGGAAATAGGGTCAATTGGTTGTTTGTCCTTCAAAATTTGATTGGGTGGTCATGGAATTTCAATCACCCTGTCAGTCCTGATAGCACGACTTGTATATATACTTAGTTAATTCATTCTAAATATTAATATTTTACAGTGAATTACCATAATTACACAAATCGGGATCATGGAATGGCTAAAATCTTGGCTGTTGAACCTAATTCTATTTTGAAGATGGAAATCAGCTAAGAGCTGTGGATTGAACCCTATTTCACATGTTCTTCATGCCCCATCAAACATTGATATGGCATGTCATATGATTTGCCGCACCAGACGCATCATACTTGCCCCATCCAATAGTTTGAGAATAATGTGAAGAGCTGGTCTAAGTGAAACAGTGCAAGAAAATGTGAGTAAATAGAAATATAATCAACACGCAGGCATAAAAAATAAGAGGGCAAAAAAAAAAAAGCAATCAGTCACTCATGCCGCATGTAAATTTATGCATGCATGATTTGAAAAGCTTAACAAAATGATAAATGCATGGGTAAAATTGCAGCATCCAGGCATGCATGCAACAAATTGAAGGATTTTAAAAAGGGAGGAACAAAACCTAAAATAATCGAAGTTCTTAAGAACAAAAGTGGCCATTTGATTAATCTTTAAAATTCAATAATTCGGGAGGCATAAGACAATAAGAAAACATTTGGATCAAAAGAGTAACCAATGAAAACTGCATTTTCAAAAGCACATATAAAAAACAGGTTGACACAAAATGAGACAACAGAAAATTATGTATCTATGTTAAATCTAACCTGAGGAATGTTGTTAAATGTCCACTTTTCCGGATTAAACTCAGCCATAGCATATTCGGCCCCATGGTTGTAACGCATCACCTGAACACAAAATCAAAAACCAGAGAATATCAAAACAAGGTATTACAACTCGGACAACTAAATTTCGATAGATTTACATGCCTGCATGTTGCTGACTCAATTACTAAGCTTGCAAATACTAATAAACGCAATTTTCAAATATTAGACATTCCAAATGCCACATTGATGAGGTTTAATTTACTGAACAGAAAAATCCCACGTTCTGCACCAACTTAATAACTGAGTTCTGAATTTGGACAAGTCACTATTATTTTTAGTGTGAATTATTTAGACACCCCCTAGTTTGACCAAAATACAAGGATGGCAAACCTTTAATGTGACACCTACCTCCCTTAAGATTTGCAACTTATTTATATACTTCCCTTCTGTTTATAAACCGTGCATAAATGAAGGGAATATTCTCTGACAGCCTATCTCATCATAATTCAAAGACACAAATATCCTTCTCTTGTTCCTCAAACTCTTTTAAGGACAACAAAGCACCTTACCCAAACAATTAAGGATTTAGGATCAACATAATCAATAAAATAATTTAGAAACAATAATAAGCAAATCTTAGAGAGAGAGAGAGAGAGAGAGAGATCGGGTAGAAGAAGGAAAAAACACAAATCTTCAAAAAAATGAAATTTGAAAAGAAAGAAAGAAAAAAACAAACTGTTGCTATTGTCCTTGCTGAAAAAAAAAAATAGAACATCAAATCTGAAAAAAGAAATTCTAAAAAGAATGGACATAGTTACTATTGTTTTTGGATTGAAAAAAAAAATAGATTTACATCTAGATCTCAGATCCGTCTGATACATATCATAAGGTAAAGGGGATCGACGAAGAATAGTCATAGACAAATTTAAAGAAGCAAATCCTATACACATTCATTATTTATATCTAATGAAAAACATTCAACTACAAAAAAGAACAATATAAACATAATATGGTACATCACTTCCTCAAGTAACAAGACTCTTGGTCTCTTCATCAAGCTGATCAATTTATAAGTTTCTTCCCCTCAAGTTACCACTATAAGCTTCTTAACCAGTATATGAGTATAGCACAACTTTGACACATCAGTTTTTTTTTTGGGTGCCTTCCCTTTTCAGCACCGTGACAACGACGTCTTTTGTTTGAGTCCAGATTACTCGATAGAAAAACTAAGAAACTGAAATCAATTATTTCATACTTAGGATCTTTCTGAATTCATGACATAGTGCACGTATTTTATGACATAATCCTTGTGTTTTATCCAACTATAAACTTTTCATTTCATTTGGACACTCTACAATCTTTTGTTAGGCATAGTAGCCAATCCGTAAACTTCTAAACAATCGCATTCTCGTAAAAGTAAATAAAGAGCAAAAAGTTAGAAAGCTGGATACCATTGGTCCTGCAACTTCATCTGCTTTCTCTTTCCCATATAATTTCTCAACTAGCGTTACTGCGAACTCCATAGCAGTACCAGGCCCACAACTCGTCACTACATGGCCAGCCTGCTGGACTCTTGATTCTACCACCGTCGCAAAAGAAGATAATTTCTCCATAAATGAAGGATAACAAGTTGCCTGTCAAAACCAACGTGCAAGTAACTAGAAAATGACCTGTTGATCGGGATCAAGCAATAATAATAAACACAGTAAAAACGAAGATCAAAACAATGCACATAGATATACGTGATTCGGTAAAGCCTACGTCCACGGGAGAGAATAGGTTTCCATTATGTCAAAAACGAATTAGGGTCACAACTCACAACTTATACTCCTACCCGAAGGGAAAATCTCCAATATACCGTACAAGAGGGCTCCGCCCCGCACCCCCAACCCCATGGTACTGACCCGCACAACGAGTTACCCGTGACCTGGGGAGGGACCTCTCCCCATGGTGCTTCGCTCCGCCCCATGGGGCCACTCAAGTCCCTCCCCCTTGGATCTAGAAACTTGTGAATATGAGCCACCCACTATCTCTAACATGACCCAACACAACAATAGAAATAGAATAGATAAAGAAAATAATTTCTCCATAAATGAAGGATAACAAGTTGCGTGTCAAAACCAACAAGCAAGCAACTTCAAAATTACCCAACACAACAATAGAAATCTCACAGAAGATAATTTCTCCATAAATGAAGGATAACAAATTTCCTATAAAAAGCACCATCCAAGTAACTTCAAAAAAAAAAAAAAAAATACACTGTATAGAATTCCAGTAACATGAAATCTTTACTCAATAACAAAATTCTTACCTTCAAACCCTTCAACAAACCCCACGATCCAAGAGCAAGAGCAGGAGCTGCACAAATTGCAGCATAAAGCCGTCCATCTGATGCTTGCTTTTTGACCATGCTTTCTAAAACCCCACAATCTCTAAGAGTTGCAGAACCTGGCATCCCTCCCTGAATTACAAAATACTAGTAGTGACCAAAACAATTCAACTCCAATCAAGGAAACACGACACATGGAAAAATCTTGGTACAGTACAGGAAGACTAATGAGATCGTAAACGGTTTCAGCACAATGAGAAATTAGGGCATCAGCAACAAGCTTCAATCCATGACTCGCATCAACACGAAGCTCTTTCTCAACTGAAGCAACGGTAACATCAGCTCCAGCTCTTCGCAAGACGTCGACAACGATCACCGCCTCCATCGGTTCCGTACCGTTTGCGATTGGAACCAGAACCTAATCAACAGAGCAACACTTTTCAAGAGATCCCCAGTAAAAAAAAAATCAAAATCAAAATTTTCAAGTACGAAATGAATCAACTTTTAGTAGACTTGCCTTTCGAGAAGCAGACGCCATTGATGAAACGGAGAATCTATTCTGAGAAGAAGGAAATGCAGGAGAGGAAAATGGAGTCAGTGTTCTAGCGAATCTTATAAAGGGAGATAGGACGAAACGAGGAGTAAGTGGCGTTAGATGACTTAAAGCCATCGCTCGTTCTGTTGCTGGAAACGTTTCGCCGTAAGCTCGAGACATGGCGGTGTCGATATAGCTTGGAATTGATTTGTTTGGACGGTAATCGGTATCGGTTTGGACTAAGGGTGGAAATGGGCCGGGCTTGGTCGGGATCAGGCCGGACTTACACGTCATTATAATATTATTTATGTTTGTCTGAGCCCGACCCGGTCTCACCTTCGGGCTCAAAGATGTAAACCCGAGTTCAATGTATTTAAAATATATCAAGTCTAAGTTCGGTTTTGCCCGACCCTACAAATTCAAATGGGCTACTTTTAAAATTATAAATTATAAATTACAAAGATATTTCATAAATATCTATAAAAGAAAATAAAAGTTTTGAGATTTATTGTATATTAATCTATAAAATAGTATGATTATGTAATCAAAGTAATACATTTGTATTAATAATATAATATTTATTTGTATACAATATAAAAGCATAGTAATTGTATGTAATGCACAAGTCAGGACTTAACCGGGCCAATCTAACATAAATTCGAGTTTGACCTAAAAATCTGATCGGGCCTTTAATTTCAGTTTGGCCCGCCCCTACAGGGGACTTACCCTTGCCCAAGCATAGGGCTGGGCTGATCGGGCTGGCCGGGTCACTTTGCCCATGGCCACCCCTAGTCTCGACTGTTCAATTCACAAATTAAAAAAAAAAAAAAAAAAAAAGCTGACCGGTTGTACCAACAAGGCAGTATGATTAGTTCTCATTAAATTAAATTGCTGTTGAGTGATAAATTTTTGAACTGTGTATGCATATATTTTGTATAACCAAGAAGTTCCATTTATACAATGCCTTATTTGCGACAAGTTGTCTTGATGTTGGAAGCAAAACATCTTCAATATTTGGTGCAATGTTTCGTGCGGTACCAATTGAAAAGTGTCACGATGTAAGCAAATATTAAAAAGAGTGATCCACCATTTTTAAAACTCTGAGAGACATATCAACCTCAGATTAGCTTATACTTTAGCCAGCTTCAACTTTAACCGATAACAACTTGTACCAATCTATAATCTTGAATACGCTTCAAACGTCTTCGAAAGAAAATAAAAAATGGAAATGCGAGTCATCAAATTTTGACAAGGTGAAAATGGGTTGTATTCATTGAGCACACTTGGCTTATAAGTTATAAATTAAAAAAAAGGCAACAATCAAATCAATCATCATCGCGTGTTTATCCCCTAATCAGCAGCATCGATGAACTATCCATCTCTTTTTGCTTTTTCGATAAAATAAAGTTAACTACTAGTTAACACTAATTACTAATAAATATGAAATCAAAGTCTACCACAATCATTAATTATTTTATCAAACTTATCAAAATTGTGGTGTGGGAACCACCAACAGTGGGTTGGTTCAAACTCAACACCCATGGGTATTCTAAAGGCAATTTGAGCGTCAAACTGGAACAGATTAATTAATCAGCGGTGATTAAGAGTAGTTGGTTATCAGTTTTACGGCTAAACTGGAAGAAGCAACCAGCATTAGAGCTGAACTACGAGTTATGAGAGAAAGACTTACTTTGACCTGATCAATCAAGACTGTAGTTTTATTGTTGAATTTAATGCTAGCATTATTCTTGATATTATAACCACCGATGTGTGGCTCAGCTGGTAGCAAGCTGGGCTCTAGTGGGCGTCTCCGGAGGTGAGTCTGGAATTCGAATTCCACTAGAAACACCCATGGTTAGGGGTTTACCATAATTGCTCCCACCCCGAACGTGGATTAGTCCCACACTCAAGTGGGTGCGGCCCTAATTTCAAGAATAACCAACACCAATCAAGAATCTCAAATCTGCTTCAAATGACTGAAAAAAAGAAAAAAACTATGAGCCGTCGTTGTCATATTTTGACAAGGTAAAGATGGAATAAATTCACCAAACATAGAATAAATTCACTAAACATACTTGACTTGGAAGGTAGAAATGAAAAAGGCAACAATCAAATCAGTCATCTTCATGTGTTCATCCCTAATCACCATCCATAACTAACCATTTTCCTCTTTTGGGATAAATTAATAAAGTTAACTACTAATTAAAACTATTATATAATAAAATATAAAATCAAATTCCACCATAATTCACTAGTTATCCTATCAAACTAAACGAAAGAGTTAAATTTAAATTCATCAAAAAGCCTTAATACAGTTTATATTTATAGTTGAAAATTTGAATCTGCTCAATCTAACAAATTATTCCTTTGAGTGAAGGGGATTTTGTTCAGTGAGAGATATAAAAAAAGAATGAAAAAAAGAATGGAATACATGATAATACATAACAGTATACGCACACATGGAAGTGCAAGAAGAGAGAGAGAGAGGAGTTGTGGTGAGCGTGTTTGTGGAGCATTATTTGCGTTTCCCAAAGACAAAGTCACCGTTACTTTCTCTCTCTCTTGTATTTACTTAGTTTGGGTTTGGTCTATTGAGAAGGCGATGAAGCCGAAGAAGGGTACTTTTGTGCTTTCTGCTGCTGCTGCTCCTTCTTCTTCGTCTGCCCTATTTGAACTACCGAACCGAAGGAGCTATAATAGTGGAGAAACCCTAGTTTTGGACTTGGCTACTACTTTCGTTTCGATCGCAGACCGGAGCTGCCATTGTCATGGTGAGTTCGAGATCTTGTTCTCTGGAATCATTAAATATACATGCAGAACCTCGTGGTTAGTTTCATTTTTTTAATTTTTATCTTTTGAGTTTTCAGGGACATTTGATATGCTAAATGTGGGATTTTTAGTGTCTTTAAGGACTTATATTGTTCTTGATTGTTTTTCTTTTGGATAAGAGTTTCGAGAAATTCTGTATTTTTTTTTTTGTTCTTATTTTCCTCCATGGAGTGATTAAAGCGGCAAATTGGGTGTGAATGTATGTTATCACTGTTTAAATTGGGGGACTGGTGGAAGGATTCGAGATTTTTTTCTTATATGTTCGTGAATTTGTGGTGGGATCTTCTTCAATTTCCATTGGAATGGTTTAATAGGTAAATTGGTTGTGAACATTTGTTGTAACTGTGTATCTATTTGAGGTTTAATGGAATAATTCAAGATGTTTTTTTTTTAATATTTTATATTGCGTAGTTTTCCTGTGCATTTCTTGAGGGGTTTCTTTTAATTTCCCTGTGTAGTGCTGTAATAGACCAATTGGATTCGAATTTATGTTTAACTAGGGTTTCTTCAATTTTGTTTTCAGCCTCTCTCTCCTTCTCTCTCTCTCTCTCTCTCTCTCTCTCTCTCTCTCTCTCACTCTCACTCTCTCTCGATGGAAATGAGACCATTTTGAGGGTGTTTACACATGTAGGGTATTTGGATTTATGAGCTAATTTTCATTCTTCTTTTAATTTAATTTAATTTATTATTATATATATATTTTTAAACATTGCTGTGGAAACCTAGAGAATTCTTTATTTGGTTTACAGGAAGCATTTATTCTTGTTCCCAAAGGAAAAAAAAATTATATCAGGGTTAGAAAAAAAAAGTGGAGTTTGTGATTCCAGTAGGTTTTCAAATTCAATTCTTTATTATTTTGTTTTCTCTTGACAGATTTTGTTGCAGTGGTAGGATGGAGTAAGCTGAGACTTTTGCTATGAAGAGGTTTTATGGTTTTCTTCCTGTGTTATATACAAAGGGATATTTCTGGTTTTTCTTTATGAGAATTGTGTGACTTAGTATTTTCCTTCACAATGTGGTAGATTTTGTTTCTGGGTTGAACCTTTTTGAGGAAGCAGGGAGGGGCAAATGATGTAACTGAAGTGGGACATGAAGAAAATGATGAAGATGTTATTCAGTGAAGAAATTGAAGGTTTGTATGACGATGGCTTTGAAGGGTCAAACGATGAGCATCTTATATTCATGGATGTGTTCCATAGAAATGACGTGAGAAACTTTAATAAGAGGTGTCTCGTTACTGGAGTTATAAATTTTGAAGCAGAGGAAAGAAAGCACACAGATTCATTGGTTTGTTCTAATAGTGAGCATTCGGTCCTAACTAATCAATCTTCCACAAAAGATTCATATGGGGAGGATTATTGTCCTGCAAGTGAGAAATATGGATATGCAAAGGAGAATTCAGAAGGGGTAAGTAGAGGAACTTCTGAACTGGGTTGCCATCAGGAAAGCTCTACGTTTTTTGTGGAAAGGGACGGTCATGATGTGAGTGTTAAGAGAATGAAATGGTCAGTTGATGAACCTTCCAATACAAGGAATACAAATTCCCTAAATTGTTTGTCTGAATTGGGAAAAGATACGCTTTTGCCAAAATCCATGAAAGAAACCGTTCCTGATGTTTCATCTCCAGCTTCATTTGTTGGTCAAAGAGTAACGTGTCGCCTAGTTGAGTCTTCAAGTCAGGGTGTTATATCTAGTTGTTATGTGCTTAAGCGACATGGAGAAATTGATAAAGTAGGCAATGCGAATGATCATGGTGCTTATAAACATAGAAAATCAAGATTAGTTGGAAAAGGTGCAAAGGATTTTGTTGGAAGTAAAGATATTACTTCACCTGTTTCTCAGGAAAGCATCACACCAAAACTTTTGGTTGCAGATCCATCCATCACTGCTGCCGATAAATCAGGATCTCTTACTTATGCAACAGAGAAGTTCCCAGAATCCATTCATCGGAAATCAGATGTATCTAATCTGACATGTAAGAGCGATTCTATGAGGGATCCCCGTCCACATCTTCGCGGTCATATTAACCACTTACTTATGGCTGCAGGCTGGTTTATTGAGCAACGTAAAAGGAGCTGCAGAACTTATATTGATTCAGTTTACATATCACCTGATGGAAAAGTTATTCGTGAATTCACTACAGCTTGGAGGCAATGTGGTCAGAATTTGTTTGCTGGTAGATACAATTTGACAGAGGAAAGTAATGGGGAACAGTGGGATGATATCAGAGAATTTTGGTCTGACTTATTGAATACATTGATGAAAATTGAGCAAGAGATTCATAACTTTGAGAATGTTACAGGACTGGCTCAATGGTGGAGTCTGCTAGACCCGTTTGTAATTGTCGTGTTCATTGAGCGGAAGATTGGTGCTCTAAGAGAGGGAAGGTCAGTTAAAGCAGCTAAGACTGTTTTGATTGATTCAACCAAAGAAAAGGATAATAGTAAGATGACCAAAAATGGGGTTGGGGTCAGAAACAAGCTTGGAAGGAGAAAGGTTTTGGCTTATGAGTCGGGTAGCACAAGTATCCAGAAGGATGCTCACTTTCATGGTCGTTCTCTGGGCACAGGAAGTGCATTCACAGCTGTTGATGGTTATGGTAACGGCAGTTTATCAATCTCTGGTGGGCCAAAACAGGGAGGGGCACCGAAAACATTAAAAGGTGCGTTGATTTGTTGGACTGGGGAAAAAGGTATATCTTTTGAAGCCGAGTCTAGTGATGTGCTTGGAAGTCAGCTGGCCGGTTCCATTTCAGTTCATGAGACGGAGATCCAATCAGATAGTTGTCTCTATAGTGGTCCAATCACTTCCAAGAGTGTAGATAGGGTGGTTGTAAAGTCAGAAATCCTATCGCCTCAGCAAGACTTTAGTGCAAGTCACCCAAACTTGGATAAACAGAGTACTGGATTGAGCGAGGGAAGGCCTCTTCAACTTGTCCAAGGTGGATCAATTGGTCCCAGCAACCCAGTGTCTGAAAGCCAAGATGGTGATAGGGTGAGGAATCAACTTCAAGGACCCGCTGGGGACCAGATGGATTGCTCAACCAATTTATCGATGCCATCTCTATACTCAGATAGCACATCTATACAGCTGGAAAAACAGACTACTGGATTGAACAAGGGAAGGGCTCTTCAACTTGTCCAAGGTGGATCAATTGGTCCCAGCGACCCAGTCTCTGAAAGCCAAAATGGTGATAGGGTGGAGAATCAACTTCAAGGACCCGTTGGGGACCAGATGGATTGCTCAGCCAATTTATTGATACCATCTATATACTCAGATGACACATCTATACAGATGGAAATCTGTGTGCATGGTACTTCCATTGCTGCTGAATTTGTGAAGTCAATGGTTGAGGGGCATGAAGTTGCTAGAAACTTGAACATACAGCAAAACATGTTGACAGATCAACCTGTGAATCCATCAACTTCGTTAGGTGATGCAAATCTTAACTCAAGAGGGTCTACTTTTTCTCATCCAGAAGGCACTGTTGCAGATGATTTGTTGGCTCAACATTCCTCAGAGATGCATTCTGAGCATTCTGAGCAAGTAAATGCTCAAGATCTAAACACAAATCAAAGTATTTGTATGGATGGAGCTTTTGATTGTACAAAAAAAGTGCAACTAAGTTTCTTAGATAAGGGTGTGGAGATCCAAGGGATGGATATGCCGAACGATGTACTAACAGAAAGAACAAGAAAAAGTTTATCACCTTCGGGATATGACGTCGAGATGGCGATAGAGAGACAACTTCACAAGCAATCTTCAATTGAACAGCCGGAACCCTTTTTCTATCCTCAAGAAATGGTATGCCATGGAATGATGGAGAACTGTCCGACTGAGGAGCTTGCTCATGAGTGTAGGTTGGATACTGCTGTAGCAGTTTCTGTGCATCTTGAAAGGAAATTATTGGTGAGCCTGATAAGCACTGAGCAATTAAATGCTCAAGGTGTAAATGCAACCCAAAATATTTGTATGGATGGAGCTGTTGGGTGTACAAAACAAGTGCAATTAATGTCCTTAGATAAGGGCATGGAGCTCCAAGAGATGGATCCTACTTTTTCTCATCCAGAAGGCGCTGTTGCAAATGATTTGTTGGCTCAACATTTTTCAAAGATGCATTCTGAGCAAGTAAATGCTCAAGATCTAAACACAACTCAAAGTATTTGTATGGATGGAGCTGTTGATTGTACAAAACAAGTGCAACTAAGTTCCTTGGATAAGGGCGTGGAGATCCAAGGGATGGATATGCCGAACGATGTACTAACAGAAACAACAAGGAAAAGTTTATCATCTTTGGGATATGACATGGAGATGGCGAAGGAAAATCAACAATCTTCAATTGAACAGCAGGAACCCCTTTTCTATCCTCAAGAAATGGTATGCCATGGAATGATGGAGAACTGTCAGGCTGAGGGGCTTGCTCATGAGTGTAGGTTGGATACTGCTGTAGAAGTTTCTGTGCATCATGAAAGGAAATTATCTGTGAGCCTGATAAGCACTGCGAGAGAAGATCGTTTTCGTGATACAGAAAATAAGATGAAAGATAATTTACACCTATCACCCTGCCATGAACAACCATCTTTACCTGAAATGAAATTGGCATCAGAGGACTGTCAGGATGAGGTTGCTCATGATAGTAGGTTGGGTACTGTCGTAGAATTTTCTGTGCATCATGAAAGAAAATCTTCTGTGAGCCCAAGAGTCCCTATCAAAGAAGATTGTTCTTTTGATTTTAAAAGTAAGATGAATGATAATTCGGACTTTTCACTCTGCCATGAACAACCATCTTTACCTGAAACGAAAATGGTATCAGAGGACTGCCAGGAAGAGGGGCTTGCTCATGATACTAGGTTGGGTACTGTTGTAGAATTTGTTGTGCATCATCAAAGAAAGTCTTCTGTGTGCCTGAGCAGCTCTATCAGAGAAGATTGTTATTTTGATATGGAAAATAAGATGAGAGATAATTCAGACTTTTCACTCTGCCATCAATTACCATCGTTACCTGAAACAGAAACGGCATCAGATGGCTCACAGTTATCTGGGCAGTTTGAAAAGGAGAGTGCCAAGGTCATTGAATCTTCAAAATTGGAGATGAATCATACATCTATAGCATCGGAAGTTGTTCTTGCAAAGAGGATGCCTAAGAAGGCTAAGAAGATTTCAGAAATCAAGCTGACCAAATTATATAGGAAATATAGTAATGTAGGACTATCCACACCTTCAAAGGTCCAAAAAAAAGTTTTTCAAGAGGATAGAACTTGTTTATCTTCAAGAAGAGGCCAGAAATGCCACACAGGTAATTCAAAGAATGAATGTACTCGCAAGAAATCTTCATCTGTCAACTCTTCCCAGCATGAAAATGTGAAGGGGTCCAAATTGAAGAAGTTTCAGTACCAATGCAATGGTTCTGAAAATTTGGATCTGGTAAGCCATGAAGGAAAAGATCCAAAGAATCTTAACCATGATAAAAATAGTGATGAAGCCCCTTTGCAAGCAAACAATAGGTCTCTGAATTCTCAAACTTGCAAAAAGATTGTTAAGTCAGAAAATCCTGAATTCCTCAATAAACATGGTTGGAAGAGATTGAATGGATGTCAGATTGATGATGATGATCTTTTGATTGCAGCCATATTAAAACCCAAAGATTTCAGCTCCAAGACCGAATCGTCTACTCCTAAAACAAAGCCCTTTAGCTCAAAAGCTGTGAGAAAGCTCAAGAACCATAAGGGAAGTTGCAAGTTGCTTCCCCGAAGTCTTGGTAAGGGTGGAAAGCACTATATTGATGGGAAGTGGTGTTCCTCAGGAACCAGAACTGTGCTGTCGTGGTTGATTGATTCTGGGGTTGTATCATTGAATGATGTGATCCAGTACTGGAGTCCAAAAGATGATGCAGTGGTAAAGGATGGTTGGGTTACTAGAGATGGGATCATTTGTAGGTGTTGCAATAAGGTGCTTCCCCTGTCCGAGTTTAAGGTTCATGCTGGCTTCAAACTGTCTCGGCCATGTTTGAATCTCTTCCTGGAATCTGGTAAACCATTTACTTTATGCCAGCTTCAGGCTTGGTCAGCTGAATACAAGGTGAGGAAAGGTGGCATGCGAGTGACACAAACTGACGAGTTTGATCAAAATGATGATACATGCGGACTCTGTGGTGATGGGGGTGAGCTGATCTGCTGTGATAACTGCCCATCTACTTTTCATCAGTCATGTTTGTCCACACAGGTTTGTCTTTTGCCAGTTCTACACTTGAACATAGTGTCTGTTATGCTATTTTTTTAAAGACCCAATCATCTGTTCCAGTGGAGAAAATATAACTTTACACTCAAGAAAGGAGAAAAAAGGCCGACTACACGAAGAGTGTACATCGGCAGAAAACAAGAAACAACAAAAACTATTCAATGCTACATGATTACAGGAGAACACCACTCCCCCAATCAGAAATACTCTATACATTAAAGCAAATTTTCAAGTTATGCATGTTCTATTTTATCTTGTTTTTCCTGCATCTAAACAATTACATCTACAGTATGCAATCATTAATGGTTTAAGTTGGTCATGTCTGTTGATATGGGTTCACTTGTGCCACTTCATATAAGTGTTTTAAAAGCTGGACCAGACTGACAGTCCGGCAAGCTTTGACCAATTTTTTTTTATAAAATAGGTTTGGTTCATATTGAACCATTATCTTTAACTGAACTGACAGTACGATCACTAAATCAACCAATTTTCGGTTGATGTGAAATGATAAAGGTATAATGCGTTGATAACTCCAAATCATTTTGGAAAATAGAAAGAATGTCTGAAATAGAAAACTTGGAATTTGGACACTGATTGGAGTTATTTCCTTATCTAAAGGGATTCCGATCCATTTCCAATACTAAGAAATAGGATTTTTTAATATTTGGTAGAATTAGATTTCTAGTTCCTTATCTAAGAGTACATATATTACCAATCATATAACGTATAAATTTAGAACTCTTTGATATTTATCAAATCTAAGATTCCAGCACTTTTATGTTTTCTTGATTGGCTTAATAAGATTGAATGGAAAAAGAGAAAAATATGGTTCACAAGACTTTTACAAAACCATAGTTCCATGTGAAGTTTTGGACTGAATCAAATTTGACAAAACATAGTTATGCAAGAATTTTCATTTTTAAAATTTAAAAAGGGAATATTAAAGGAGCCTGCAGTAAATAAATACATATATAACATTTATAAAAACAGAATATGCCAATAGTTTGAAATAGCAATTAACGTGACATGATTTTTACCAATCTAGTGTAACGTGATGAGCAGTCATATAATAAAATTACTAAGGTTTGAATGAAGTAAAATCCATTAAAAAATTCAGGTTAAAGAATCATAAAAAATTAATTTCAATAAAGCTTGGATGTTTTATTAGGGTTAGAGTGACTCTAGTGACTTGGGTGCTTAAAAGTTAAAATCAATAAAGCTTTAAGTTTACCTGCATAATAGATATAACATATTAACATCACTAAATTTCATTGATAATATTAATTAAACTAAAATACTAATTAAACCTAAAACTAATTAAAATATAAGAATCCACATTGCGCAATGGGCAACCGCCCAGGTGGATTAGGTGACTTTGAGGCCACCTTGTCGCGTATGCTGTTGCCAAAGTGGACTAGGTGGTCGCCTTGTCGCCTAGGCTGTTGTCTGAGAGTGCCACATCCCAAACTTAAGAGATCTGAAAGAAGTCCCTAAGAAGTCTGAAATATGACTCACCCCATTCCACATGGGAGTGGTAGTCAATACATTGCCAAATCATGAAAATAGTTCAAGATATTATATAATACTGGAAAATAAGTGAAAACTTAACTATTACATCCAATTCAAAAGATAACATAGCAACGGAAAATAAAACAAAAATCCTTTAGTTTCATGCTCAATCAAACTCCCAAGTAAAATACGGCTTAACAAGAGCCAATAATAAGCTTTGGCATGTAAGCCAGCACGTAAAATCCCTTATAAATATCCTAATTAGCTTCTCCAATAAAATCAGTAACTTCATCAAAACTTTGTTCCATGGCTTGGTCTCCATAGTCCAAGTCATCTTCCTCTACATCTCTTGAAAATATGGTTGCTTGAAAGCGTAAGCTACACTTAACCAGTAAGTAAACAAGTCTAGCAGAGCTTATGATTGAAGTAGGGACAATGCCACTCTTCTATTGTAATCCATATAAACAATATACAAGTAAATCATGTAACATATGGTGAATATGCAAGTAATTATGTAATATTTGTTGAATATGTGATATATGCAAGTCAATCATACAATAGATGCTGAATATGCATGGTCAAGTTTTAATAATGAATGCTGTGCACCTATCATGTATAATCACCAATTGTGATCTAGCAAACAAGTCTAATATGCAATGCAAGCTGTTAGGTATATTAATAACATAAATTCCCACAAGATCGATCATTCCTTGAGCAAGATGTCCTAACAACTATCCCCTATATAGGGCCACTCTCAAAGATAAGATATTCCATGTGTGCAACATAGTTTTAACGGGTTTCGACCTAGAGGGCACAATTCCCCCACTTATTTTTGATCAAGGGAAAATCCAACGCATCACCAATGTGAAATCTTCTCAGGGAATCATATTTATCAATAACCAACATGATTCACTCCTTAATACTCCATAGGACAAAAAGATAGGTATATTGGGATAGCTAGTTCCTCAACACAGAAAATAGAAGTCTCCTCACCTGTTATGATTTCCAGATCATAATGTTCTTTTAATCACCTGGAAATCCAGAAGGATGGATTCATATGCAAAGGGTATGGCATTCAGACCAAATCCATTGTCATGAAGCTAATGATGTGCAAGTGAGAATGTGCTCATTAACTAAGCAAACAAAATAGGTGTGCAATGTGTAATATGACTAATTAACATAGTAGCAATGAATATGCAAACAATATGAAAGTATGTCAAAATAGCACATGTTCATCAAGTATAGCAAATAGGTCGATAAAGAAGTAACTATCTGAAATAAACATAATTTAACAAAACTAACACCATAATCAGTAGGTCAAAATAAACAAGTATGTGAAATTTCAATCAAATTGGACAAGGAATTCTCTGCGAGCCGAGGGGTCGTCTAGTGGGTTCGGTGAGCTTTCGGTGGTTTTCTCGGCTAGCCAAGAAGGCTGCCGAGCTACCCGTTATGGTTTCTGGGTTTTGGTTTTTGGTCAGAAAGTCAGGTTTGGTGGGCCGAGTTTGGGCTCGGTGACAAATCCAGGGACCTAAAAATCCCTCTGTGACCCTCAACGGGCACTCGGCGCTGCGAGTAGGTTTTGGTGACATTTCCAGGGGCCTAAAAAACTGTCTGTGGGGCTCGGAGAGCTCTCGGCAAGCCGAGTGGGTCGCCGAGAGCTCTTGGAGGTGTTTGACGAGCCGAGGAGGTCGCCGAACCTCGCGATTTGCACAATTCTGTCTATTTTTGCATCCTCTTGAACTTTAAACACAAAACATGATTTAGTAACCTCACATAACTTTGAATTCCACTCAAAACCCAATACGTAAACTTAGCAAATCATAACTCAAATCAAACTTACCATGCCCTAGCTTTAAAACTCAGAAAATTAGTTTAGAAAATTATGAATATACTTCATACTCAAAGAAAGTAACCTTGTACACTTATTAAAACCATAAATAAGGTTATACTTGAATACTTACCTTGATTTGAAGGTTGGTGTAGAGAATTACACCTCTTGCTCTTTTTCTTCTTCTCCAAGTGATGATTCAACCTCCCAAGGCCTTGTGCTTATATAGGCACTTAGGAGCTGTAGGATTAGAAACTATGGAACTCTAATCTTAGCCCTTAGATTAGTTAATTTGAATCTTAACCCTTATATTAGTTTTCCAGCCAATATTGGTTTCTTTCTAAGTTGATTTCTTACTATTTCTGTTTCAGAATCCTAGCTTTATTACTAACTTAGTTTATAGAAAATCCTTACTAATTCTTAGTTTTTAATCTCAGCCATTAATTGGAGATTGAAAGCTCCTACAAGATCCTATCCACATGTTTTAACTTTAGAAGTTATGATTGTGTGTACCGTACCTAGTTTCCTAATTGTACAACCCACCAATCACAATCGGTCAAAAGTCAAATAGACAGTTGTTATTAAAATTTAAATTAACCCCTAATTTTCTATTATTTACACATTAGCCCTAGTATTTTGTTTGGGTTATTACACTAAATGGCTAGGCGCTCGCCTAGGCACACTCAGCCTAGGCAACCCTTGCCTAAATCCTTAGAAAACCGCCTAGGCGCCTAGACGACCGCCTTTAATAACATTGGCCAAAGAGGTTGTCTATAATGGGTCACTATGAAGATTTTAATATAAGATGATGCCGCCGCTGATGGTGGTGGTGGTGGTGGGTGATGCAGCCTAATAGAGGTTTTATCTTATTTGCATAATTACTCGTGCTTTCGACTTGTGATTTTGAATTTGTTTGACATAAGAAGTGACTTAAATTGTCTTTTGTCTCATAATTTGAAGTTTTCTTGTCCTTGAATTTTTCTAGAGGAAGGGTCATCTACACATTTGAGCCATTTGAGAAGCCTACACTCTGCTATCAGGTCCTAGATGATAATGGTTAGCCCATTATATGTAACAATTTCAATTAGGCTTTTAACCCTTGGTGTGAATCTCATCTGAGCCCTCTTTGAAAATGTTAACACATAATTGGCTAACCATTGTCATCTAGGACATAGTAGGTATTTGCTTCTTAGTGGGGATTGTCTATTTTCATTATTTTTTCCCTGGATGGTGGAATTGTTACATTCTTTGTTGGAGTATTTCACATTTAGTGTGCTAGTATCTACTTATGGAGGTGATCAGTAAATTAGTACTGTTTTCTTGATGACTTTCTTTTTACCCTAGAATTATGCACCTACCTAATCAGTCATACGTACTCTGGCTGGTGGCCTTGTATCTTTTTTTTTTTTTTTCATACGTACTCTGGCTGGTGGCCTTGTATCTTTTTTTTTTTTGATAATTAACATTTCATTAATCATCAAAGTGGAAAAATACAAGAACTGTACATAAGAAAATCACGAACTGTGATCTAAACAGAA
>JAUPMG010000019.1:6527429-6550514 GCA_031762675.1 Pachysandra terminalis
TATGCCATGGAATGATGGAGAACTGTCAGGCTGAGGGGCTTGCTCATGAGTGTAGGTTGGATACTGCTGTAGAAGTTGCTGTGCATCATGAAAGGAAATTATCTGTGAGCCTGATAAGCACTACCAGAGAAGATCATTTTCCTGATACAGAAAATAAGATGAAAGATAATCTACACTTATCACCCTGCTATGAACAGCCATCTTTACCTGAAATGAAATTGGCATCAGAGGATTGTCAGGATGAGGTTGCTCATGATAGTAAGTTGGGTACTGTCGTAGAAGTTTCTGTGCATCATGAAAGAAAATCTTCTGTGAGCCTGAGAATCCCTATCAGAGAAGATTGTTCTTTTGATATTAAAAGTACGATGAAAGATAATTCAGACTTTTCACTCTGCCATGAACAACCATCTTTACCTGAAACGAAAATTATATCAGAGGATTGCCAAGAAGAGGGGCTTGCTCATGATAATAGGTTGGGTACTGTTGTAGAATTTGCTGTGCATCATCAAAGAAAATCTTCTGTGTGCCCGAGTATTTCTATCAGAGAAGATTGTTCTTTTGATATGGAAAATAAGATGAGAGATAATTCAGACTTTTCACGCTGCCATCAATTAACATCGTTACCTGAAACAGAAATGGCATCAGATGGCTCACAGTTATCTGGACAGTTTGAAAAGGAGAGTGCTAAGGTTATTGAATCTTCAAAATTGGAGATGAATCATACATCTATAGCATCGGAAGTTGTTCTGGCAAAGAGGATGCCTAAGAAGTCTATGAAGATTTCAGAAATCAAGCTGACCAAATTATATAGGAAACATAGTAATGTAGGACTATCCACATCTTCAAAGGTCCAAAAAAAAGTTTTTCAAGAGGGTAGAACTTGTTTATCTTCAAGAAGAGGCCAGAAATGCCATAGAGGTACAAAGAATGAATGTAGTCGCAAGAAATCTTCGTCTGTCAACTCTTCCCTGCATCAAAATGTGAAGCGGTCCAAATTTAAGAAGTTTCAGTACCAATGTGGTTCTGAAGATTTGGATCTGGTAAACCATGAAGGAAAAGATCCAAAGAAGCTTAACCATGATAAAATTAGTGATGAAGCCCCTTTGCAAGCAAACAATAGGTCTCTGAACTCTCAAACTTGCAAAAAGATTGTGAAGTCAGAAAATCCTGAATTCCTCAATGAACATGGTCGGAAGAGATTGAATGGATGTCAGATTGATGATGATGACCTTTTGATTGCAGCCATAATAAAACCCAAAGATTTCAGCTCCAAATCCGAATCGTCTACTCCTAAAACAAAGCCCTTTAGCTCAAAGGGTGTGAGAAAGCTCAAGAATCATAAGGGTAGTTGCAAGTTGCTTCCCCGAAGTCTTGGTAAGGGTGGAAAGCACTATATTGATGGGAAGTGGTTTTCCTCAGGAACCAGAACTGTGCTGTCCTGGTTGATTGATTGTGGGGTTGTATCATTGAATGATGTGATCCAGTACCGGAGTCCAAAAGATGATGAAGTGGTAAAAGATGGTTGGGTTACTAGAGATGGGATCATTTGTAGGTGTTGCAATAAGGTGCTTCCCCTGTCCGAGTTTAAGGTTCATGCTGGCTTCAAACTGTCTCGGCCATGTTTGAATCTCTTCCTGGAATCTGGTAAACCATTTACTTTATGCCAGCTTCAGGCTTGGTCAGCTGAATACAAGGTGAGGAAAGGTGGCATGCGAGTGACACAAACTGACGAGTTTGATCAAAATGATGATACATGTGGACTCTGTGGTGATGGGGGTGAGCTGATCTGCTGTGATAACTGCCCATCTACTTTTCATCAGTCATGCTTGTCCACACAGGTTTGTCTTTTGCCAGTTCTACACTTGAACATAGTATCTGTTATGCTATTTTTTTTTTAAGACCCCATCACCTGTTCCAGTGGAGAAAAGATAACTTTACATTCAAGAAAGGAGAAAAAAGGCCCGACTACACGAAGAGTGTACGTCGGCAGAAAACAAGGAGCAACAAAAACTATTCAATGCTACTTGATTACAAGAGAACACCACTCCCCCAATCAGAAAAACTCTATACATTACAGCAATTTGTCAAGCTATGCATGTTCTATTTTATCTTGTTTTTCCTGCATCTAAACAATTACATCTACAGTTTGCGATCGTTAATGGTTTAAGTTGGTCATGTCTGTTGATATGGCTTCACTTGTGCCACTTCATATAAGTGTTTTAAAAGCTGGACCAGATTGACAGTCCGACAAGCTTTGACCAAAAATTTCTATAAAATAGGTTTGGTTCATATTGAACCATTATCTTTAACTGAACTGATGGTTCGATCACTAAATCAACCAATTTTCTGTTCATGTGAAACAATAAAGGTATGATACGTTGATTACTCCAAATCATTTTGTAAAATAGAAAGAATGTCTGAAATAGAAGACTTGGAATTTGGACAATGATTGGAGTTAGTTCCTTATCTAAAGGGATTCCGATCCATTTCCAATACTAAAAATTAGGATTCTTTAATATTTGGTAGAATTAGATTTCTAGTTCCTTATCTAAGAGGACATGTGTTACCAATCATATAAAGTACAAATTTAGAACATGAACCGATACGTGGTTTTGAAATTTGATGTTAAAATTTATAGTTTTAGTTAGGCATAAATGTCCTAATATTGTTGTTCCTACAATAGTATGTTTTGTTTAACTTAAATGGTCTTGCAAAGTTATCCCTGGCATTTTGTTGTATTTAAAAGTTTTCAAAAAATGGCTACTTTGCTGCTGTTGCTTGAATCAATCATTTAAATTTTAATATGCAAATGGAATCTCAACCTTGTATAAATTGAGAATAAAGGGTTTATGCCCTAGAAGGGAACAAATCATAATTCTAATAGTGTTAAGTATCATATTATACTATTACTAATTTACTGCCATGCAGTTAATAATCTTTATCATATTTTTGAATTTTGCTAATTAGTGCCCGTTTGCATGGCTTCGGTGGAGAAGTGCTTCAAGAGTACTATGCGATCGACGTGTTCTACACTTCTACTCACATGAAAAGGAAAACTGTATAGGACAACCATTAGGACTGCTATGATATGCATAGAATGAACATTGCTGAGATGAATGTGTGGGAAGACTAAGAAAGATAAGGTGAGGAATGAACATATTCAAGGTTGTTTGGGTGTTGCTCAATTAGGAGATAAGATGAAGGAAAGTAGGTTAAGATGGTTTGAGCATGTAAAGTGAAGACCTACGGAAGTGGCTGTGAGAAGGTGTGAGAGAGATATTATCGAAGGTTCTAAGAGGGGGAGAGGAAGACCCAAAAGAACCTGGATAGAGTCAATCAAAAAGGATATGCATACTTGTAATTTGATTGAAGATGTGTTTTTTGATAGATTGGGATGGAGGAACAGGATTCTTGTTGCCGACCTCAACTAGTTTGAACAATAATCTAATTGTTTTTTCTATAACAAGTTGTGAGACATGAACTTATTACCTTTTTTTTTGAAATTTTTAATGCAAGAGCAATAAAAATTTGTCATTGATTAGTCATTTTTCTTTTTAATTAATATGTAATTATATTCATAAATAAATGTGTAAACAAATTCTGAAGTAGGGCAAATTTCATCCTCTTAAGCTTTGCTTTCAAGTATGATTTCTCGCTTCAACTATAGTTATTTACATTTTCACCCATAAAACCAGAATTATGGTACATGAAGTCCCTCAAATAAAATTTAAAACAAAGTGACCCTTGTTGAAGCAAGTATGCAAATTATCTGGCCAAGGGTTCTCTAGTGCGTACTCGTACTGAAAATTATTTAGCAAATTTTAATTTCTTCCTTAAATTTTATTGATACTGTGATTTCTCTCCTTGAGTCATCCATTTTTTTTGGTAATCCGCACCAATGGTACAATGACCACCTCCCCATGGGGAAGTCATGGTCATTGGTAATCCTGAGCAATGGTGAAGGCAAGAATTATTCCCAGGTCTAGGGAGTGACATCAATGTGGCTCTATTGGTCTGACAGGTTGACACCTTTCCTTTTAACTGTCCATTTACATCTCTATCCTAAAGTTTTGTTGCAATAGCCACTTCAATGCATTTTCAACATTTGAATCACAAAATTTATGGAGCCAAAGATGATGTTATCAATTTTCCTAGGCGAGGCTCAGCAATAGACCTGCCTATCGCCTAGGCGATATTTTTTTTTAAAGGAGCCTGCAGTAAATAAATACATATATAGCATTTATAAAAACGGAATATGCCAATAGTTTGAAATAACAATTAGCATGACATGATTTTTACCGATCTAGCCTAACGTGATGAGCAATCATATAATAAATTTACTAAGGTTTGAATGAAATAAAATCCATTAAAAAATTCAGGTTAAAGAATCATAAAAAATTAAATCAATAAAGCTTGGATGTTTTATTAGGGTTAGAGTGACTAGTGACTTGGATGCTTAAAAGTTAAAATCAATAAAGCTTTAAGTTGACCTGCATAAAAGATATAACATATTAACATCATTAAATTTCATTGATAATATTAATTAAACTAAAATACTAATTAGAACTAATACTAATTAAAATATAAAAATCCACATTGCACAATGGGCAACCGCCCTGGTGGATTAGGCGACTAGGTGGTCGCCTTGTTGTGTAGGCTGTCACCAAAGTGGACTAGGCGGTCGCCTTGTCGCCTAAGTGGCTAGGCACTTGCCTAGGCACACTTAGCCTAGGGCATCCTTGCTTGAATCCTTAGAAAACCGCCTAGGCGCCTAGACAACCGCCTTTAATAACACTGGCCAAAGAGGTTGTCTATAGTGGGTCACTATGAAGATTTTAATAGAAGATGATGCTGCTGATGGTGGTGGTGGGTAATCCAGCCTAATAGAGGTTTTATCTTATTTGCATAATTACTCGTGTTTTCGACTTGTGATTTTGAATTTGTTTGACATAAGAAGTGACTTAAAATGTCTTTTCTCATAATTTGAAATTTTCTTGTCCTTGGAGGCCTTGGATTTTTCTAGAGGAAGGGTCATCTACACATTTGAGTCATTTGAGAAGCGTACACTCTGCTATCAGGTCATAGATGATATGGTTAGCCCATTATATGCAACAATTTCAATTAGGCTTTTAACCCTTGGCGTGAATCTCATCTGAGTCCTCTTTGAAAATGTTACACATAATTGGCTAACCATTGTCATCTAGGACTTGGTAGTAGGTATTTGCTTCTTAGTGGGGATTTTCTATTTTCATTTTTTTTCCCTGGATGGTGGAATTGTTACATTCTTTGTTGGAGTATTTCACATTTAGTGTGCTAGTATCTTCATATCGAGGTGATCAGTAAATTATTATTGTTTTCTTGATGACTTTCTTTTTACCCTAGAATTGTGCACCTACCTAATCAGTCATAAATACTCTGGTTGGTGGCGTTGTATCTCACTTTCACCATGTCAATTATTTTAAAATCAGAAACGAGACTTTCTATTCAATGTAATGAGAATTTACACATGACTAGGCGCTCTAAAAACCAGGCCTGACCCTATACCTAGAAAAGACTCCATCAAGAGCTAAAAAACGTGGAGGGGGTCAACTCCCACTAACTCCGGAATGATAGGCACCTTCTCTTCAAGATTTTGTCCATTTGGGCAGCAAATTGTGCGAATTGAGGTACATCTGTCGCCGAAAACCCTGGCACAGTGCTCCTACACTTGCAGCAAACAGAAGAAGGGTCCAGCTTTCAGAGGGTGAGGACCCTCTCCTCAGAAGAGCTGGAACTCCCAGAAGAATAAAGTTCACTGAGGCCCTTGGAAAGGCCCAATCAACCCCAAAAAGAGATGAGGAAAACCCATATGATTCTGACCGATCCACAATAAATGAAAAGATTCTCTACAGTTTTTATGTTAGTCCGTGATCATGCATCTGCTAGGGATAGGAAGTCGTTTACTTCACAGGTGATCAATCTTGAGGAATGAGGGTTTTATTTAGCAATAGGCATGAAATAAAAATCTCCAGAAGTCATCTGATAGGTACCTGACAGAAAACTTTCCCTTTGCATCAGAAGCTCAGACTCTACTATTTTTATCACCATCCATTCCTTCCAGTTCCTCTAAATGATGCAAAAGCTTTGACATTCAACAGCCTCCCTGCTCAACAAATGCATCCTGAAACGAGTGAGTCCAGATGATAAGTTTCCTTGAAATATTTGGAGGTAACGATAGGAGCACAGGTCACGTAACCTACCAGTTCCATACCAGTTCATCATCCCAAAACCAAATAAGCTCCTTGGAACCCACCCTAAACTTCATCCCTTTTAAAAGAGTGTCATGTATCTTCACGATATCCTTCCAATCTGAACTTCCTAAAACTGTCATTCTCGTATTATTTTTATTTAAAAGATGAAGTTGAAGGACCTTGCCTATTCTATCCATGGCTTATGATATATAACTTATGCAAGGTTTTTAGATCAATGTTTATGCTTTTGAATTGTATATAAAGTTAACCTAATCTCATTTCTTTACTTCAGGAGCTCCCAGAAGGCAGTTGGTATTGCCCAAACTGCACTTGTCAGATTTGTGGAGCTGTTGTCAACGAGGAGGCTTCAAGTTCGTTTGTCATACTAAAATGCTCACAGTGTGAACAAAAATGTAAGCTTTTCCTCTCTTTAATTTTTTTTTTTTTTTTTTTTTTGGGGATGAAAAGCAGTAGTTTATTAATAGTAGAATGGAGACAGAAAATACATAATGATAACACCGTAAGTCAGTCAAAGAAAAGGCAGAACTAAAAGGTTAGCAGCCAAAAGCTGCCAACAGAAAGAAGGATCATCTATTAAACTAGGAACAACCAGTTGTGTGTGCAAAGAATTTGGAGGGATTGGTATTGGGAATTTAGATAACAGAAACGTTGCCTTGTTTAGAGTGTGTGAGGAAAGAATTTGGAGAGATTGTAATTGGGAGTTTAGATAACAGAAACCTTGCCTTGTTTAGCAAATGATTGTGGAATTTCATTGAGTATAAAGAATTAAAGATAGCCTTGGATAGTTGGTGATAAAAAGTAAGTATAAAATTGACAGAAATTGTTGGGATCTTAATAGGAAAGTACCCATGCTCAGCCCCTGAAAGTATATTTTAGATTTATCAGATCCTTTTTGTCCTCATATCGGGGCTGGGGTGGGTGATGGTACCAGAATCAGATTTTGGAAAGCTTTATGGTGGGGTGAAGTTCTTTCGAAATTTCCTGTAGTTCTTGGTGCAGTCCCCTATAAAAAGTTAAAACTATTTGGTGTCAGCAGTTCTTGCATCTTCCTCCACAGGTTTATCTTGAAATCTTTTTTTGAGGGGGATCTACGTCTTGCCACTTTGGCCCAGTTGGCATCTTTAGTTGAATCCCTCAAGGTTACTTTTATTGATCCTAACGGGACTGACCACAAAATCTGGATTTTAGATCCCAAAGGCAGGCATTTATATTCCTCTAAATCCTTATTTGGTCATATTTGCACTCTCTAGGTGAATCCATTCCTAATTTTCCCTATAGATTTTGGAGGACACCTAGTCCTGCCACAGTGAAAACTTTTATGTTGAATTTCATTTGAAGAAAATCAATACTTGAGATATTCTCCAAAAGAGAAGAAGGTTGATGGCCTTATCCCCAAGTGTGTATATGATGTGTATGGAGAGGGAATCTGCTAACCAATGATTCATACATTATTACATGGCTTCTAGGGTGTGAGACTTCTTTTTGCATATATAGCCGGGTTATCATTTGGATGTTGCCACCCTTTTAGTGGCATTTTAAGGGCCTCAGAAGTTGGGGAAAATGCCTTTATCGGTCCCTTTGCCATGCTGTGTTATGGGGAATATAGGAGAGAGAAATAGTAGGATGTTTGAGGACAAATCTTCCAATTTCCAGGGTTGAATCGATAAAATCATGTTTATGGCAGCAAGCTGGGTATCTATGCTGGAAGACTATAAAGCCCATGGATTAAATAATGACAGATTGGAACCCGATTGTCCTTTCTAGCTCACCATGTACTTCTACTTCTGGGAAATGGTTTCCCCCACCATTTGGGTGTAATTTCTAAGTGTCAAATTTAACTTTGGTGGTTTTTTGTTAGGCATCCAAGAAGATCATGCATCGATAGTGCGTTTAGAGACGACAATGGAAACGGGTTACACTTCTATTCAGATTCAGTAGAAGAAGATTTTGACATTAAAGCTGAAGAGCCCTTTCATTTAGCCTCAAGGTAGCAAGTAAATTGGAGATGAACAATCTGATTGTGAAACGGGACTCCTCAACAGTCATTAATTGGGTTAGACCTGGCGGTATGGACTCTTGGAGGCACTCAATTCACCTTAAAATGGCCAGTTCCATTGCTACCAGGTTGAATATTTCTTTTAATTGGACTCATAGATGTGCCAAGAGTTGACTGATAAGCTAGCAAAGAAATGGGCTGCTAGAGATAACATGGCTTTAGTGACGAAGCATTTTGATTTAGGGAAGCTTATTTAATACTTTATGTTGTTGCTTTTCCCTAACTACTGTAGTTTTCTATTTTTTATCTTCTTTGTTCTTTCTTTTAGCAGTCTTGGGACTACCTCATCACCAGATTGCTTCTTTATATCTCTTGATCACTAATACAATGACTCTTTCTTACTGATTGAAAAAAAAAAAAAAAAGAGAAAAGGAAAACATCTGGCCATCTCCATATATCATTGCCTCACAAAGTAACACGCCCTCGATGGTATGCCCTAAGAAACCCCCTGGCTAGAGAATAGGCTTGCTCATTTTCAGACCTAAGCATGTGTGGGAACAAAATGTTCAAACCTTAAGCTAAATGAGCTAAATAAATAAAATGGGCCAAACGCTAGGACTCTTATGAACTAGCAGGCAAAGAGATGATCATAACTGAATCCTCCTTCCCCTAAAGATCCGTGTATTCGTAAAATATGGCATCAATCCAATGAACAACACAAGCATCTCACCCCTAACTGCATTCCTCTCTTCTACTGAACTGGAGAAAGCCTCAAGGACAAGACCATGGTGCTCCCTGAAAATGCCACCAATCCTCAAAGGTTTTGGGTTGCCTAACAAACACCCATCAAAGTTGAGCTTGATAGTCTCCTTCAAGGGCTTTCAACTTAACCAATTCATAATCGTTACCCAACGTCTAGTAACCTCAGATACCGGTATATCCCTAAACTTTGGTGGGATGCAGCCCCACAATATTTCCATACCCAGGGTAGCGTCTAAGTCTTGGCTTGTGTATTTTCCAAGATCCGTCTGTTCATTTCGCTCCACAATGTCCAAAGAACAGTATACATTGGCAGTCCCCTTTTCCCTAAAAATGGAAATTTCCATTGAGCGAGTAACGAAACAATGCTTCTTTGTAGTACCCAATCAGTCCCAATTGTCCTCAAGAAATAGGCAAATAACATACCTTCCTGGCAAGGTGAAAATGAATAAACATTTGATCCATGGATTCCCCTTTTCTCATACACATGAAGAAAACCTGTGGTGGTAACACAAGGTACTTCCAGCTCCTCTGGAGGATATCATGGGTGTTGATCTTATAGAGAGCAGTGGTCCATTCAATCTCTTGATTTTTGGGTGGAACAAGAGACTTCCTTAACTGATAATTTTGGAAAGAAACAGGAGGGTGATTTGTGTCTCTATGGATAATTAAGAGGAGAGATCGAGTACAGGGTCTCCCTTTTGGGTCAAAAGTCCAAATAGGGGTATCAATGGAGTATAGATCAATGAAGACATCCTTGCGGTAATGGAATAGGGCTACCAACTTCTACAAATGAGCTGGTTTAGGGTATCTCGTAATTGTGAGATTCCAAACCATGCCAGTAGGGGATCAGTTTGCGATCAATAAATCCTATGGATTCATAATCAAAAAGAATTTTCCCCTCTAACTATTCATATATATATATATATATTTTTTTTTTTTTTTGGAACTAAACATATAATATATCTCAAATGCCATTGGATGACCTGAAAGTGGTACTTAGGGGGCATTAAAATTTAAAATCTCTACTGAAATGAATTTATTTAAACATCACATTGGTGTCATCTTATAAAATCTAAACCAATTTTCAATTTGTAAACTTGAAAGTCTTTGTTAAAAATTCACATTTAAATGATCAATACACACACACACACACACACACACACACACACATATTTGTGTATATGTGTGTGTGTACTGTGTAGAGAGAGAGAGAGAGAGAGAGAGAGAGAGAGAGAGAGAGAGAGAGAGAGCGACGATTGTCTAGTCAAACCCTCCAGACAAAGAAATTTGGTGAGGTGGGTAACTCACACATGGAAGCTTATATAGAGAACCCCACTTCTCCATATGTACTCTCAACCAGGAGGGAGGGCCACGGCCACGATTGTCTTGTGAAGCCCTCCAGACAAAGAAATTTGGTCAGGTGGGTAACTCACACATGGAAGCTTATCTAGAGAGAACCCCACTTCTCCACGTGTACTCTCAACCAACCCTAGGTTGCCTATCAAGTTCCAATCTCAAAGACATTTTCCATGTGGCATAAAGGGCTCACCTAAAATAATTTATTTCTTTATATTAAATTTAAGAAACATTAAAAAATTGCATGGCCATTAATATATGTGACAAAACCTAATATAGGTCAAATTATTGTCCATATGGCTATTCTAGATGGTCCCTTGTCAAATCGATAATTTGGATTGGCCTGATCATTCTTTTTTTTTTGATCGATAACGAAAGATAGGATTAAGAAAAGAGGATTTACAACAAAAGGGGAGACAGATTCCCCAAGACAAGGAACCATAGCAGCTCCCAAAAACCAGAAAAAACTTAATAACAAAACCGCAGAAACAGAGAGTCCTCAAAAACATCAAATCCATCCCCAAACCACCCTCTACATCTCGGCTATTGACCCCCAACATCTGATAATGTCCATCAATGGGATATTCTTGAATTTCGGAAGCACTCCAGCCCAAGCGGCTGTAGACCCCATAATAATGTCAATAAGAGAGCTAGCCTTCGTCCAACAACCATAAAATTTTTTTTGTTCCGTTCACCTCAAATCTCCCAAAGAATGGAAATGAATAAGATCCGATAAAGAAGCCGCCCCTTCTTCCCAAGGGATGGGAAACACCACTGCACAAGAAGATCCCTCACAAACCTAGGTGGAACCCATTCCACCCCAGTGCTCTTGGTGAAAAAACCCCAAATCATCATATCATACTCACATGAGAGGAATAAGTGATCCATGGATTCTCCATCTTTCAAACACATAACACAAACCTGTGGTGATAAGGCCATATCATTCTTCCATGTGGCCAAAATGGTCTTGTCTCAGAACAAGGAGGGAGGGTCACGATTGTCTAATGAAACCCTTCAGACAAAGAAATTTGGTGAGATGGGTAATGCACAAATGGAAGCTTATATAGAACCCCACTTCTACATGTGTACTGTCAACCAACCCTAGGTTGCATACCAAGTTCAAATCGCAAAGACATTTTCCATGTGGCATAAATGGCTCACCTAAGATAAATTCTTTCTTTATATTAATTTTAAGAAACATTAAAAGAATTGGATGGCCATTAATATATGTGACAAAACCTAATATAGGTCAAATTATTGCCCATTTGGCTAATCTAGATGGTCCCCTATCAAATTGATAATTTGGATTGGCTAGATCATTCTTCCATGTGGAAAAAATGGTCTCGTCTCAAAACAGCTAACTAATGTTGGCGAGGCAGACAAAAAAACCTTTCACCTATATGTGTGTGTATATAATCAAAATAGAGAATTTTATTCATGTACATGCATGGTTTGTGCAGTTTCCATTAGGGCTTCGACCTGGGTTGGATTGGGATAAACGTGAGCCCAACCGTCGAAGTAAAACTATCAGTCAGTGGCCCAATATGAGCCCACCTTCAACCGAGGTTACCTCCTAACCCTATCCCATTGCAACCCTGCACTCAATTTGGTTTGATGTATGTTCGATTGAGGTGAGTCAGGTAGGATTAGGTTGGGAGAACTAGATTATTCAGGTAAAATTAGGTTGGGAGAACTAGGTTATTTAATATTATTTATGATAAAACCGTGCCTGATGTGTTGTAAACTTGGTAAGTTAAACAAGGTCCATAACGAACTTTGATATAAATTTTTATTCTTCCTATAAAATATTAATCATGTAAATTATGTGCATAAATTACTAGATCGTTATTTTCCTTTGCACATACACGTGTCTGGTTGACCCCCTTACCTGATGCCTCAACCCCACCTCAGGTCAGGTTGAGTTGGGTTTGGATTGGGTTGGGCTCAACGCGCCTGAGTAGCACACCTAGTTATACAATTATGTGCATTTTGTTTCCACTGACTGTGGGTACCTTACCTTCTATATTGCATCATTATGATCTGTTCTGTTTTCCGTATCTTCAATTAGTTGGCAAATGAGGTCCCGAGGCTGTAGAAATTTGGACGCGTAGCGTGTCTCTTTTTGCCAGTTTGCTTTCTATATTGTACTTTATCCTGTAACTTTAGTTGTTTACATTTCCTGATATTGTGTTTTTGTGAACAGATCATAAGTCATGCATCAAAGAACTGGGCATAAATAAAGGAGAAGCACTCACCAGTTTGTGGTTTTGTGGAGGAAGCTGTCAAGAAGTATGTATTATCTTTCTAAGTTCAAGTTTTGAAGAAAAGGAATACAGTAGGTCTATTTTTTTTTCCTGAAAAAGTTTAATTTTAATAGAGCATAAGAACTTGAAATATATGTGCGTATTGAATCTTCTGGAACACTTGGTTTATATTAGCTCTTTTGAGATGGAAAATAAATAATCCTAGCTTATTACTGACATGTCAGTATCATACAATGCCATGTTGGCCCTGTTGGGCCTGGAGGTAGGGTGGAGATGAAGAAATTGGATAGATATTGTTCACGGTGATAATTGTGTCTTTATGTCTCTATGCAATTAGTGTATCTGAATGACTGTAATATGATACCTGATATGCTGTCCCAATTTTGAAGGGCATCACTATTATGTTAACAGAAATGAATGCCTATTGTCATCTGGTTATGGAAATTTGGTTCTAAATAACAGGATCAGAAGAGCAGTATGGGTTCATTTCAATGAATTTGATAAACTGGAATTTTGAGATACCAAAGAAGTGGAGTAGTATATGTGACTATGAGTTGCTCCAGAAATATAATCCAGATGCTATTATATTCTTTTTCTTTTTGATGAATAACATCAAATGATATGTGTGTATATATATATATTTATGCATAGATGAAAAGGTACAAAATATATATAATATGTCCGAGGTGGACAAACAGAAAATCTGATTAGAGTGCTAAAGCCGAAACCAGTCCTAACCATAAAGATTGAGATGTTCCTATGGAAAGGAAAAAAACAAAGAAGAAAACAACCTCACTCCCCAGCCGGTGGCATATCCTTCGGGGAAATCTTTACAAACGGATAATCTCTCAGCAGCCCTCCCTTAACGAGAAAATCAGCTACATCATTTCTTGACCTGGGAACATGGCTGGAAGAAAATAATCATATCATGAGATAAGTAGAGAGCTAGGATGCAGAAATGCCCAAGACTCCATGAGAATGTAGAGGAAGTCAACCAAGATATCACAATCTATGAGTCACTGTCACTCCCCAAAACCAGTAGCACAAATCCTTATGCGGAAGGCATTTATCCCAAGGCGCAACCTTCGGGTTCCATTGCTGAAACGCGGATTGCCATATCACCTTTATTAAATATTCAGAGTGCAGAAGTCAAAGACACAAATAAGATTACATAAACTCTCGTGACTTCAGAAGAGTCGCAAACACAATATTCAAATTACAATAATTATAACCAAACTCTACAATACAATATACTACCTATATCCTCCAACATCACCAACTAGGAATGAATTGCTGTCTCGAAGCGAACCAGCCTCCAGTCTCTATCGGTTCCCACTCATCATAACCTGCAACATGATAAGTCACGTAACCTTGGAATGCCCAGTAAGACCATATCTGTCGTCCATCCTCATAAGATATTATTTAGCAAATAATACTCAAAGCAAATCCAATTCAGTTATACAAGATAAACCAAGTCTAACCATAATGAGTTACTGGATGACAATGATAGGCAATATGATATGATAACATGCAGATGCCCTAAATGAGATGCTCAAACAAGAATGCAAGTATGATATGAATGATGAACTAAGCTCATGTAACTAGTTAAGCGCTCCCATTCTTCCAATTCAATTTCAATAACAAATTTTGGGTATTGGCCACTAGGAATTGCCGGAAGTCCCCTCCTCATTTCAGGCCATGGCGAGGGACACCATAATGCTATTTAGGAATTCTAACCAATGCTAGCTTTAGAGTGTATAACACTCACGGGATTCCACCCACCATATTCACCACCTCCCGGGCACACTTAACCATTACATAAGCCTAGCATGAGATGCATTATTAACTAAGAACCAAATGATAGTTTCCCACGGAAACTATCCATGTGCCCATACACGCGGATAATCCGATTAGGTGCTATCATTAGATTCCCAGGTGTTATCTACACTACACAATCAATTTACAATTTTAGCTATCAAGTTCAGATTATACCAATGTCATTATGATCAAGTTCAAGGGTGAGTGATGGTTACAAACTATCATGGAACCTTGGGTTGATGATTAGGATCAACGTCGAGACCGTAAACCAAATACTAGTGCAAACAATACAAGTCCACATCACTTTCCAACCCACTAGTTCCAGTTACTATATACCTATGTATGCAAGGTAAGTGAGGTTAATTCGACAATCTAATCAATGGTATGGGCCTATGGGGCATACCATGAGGCTCAAAGGGTGTTTCTCACAGGTAGGGTTAAAGCCATGCTACCACCCTTGACTCATTGAGACTAATTCTCAATACTCATGGTGTACCCCAACCCAACTAACATGAGGTGATACTCAAGGTGATTATGTACAGTTAGGGTTAGGTCTATTTGGTCATACGATGCAAATATCAATCAACACAATTAGGTCTAGGTCTATTTGGTCATACATTGACCTTATTACGATGTCAAATCAAGGTGGGACCAATTCCCAATCAATACAAATCAAAAACCAAACTAAAGGTTCAAGCTTGCAGATCTTGCCTCCGTTGGTACCCTCACCGATGTACTGGTGGGTACCGATGGGGGTTTTTACTCTGTTGTTAAGGCCATGTCGATACCCTCACCGGTGTACCAGTGGGTACCGACCAAGCCTATTGTGTTTCCTTTTCTGGGTTTCTTGATCTCGAGATATAGATCCCAGATCTAATTTTGGGTTATTCGTAATGGTCTCTAAATCAATCCTATAGGTCATAAGGCTTACCAAACCATCATTCGCATACAAATCATCAATCAGCTCGATTAAACAACAAACCCTAACACGTTCAAATCCAAACCAGATCTATGATTATTTTAAAAATCAATCCTATACAAATCCAACCTTAACAATATCTTAATCAGACTATACAGAAAATGAGACTTACCTTCTCCTAATCTCCTTGGGTTGAGATCTAGATCTGAGCTTGCTTGCTCCATCTTCTAGTTCCTCCATTCTTTCTGTCATGAGTTCCTCTCCTTCTTTTTCTTCTCCAGTTCATCTTCTTCTCCTTCTTCTTTTCCAGATGGGACGACTGGGGTTAGGGTTAGGTTTTCTCTCTATTCTTTTCTCTTGAACGGCTAGGGCTTTTCTTCTTGTTTCTATTCTTTTGGTTTATCCTATCTATCTATCCAAGACAAAGGGGAGGGGTAAGGAAGGGATTATGGAAGTTTCCTTCCATCACAATCCATCCAACACATCCCCCACTTTTCCTCATCAAACGCAACGTTATTAATTTCATTCCTTTCCCCAAAGGTTCTATTAATTACTAATAGGCCCCAATCCTCATATATATATATATTTCAAAGTGAGTCCAATGCTCGTATTTATCTATTAGTTGCCTTAATTAACCTTATTAAATTCTGAAATCACCCAACTAGGTCACCTACTATTTATTTTAATTATTTCCAGCAATTATGGATTTAGTTTATTTAGGTTTGGGTCCTTGTAGTTACCCTCAACCTCCAAAGTATGAAATCCCTGGGATCTTGGTACCTTCAAGTCAATAGCCAGCACATATCTTTACACGAACTGAATCCCCAGTCCCAATAGGCCATGAGAAAGCATGAAGGATAGTTCTAGTGTGAGCCTAGAAAACACTACCCATTCCTGATGGCCCAAGATTACTCAACATGGAGCCATCAACGTTAAGTTTGATGACCCTAGTCCTCGGTGATCTCCATGCAGCACTAACAACTGCTACATGTGGTGATGATGTGGTTATATAAACCCAAACTATGAGAAAGTCAGATATCGAATCTCATCTAAACTCTTGATGTACCACCATTCAAGAAGCTCCCATCTGAATAATTGACTCAATGATTACTCTAGTGTTTCTCCTTCTATCCTAAAAATTTCTTATGTTCCTTTCTCCCCAAATCGCCCACATCACCGCCTGAAATAAAGCATTATACATCACCTTACCTCTCTTCCCAACCCCATTAACCTCCATTGATAAAAAAGGTGGATATGAGAAGGCTTGACCCACCCATATGAATCGCCTGTAGGAAGAAATCCCAAATGTGAAACGCAACTTTGCACCAAAGAAATAAGTGACCTACTATCTCCCCCTATCTCAAGCACATAACACAAACTTGTGGGGAAATCACCTAATGCTTCCTCTTCTTTGGAATATGGTCACATGTATTGATTTTGTACAAAATTGCAGTCCACACAAAAGCACTAATCCTAGGGGGTGCCCGGGCCTTCCAAAGGAGGCGAGGAAAGGGAGATGCAATGTGAATATCACTATTACTCCGAATGACAAGAAAAAAAAAATAACTGACACTGAAACCCCCCTTGAGTCAAATTTCTAGTGTCTCGGGTGTTGCTATCAACAACTATGTCCTTCAATTCCTCATCTGAGAGGGACCATCTTTGGTGAAAGGTAATTATTAGCAAGTATGACATTCAAGCGAATGGTCGGGATGCGAATCTGAATGCGAGGATTTTTGCGGCTAGTCCTTGGAGATCTGTTGTTGCTTTAGCACCTTTATTTATGTATGTGGTTCGTTGGTTGATTGGGGATGGGTCTTTAGTTTACTTTTGGTGGGATTTGTGGTTTGGGGATGTGCCTCTTTGTATTCGTTTCTCTAGAATTTTCAGAGTTGTACTCTCCCAATCCTCTTTGGTCAGTAATGTTCTTTCTTGGTCCAAGTCTGGTTTAGTTTGGAACCCTCCTCTTCGTAGAAATGTTAGGGAGGCTAAGATTGTCGAGTTGAGTGCTCTTTTCGTGTCCCTTGGGGAGGTTTTTGTGAGCCCTGAGTGGTTGGATTGGAGGATTTGGACTCTAGATCCCAGTGGTTTTTTTTTTGTGTCAGTCTTTCTTTAGTCACTTTAGATTTGACAGACTTGGGCCTCCGGCTCCTTTCTCGGCCCGGTCCTTGTGGTATCCCCCTATCCCAACTTGAGTTCGAGTTTTCAAGTGGATTGCCTTGCTTTATCGGATTAATACAGCGGACATGCTTCAAAGAAGAAGAAGGTATATGGCTCTATCACCACACGTGCTTTCTATGCAAGAAGGAAGTGGAGAATCTAGATCAACTGTTCATTCATTATCCTATAACTATTGAGATTTGGAGGTTTTTCTTCATAACATAGGGAGCGTTTGGCTGATGCCGGATGGCATTTGTCAGTTACTAGCCTAGTAGAGATTTCCGGGGTTAGCAGATTGGTGGATGATTCTTTTTGCTTAGTGTTCCGGGCTATCGTTTGGCATATTTGTAGGGAATAGAACATGCGGATTTTTCAGGATACCTCATCTTCGGTGGAGAGTGTGATTGAGGGGATTATGGCTTTTGTGATGTCATGGGCGGCCGTTAGGGGGCATTTTGCAGGTTTTTCAGCTTCAGACATTGTGAGAGAGTGGTATTCAATTTCGGTGAGTGCAGTGTGTTCTGCGCCCTCGTAGGTGTCTTGGTCCCCCCTCGGGCGGGTTGGGTGAAGCTGAATCACAACGGTTTCACCCCGGATATTTCAGGTCCCTCCGGGATAGGCGGAGTTTTCAGGGATTGTGGATGTCTTTTTGCCCCTCGGGCGGGTTGGGTGAAGCTGAATCACAACAGTTTCACCCCAGATATTTCAGGTCCCTCCGGGATTGGCGGAGTTTTCAGGGATTGTGGATGTCTTTTTGCCTTCTTTGGTTTGATTGGCGAGGAAGATGTAGTGAGGGCCTAAATGATG
This sequence comes from Pachysandra terminalis, assembly GCA_031762675.1. NCBI lineage: Eukaryota > Viridiplantae > Streptophyta > Magnoliopsida > Buxales > Buxaceae > Pachysandra > Pachysandra terminalis. Next base: position 6,545,763 of record JAUPMG010000019.1, read on the forward strand.
ACATTGATTACAGGCCTGAGGCATGGTAGAGCACAGGGGTATCAGTGGAGGTGTCATCTTCTATATGTGCATGGATGGAGAGATCTGCCCAATGCACTTGGAGTGTTACTCATTTGGTTCGTTTGGCTTTGTTGCTTCTGAAGGGTTGCTTCTATGGGGAAGAGTCGAGAAACCTTGAGGAGTACATACAGAATTTTGTAACTGAAATTTAATGAGTGGAAGCTAGTTGGTGGAAAGAATTAAGATTCCATAGGTCGAGGAAGGGGATTGTGATAAAATATATCTTTTTCTATATAAGTGGCAATTGGGAGTGTAACGAACACTTAAATCTCTAGAATTAAAGTTAATATCCCAGCAATTTTTCTTTCTACCGTATCAAAATCCTAGTTAAGAGGGACAACAAGTAGGAGAAGACACAAATTTTCATTGGGAGGTTGGTGGAGTGAACGATTACCAGTTTGTTGGAGCTACTTGGGTTCAAGAATGGAGCTCTTGATTTTGATAGGTTGCTTGAGCAATATTGCTTGATGGGAAAGTAGTTGTGATGATTCTCTTCAAAGGCTCACAACATTGTTAGCCTATGGTTTTCAGTTGTTTAAAACAAATATGGTATCCTAATGGTTTGGAGATTAGTACCCAGGCTAATACTAACTCAGCCCTTCCCAGTTCTTCTTATCCTTGCACTCATTCCACTCGTTCTTTTCAATATTGGAAATGATATTGAAATCGAATGCTAGATTGATTCCTGGGTTGAGTATTTTTGCTCCTCGCTTCTTTAATTAAATGTTGGGGAAGGATAAAATTTTGAGGTTCTATAACCCTTGGGTCATTTTTAATATTCATTTATCACTGAGGCCCTCATTCAACACTTCTTTAATTAAATGTTGTAGAAGGATAAAGTTTTGAATTTCTATAATCCTTGGGTCATTTTTAATATTCATTTATCACTGAGGCCCTCATTCAACACTTACATCAATAATCGCAGATCTGATTGCAGAAGGGGAGTGTTCTGCTCCTCCTTTCAACATGTAAATTAGATTTGAACAATCTGTAGCAGAACTTTCATAGTGATTCTATTGCACTGCAGTTGTGACAGTTATATAGCGATTTGTGTCATGCTCTAATTTGGATTTTTTCCATAGTTCATATTGTCTGGGTGATTGTAATTTGCTATTATTCTAACCTTTGGCCATCATAATTTTATTTATCCTATGTTCCTTTGAAAGAACTTCACTGGTGAATGCAGGTTCACTCCGGCCTTTGTTCTCGCGTTGGTGTCTTGAACAACATTACTGATGGCTTTTCTTGGACCCTTCTGAGATGTATACATGGTGACCAAAAGGTTCATTCTGTAAAAAGATTTGCACTGATGGCAGATTGCAATTCAAAGCTAGTTGTTGCTCTTACTATTATGGAGGAATGCTTTCTCCCAATGGTGGATCCGAGGACAGGCGTAGACATGATACCCCATGTATTATACAATTGGGGGTGAGTATTCTCCATGTTTGAATTATTCTTTACTTATTTCCTTAATCTGTTTGAGGATGCTCAAGTCTTACTTGTTATATTCTCGTTCTCTTTATTGGTATTCAGTCTGCATAGTTGTACTTGTTTGTTATTTTGTCATCTATATGAAACTTCAAGATAGTTTTCCTCAAATTATCGAATTCTAATGGGTGCAATCATAGTTCTTTTTGCATTCATGTACTGCTGTCCTTTATTATCTTTTGATTAAATTTTTTTTACTGTTTATAAATTAATATGGTATCATTGACCATATGTATTAATTGGATGGCTTAAAGAATGCTACTCTTTCCCAACCCTTGCATTGTTATACTACGTTGTTTTGGTGTAAATTGCTCATATTCATGCATGAAATGAATGATAGAAAATTGGATACGTTGCTAGAATGGTCGAGCAATGTTCCTTTTTTCCTTTTCTTCTTCTTGATATTAGCGATCCTGATCTAGTCTTTTGACTACTCATTTCTGATTCAACTGCAGTATTCTTGGTTGACAAGTGTCCTTTGGGTTTATACTCTTGGCAGTTGGCAATGGTTTTCAGGGAATTAGAATTTCTGACAAAGTGCTCTAGTTGGCATAACAATCATTATAAGTCAACTTGAGGTTTTTGTTGCTATTGGCACATGTTACTTCTGTAATCAAAAAATGATGGTGGGCTGCTGGGATTCATACCTGTTCGTCACCATACAAAAGTTTTACTTTGCACTCTAAAATAAAAACAGTGGTTTATATCAGTGTTTTGGTTTGATTGTCACGTGTCCATGGATTCATCCCAAATTTTGGATTAATTTTTTGTTCAAAAATTTCAAAAGATATGGACTGTTTTTTTTTTTTGAATAACAGTTATAGTTTTAGGTTTGAATTAATTTTAAGATCAATCCATGGTTGATCATAATTTTTGGATCAAAAATAGTTTCTGTTTCTTCTATTAAAAATAATTTTGAAAAATACAAAAGAATTATTTTTTATGATTAATATCTCTTATTTAGGGTTGAATTAATTATATGACATCAATCCAGAGCTGTTCTATTGGTTTCATGGACTATAATATTTCCTTGAATGCAAATATTTATAAAAACGTATTTTTCCTTTAGTTTGTTAACGTAAAAATATGCATCCTTAAACTGATGCTTAATGATTTTTTTAATATATGTCTAGCTTATCTTTACGGTTAAACAAGTTTTGGCTAAAGAATCCATGCATATACACAATTATTGGTTTGTTTCCATTCTTTGGAGCCTTTTTTTTTTTTAATTCAAAATAAGTCTTATTTTATGTTTTTTTTTTTTTGAATTTCAATGTGTTATCATATTTCCACGACTTTTTTGTGTTGTTTCAAATATATGGTTTTTGAAACATTTGGATAGAGTAAGGGATTTGCATTGCCAACCCGCAATTAGTTGGGATAAGGCATTTTGTTATTGTTTGCTATTCAAAGCATATTCTTATTTATCCCAAAACACTTTGAACCTTGATTGGGACAAGGATTGGCACACATTGTCTTCATGCTATATCAACATCAAGATCAACAAAATGCCTTGTCCCAACTAGTTGAAGTCGGCAGCCAGAAATCTGTTCCTTTATCCCAATCTGTCAGAAATCTTTATTGGGTCTTAACATTTCGTCTTTTCAAGCTATTTTAAAAGTTCTAAGTTTTCAGTTTTTGGTACTATGATTTCTTTTAGTATCTACATAAGAATGAAAGAGACGTAAAAAATTATATCAATTATCATGGAATTAAGCTTATGAGTAACTATCATGGAATTAAGCTTGAGTCACACCATGAAATTATGAGAAAGGGTGATGGGGCAAAGGTTAAGAAAAGTAATCCAAGTGTTAATAAATTAAGTTGGTTTTATGCTTGTAAGATTTACCATTGAGGCTATCTTTTTACATAAAAACTAGTGGATAAGTTTAAAGAGAAAAGGTGACACCTTCATATGGGTTCTATTGATGTAGAGAAAGCATGTGATAAAGTACCTAGATATTCAATCTAGTGGATTTGGGTAGGAATGGAGTATTAGTCAGATACACTAATATCATTATGGACGCGCATGGGAGAGTGCTAACTGGTATGAGAATAATTGGCAGTGAGACAACTGAGTTTCAATTATCAATGTGTTTACATCAGTAGTGACTATGATTATGAGTCCTTATCTTTTTTCTTAAAAATATGGATAACATTTCATATTCAAGAGGAGGTGCATTGGTTTCTATTATTATGGTTTGAAATTTCGATTTTGTGGGTAATCACACACCTTTAGACAAGGAAAATTCGGGGGGAAATTTTCCTACTTCCCTTGAAAAGTGTAAGAAAAGTTTCGAGACAAAGAAATATCAATGTAAGGAAAATTTCCTTGCCCTTTAAAAAGGGAAATTTGGGGAAATGTTTGCTACATTTTGGGAAATTTAAAACCATGTCCATTATTTCTATGAAGATTGAGTAAATGCAAAACTAAAAATGTTGAAATTAAAAGGTTTCAATAAGATAACTATTACGAAGGTGGGTGATGTGGTCATTGATGACTATTACGCATGCTATGATGTATAAGATAGCTATTACCCCTGCTTTGATGTATAGACTTGAGTGTTGGGCAACAAAGAAGCACCATATTCATATATTGAGTGTTACTGATACAAGGAAGTTGAGATGGATGTGTAGAAAGACTAGGAAAGATAAGTTATGAATAAAAATATCTAATTTGTCTAATAGTAGTCTCAATAGAGAATAAGAAAAAGGAAAGTAGGTTAAGACAGCCTGTGCATGTAAAAAAGTCCTAGGAAGGTGCATGTGAAAAGGTGTGAGTGGGTGGATGTATATTGAAGGATCTAAAAGGGTGAGAGGAGGTCTAAAAAGCAGTTGCATGGAGTCGGTCAGAAATGATTTAAATACACATAATCTGAACTAAGATATGGTTTTTGACTGATAGGGATTGGAGAATAGGATTCGTGTTGCTGACCTAACTAGTTAGGATAAGACATTGTTTTTGTTGTTGATTCTACCCTAGCATCTTTTTTTTTTTTTTTGATACACAACTGAGAGATGAATAATATGTATCAATGGAAAGATAAGCAGTACAAGGGGAGCAAGAAGACTGTGGTGCACAAGAATGGCACTGACGGCGCCATAGTGTAAAGGATCGGCTGGTCCAACTCGGGATCGGCTACAAGCGAGTCGCGATCCAAGACCGATCCTAAAATTGTTCAAAATTTAATGACTCGGACCGAG
>JAUPMG010000019.1:6569999-6592745 GCA_031762675.1 Pachysandra terminalis
ATATATCATATCATGTCTGAAACACAACACGACACGTTTTATTCATCCAAAATAAAACATTATTGGTGAAATGTGCTATGATCCCACAAATATCTGTCCAAATCCCATCTTCACCTGCTAATATCTTTACCACAATCAATGATCACCATTTGAGTAGAAAAATAAACCTAGTTCTAAGGTGGAATTGGCTTTGATAGGGAATAGAATTTCTAATTGTCTCAGACTTACCCTGCTCACAACAATGTTAGCTTTGGACTTGTTATGTAATTTAGCAGCCTGACATGCACTTGGCAACATTTTTAATGAAGATCAAGAAAAGGAGAAGAAATCCAGGAACTGTTCATGTTTGGACCTAAAAGGGCATGATGGTCATGCTGAGGTTAGAAATGGATTTAAGCTCCTAACAGCTTGAGATGCATTATGGGAAATGTGCTCCACAAAAGGATGATAACGAGCAGATTTTCTTTTCTTTTCCTTTTTTTTTTTTTGTGTGTGTATTTTTATCCTAAAACTTTTGGATCCAATGTTATTATCTGAGACTTGCTAAGAGATTGAATGAACAGTCACTAAATAGAAGACAAAAATTTAGCTTTAAACATCCCAAAGTATATTTGTATATGTACTGATATTTTTATGAGCCTTGTTAAAATAGCCCGTTTGTCTAAAAACAAAAAATTCCAGATTTGCTCCTACATTATCAAAGAAATACAGTAAGGGATAGCAGGACATGGCCATAAATGGTCACGTCATTAGAGGAATTCTGATTTCCATATAAGTTGATTTCTCTTGAAATTCAAATTAAGTTATGAGTTGATGATTGTTTCTAAGATGATATTTTGAAACAATATTTTCAGTTCCTTATTTCTTGAATGAGTTTGTGTGAAAAAACAATAATCTTCTCTTAAGATTGAGTTTTTTCACCAGTAACTTTTGTTCATGTCTGAACCATAAATATCTTTCTTTAGGCCAGCTAGGAAAGCAACATTGAGTCGTATAACAAATTCTTTGTTCGAAATATGCTACGGGGATTTTCGGATGGGTCTAATCTTTGCAGGTTCTTGGTAATGGATGTCAACTAGTTTGCCAAGAAAAAAAGGAAAGTTCAAATAAACACAAAGTAAGTGATCATACAGAGCTGAGATTGAATTTAGAAACCATGAAAATACTAAAGGTCCCTTGAAACTATCCATCCCGTAAAAAAGAAAAAATAAATAAATAAAGAAAAAAAATTGGAATTTCTCTTTATTGCCCTATAACAACAAATCTTCTATCCTTGCTCAGAATTCATGATAACTCCAACCCAACACACTGTCTAACATAGCTAGCCTTACTATGCAACAGCAACCCAGCTACCCATGCTGTCAAGAGTATGTGCTATAGGTGGAACTTGAATCTGAATGCTGAAGCAAGTACAGCAGTTGGACAGGTGCTGCTACTGTGTTGCTGCTGAGTGGATTTGGGTTGTGATGCTGTATGATGTCCTATTGATACTTGGGTTTGTTGGATTTGTACTGCGCAAAGCTAACTTCATGATATGTGCACAAGGGCTTCTGGGTTGCTGCTTTACTGGATTTTCTGGGTTTTCTGGATTTGTTGGTCTTCCTAATGGCTAATTGGCTTATTGGAAGAATTCCAGTTGAGCTTCCGGATAGCATTTTGAATCTTTTGACAACATTTCGACTGGTTTTTGTTGATGAATGTCAACTTGTTAGCCAAGAAAAAAGGAAAGAAGTTAAAATAAACACAAAACTAGCTGATCATACAGAGCTGTGACATGAATTTGGCAACAATGAAAGGGAAGTTCTCTGCAACTAACTCATTGAATAAGAGTGCAATTTTGACATTTCCTTTGATACAAAGAGAGCAATCTGAGAATTGAAAACCTTGTCATGACTGCTGAATCTTTCATTGATAGGGAAAGCAGAAGAGGGAAAAGAGTGAACAGTTAGACTGACTGGGGTCATAGATAAATTTGACTATGATTTCATTCAAAATTAATATCTTGCTTCTGAACCTTCTGGAATTAGTTTTGAGAAAATTGGATTTATAATTTTTTTTTTTCTAATTAAGAGATTTATTTCTGTTTTTTGCATTTCTCTTAGACTTTAGATTCTTGGAGAAAACTTCCATAGCTCTGGTCCTCCATGTGTTTAAGGACATTGCAGAATCTGAATGGCCATATGGCGAACTCTAAGGTAAGCATCCACAGAAGTGATCATTTCTTGATTTAGTGTTTGTGACAAAAATAAGTCTAGGAAGCCTATTATGAAATAAATATTATACAATTCACGTTATTTAATGGAGACCCTTAATTTGAATGAATGAGAAGGGATGATGAGAGCATTCAAAAACAAACTGAAAAAGAACAAAACTGTTAATAAACTAGTGATAGTTCAGTAGTGAAAATTAATAAAATATAGATTAGTATACTTATTAAGTAAATAGAATATGATTTTGTAGTGTAATGGAGCAACTTACAAGTAAACTAACTTGTTGATTATGATTGCTGAAAGACCATTACTCCACGGACACGGGCAATCAAATCGGAATCACGAAACTTTTAATGGCACGTTGGAGAAGAAGTATCTGTCTAGTCTCCATCAGAATGCAATTGGATATTTTTGATACAAAAAAAAAAGGGGGTAACAGATTATATGAGGAAATGGTTCTATATAAACACAAGCCACCTTAGAGTTTATGTCACCCACTCAATTCACTTCGATTTTCAAATTACTTGTTAATCCCATGTCTTCTACACACCAACTCCAATGCATCTATTTGGCCTTGCTCTTCATTTTGGGAGTGTGGGCTTCTCACACCACCTGCCGCACTCTCCATGAGGTATCCATCTCAGAGAGACACGAGCAATGGATGGATCAATATGGTCGTGTTTATATTGATGCAGCTGAGAAGGAGAGGCATTTCTTGATATTCAAGGAAAATGTAGAACACATAGAATCTTACAACAACCGTCAGGACAAACCATATAAGTTGAGTGTCAATGAATTTGCAGACCAAACAAACGAAGAGTTCATGGTCTCACGCAATGGATATAAGAGGACATCCTCAAAACCAAAGTCCAACTTACAAGCGGCGTCCTTCAGATACGAAAATGTGACTGCAGCACCATCTAGTATGGACTGGAGAAAGAAAGGAGCTGTAACACCCATAAAGGATCAAGACCAATGTGGTAAGAACATACTTGTTTGCAAACTAAGTTGTGTTCAGTTTTGACCATCTATGATTTCTAAGCTATTGGTACCAAATTCAGGTTGTTGTTGGGCGTTCTCGGCAGTAGCGGCCATGGAAGGAATTACCCAGCTCACATCTGGTAAGTTAATCTCTCTGTCTGAGCAGGAATTGGTGGACTGTGATACTAGTGGAGAGGATCAAGGCTGTGAGGGTGGTCTGATGGATAGCGCCTTTGAATTCATCGAACAAAACCATGGTCTCACCACTGAAGCTAACTACGCCTATAAAGGGGTTGATGGAAGCTGTAACAAAAAGAAGGCAGCTTCTGATGCAGCAAAGATCAATGGCTTCGAAGATGTGCCAGCTAACAGTGAAAAGGCACTACTAAAGGCCGTTGCCAACCAACCGGTATCTGTTGCCATCGATGCTAGTGGATCTGACTTCCAGTTTTACTCGAGTGGCATCTTTACTGGAGAATGTGGCACTGAACTAGACCACGGTGTTACCGCGGTTGGTTATGGGACAAGTGACGAATATTGGTTGGTGAAGAATTCATGGGCACCAGTTGGGGTGAGAACGGATACATAAGGATGCAAAGAGATATTGATGCCGAGGAAGGCCTCTATGGCATTGCCATGGAGGCTTCTTATCCAACTGCATGAAGCTAATGAAACTTTTATCATGAAGGGATTCCTCCCCCTCTTGTAGAATCACTATGTTTCCATTTCTCTTTTATATATAAACTTGTAACAAACATGTTTCTCAAACTATAAAAAATCAGTCTCTCCCTTTCATATCATGTTCTTAAACATAACACCTTTCGTTTATCCAAAGGCACCGTCTCTCCAAAATAAAAATTAAAAAATGCATCAGTGAAATGTGCGACGATCTTATAAATGTTGGTCCGAATCCCATCTTCACCTGCTAATGTCTTTACTGCAATCAATAATCCCCATTTGACGAGAAAAACAAACTAGTCCTAAGATGGAATTTGCTTTACAACAAGAAAGCAGCTGCTCATGCAGAAAACTTCAATGGATACGAAATGTGCCATCTAATAATGATTAGGCACTAAGAATAGCCATTGCAAAGCAACTGGTTTCTATTGCCATTGATGCTGGAGGATTTGACTTCCAGTTTTACTCTAATGGCATCTTTACTGGTGAATGTGGCACTGACCTAGACCATGGTGTTACCGTGGTTGGTTATGGTATAGGTGATGATGGGAGATTGATTTTAGTGCAAACAAACATAAAAGAAGCTACAAGGTTTTAACACTAGATATGTAGAAAGAATGATAGAAAATTTTGGATTCAGTTACAACTAGAATTTGGAAATGGTTGCATGGATAAATTCAACAATGTTAGCTTGGGAGTTATTATGTTATTTAGCAGCTTGACATACATTAGGAAACATTTTTAATAAAGGAAAAGTAAAAGAGAAAAGTCTTGGAGTTCTCAGTTGGACCTAAAAGGGCATGAAGGTCATAGTTGGGGCAGAAATGGATTTATGCTCCTAACTGCTTGAGATTCATTATGGGAAATTTGCTCCATGAAAGGATGTTAATGAGCAGAGCTCTTTTTCTTTCCTTTTCTTTTTATGGTATTTTTCTTCTGTAATTTTTGGATCCAATTACCATCAAGGTTGTGATCCTGGAATGGTACATACACTTGATAAAACTTGCAAAAGATTGTATGAAGAGGCATTTAGTAGAAGATTAAAAAAAAATAGCTTCATACATCCCTAATTATATTTGACCATGTATTGATCTTTTCATGAGCCTTGTCAAAATAGTCTGTTTGTCTACAATCAAATATTATGCAAGTTGTAATTGTCAGAATAAAGCCAAACAGGTTGAGAACTATTGCCTTCAAATTTAGATTATTTTTCAAAGCTTTGCATCACAAATTTCAGATTTTCTCCCAAGTTATCGAAGAAATCAAGCAAGGAAAAGCTGGCCCCAAAATCTTTGTTTGTATAAAAAATGTGACCATATATAGTCATGTAATCAGAGGACTTCTCATTTCTATGGAATTAAATTTCTCTTGAAATATCAAATTAAGTTATGAGCTGATGATTGCTTCTAGGGTGATCTTTTATTTATTTATTTTTTATTATTATTTTTTTTAAACAATATTCTGAGTTCCTTGTTTCTTTAACGAGTTTATGTGTGAAAATAATAATTTATATCTCTTCTTGAGATAACTCCAACCCAAACCAATACAGTTCAACACAGCTAGCCTTACTATGCAACAACAACCCACATGCAAAGCTTACACAGAACTAAGAGAATCAAAGCGGAGGATGATGAATAAGAATCAACAATCTGATGACCCGAGTTGACTTTACTGCTACCATGAAATGGACCATTTTTTAGGAACATCAATTGTTACTGTGCATGTAACAGATTTTCTCTGATATGAGCTAGACTGTCTGGGTAATAGACTATTGACTGTGATTGGATGCAAAACTAATAACTTGCTTTTGATCTTTCTGGGGTCAGTTTTCAGAAAATTGAAATTTCCTTTACTCAGTTCTTTTTTTTTAATTAGAAGAGAGCAATTTTTTTTTTTTCTGGGTTTCTTTTAGAATGCTCAGATTCTTGGAGGATGTCGTAGAATTTGAATGATCTTCAAGAGGTGGTAATTCAAATGATTTAATTAGTTAAGCTTCAGGGGTCAGGACAGCCAGAGTAAATTTGGCTAGTGGTAAAGAAATTGTCCACAGAACTGTTTTTTTCTTAATTAAGTATATGTGACAAAAAAAGAAAAAAAGAAAAAAAAAGGTCCAAGAAACTCCTTAGTTATTTAATACTCTTAAGGTTTGCTTTATACCAATAGGAGACCTTTAATTTGAATGAATGAGATGGGGGTGATGAGTACATTCAGAAACAAAAAGAAAAAAAAGAAGTTATTAATAAACTAGTGATAGTTTGGTGGTGAGAATTAATAAAATATAGATTACTATACTTCTAATTAAATAGAATATTAGTTTACAGTTCATCGGAGCAACTTGCAGGGAATCCAACTTGTTGATTATGATTGCAGAAAGACTTTTACTCCACGTACATGGATATTAATGACCGAGTCACAAAATTTTTAACAGCATGTTATAGAAGAATTCTCTGTCAACATTTGTTGATCAAAAGGAGTAACAGATTCTACGGGTATTCTACCTATATAAACACAGAGCCACTTTACAGTTTATGTCATCCACTCTACACACCAACACCACTGCATCTATTTGGCCTTGCTCTTCATTTTGGGAGTGTGGGATTCTCAAGCCACCTCCCGTACTCTCCATGAGGTATCTATGTCAGAGAGGTACGAGCAATAGATAACCCACTATGGCTGTCTTTATAATGATGCAGCTGAGAAGGAGAAAAGTTTCATGATATTCAAGGAAAATGTAGAATGTATAGAATCTTACAACCGCCAGGATCGAACATATAAGTTGAGTGTCAATGAATTTGCAGACCAAACAAACAAAGAGTTCATGGCCTCACGCAATGGATATAAGAGGACATCCTTCAAAGTTTCAAACTGAAGTCCAACTCAGGAGCGGCGTCCTTCAGATATGAAAATGTGACTGCTGCACCATCTAGTATGGATTGGAGAAAGAAAGGAGTTGTGACCCCCCATAAAGGATCAAGACCAATGTGTTAAGAAAATATTTGTTTGCAAACTAAATTGTGTTTAGTTTTGATCATTTATGATTTCTAAGCTTGATACCAAATGCAGGATGCTGTTGGGCATTCTCGGCTGTAGCAGCCATGGAAGGAATTACCCAGCTCACATCTGGTAAGTTAATCTCTCTGTCTGAGCAGGAATTGGTGGACTGTGACACAAGTGGAGAGGATCAGGGCTGTGAGGGTGGTCTCATGTATAGCGCCTTTGAATTCATCGAACAAAACCATGGCCTCACCACTGAAGCTAACTACTATAAAGATGCAAAGAGATGTTGATGCCAAGGAAGGCCTTTGTGGCATTGCCATAGAGGCTTCTTACTCAACTGCTTGAAACCATTGAAAACTTTTATCATGAAGGGATACTTCCTTCTTGTAGATTATATCCATGTACGTTGTCAATCTTTGTCACTATGTTTCCATTTCTCTTCTAAATATAAACTTGTAACAAACAATGTATCTAAGTATCAAAAACAAGTATGTTATCTATTTTTTTTCCTTCTCTTTTTTCATGTTGTACCTCACTGAACCATTGATTCTCACACACACACACACAGGAAAATTAGAAGCAAAACACAAACTGATAGGTGAAAGAACTATTGCATTTATCAAATTAATTTTAGTAACAAATTCAAGTGTAAAAAGAGATATAAAGAACTAAACATGTGTTAATATCTCTATATTACTATAAGTTGTAATCCGGTCGTTGGTCTTGGAGCAATCAATCGAGAGCAGTCTCCTTTCTTATTGAGCAGATCCATCTTGGTCTTGCCTTTTCACTATAATCGGTAAGAAACGAGCAGCTTTGGAAATAAGTGGATGGTATTTGTTATCAACAACGCCTGCCGCTTTGATCTTGTTGGTGCTTCCTTCCTTTGTTTGGGTTTCGACTTGATGATGAACAGGTGGTTGGTAAGTTCTGCTTTTATCTACATTGATAAATGGAAGAAGAAAAGAATCACAACTGAATTAAGAGAGCGTTTCGTCTGGTCCAACGAAGCAGACTATTGGTTGGAGCGTGCGGGGATTTCCGCTATGCACCCAGCTGATAGTCTCGTGCACCTCACGCGGATTTTAACGCGTGAGGTGCAACTTCCGTTAAGTTGCATTATTGAAGAAAAACAAAAAGACAAAAATGAAGCAAAATTGAGAGAAAATCAAAATTTCATCTTTCTGCCTCTTCCCGCCCTTCTCTCTCACAGCCACATCTTCTTCACAGCTTTTTTGTTTTTGATTTTTTTCCCCTTTCTGTTCTCTCCTTCTTTCTTCATTGTTCCCTCTCCTTGTTTTCTGCAATAGAAATTGTAACCTCGCAAACAAATCCTCTTCGCAAGAACGGACAGAATCTATTTTACTACAAAACCTCTTTGCGACAACAAAATCTCTTCAAAACCTAACCTAACAGGTAACCATGTAGCCTCTAACTGCATCTTGGGTGATCTTGTTTGGAATCTTTTTATTGAGGAACTCAAAAATAAAAAGAAGCACATAGGATAGCTACAGAACAAATAATATCATCCTATTAGCCCAAAACACATAAAGATGATAAAAAGGTTATTTCTAAAGAACTTGTAAGCATACACATTGGAATTGATGACATAACATTATCCTACAAGGAACAATCACATAGATTGTATATTCAACTTTACAGAAAGGGGAGTTATGTACGAAATACAAATTGTAGAGAAAATACTGGGCTCATTTGTTAATCCTCATCAACATGATCTATGCCCTATGCTCAATGAATGCCTTGTTTTATAAGCCTGTTCTCTTTGACATCTACCTTTGAAGTAGAAATTCCGATCTCTGTCTTCTCACTTTCTAAGAGTTTTTCAGGCTCCATAGTATCTCACTGCAAAGGTACATAATTATAATAAATAAATATCAATATAAACATGAAAACTATAATTCTAATACATAATTAGAGTTTGAAGACTTACTCATCATCCACATTATGTTTGTTGAAATAATTCACCACTGCTTTCTCATCTTCTTGTAATGGAGGAAACCTATAAGCGACCGTAAAAGGAGTCCTCACATGCCGACTCCTTTTAATGAATTTGCTTTAGGTATTGAGGTTTCTCCACAACAGGAATATCTACAACTGGTTCTTCCTGGTGAGGCATGGAATCTCCAATAGTGCTAGATTGGGAGGAAAAATGTGGAACATTAAAGGGACAACTAGGAGGCAACTTTTGATCCGAGACTGATGGATAGTGAACATCATGACTGACATCAGTAGGCAAGGGATCATGTGAAACAGGATGAGGGATCCTCGAACAGCCGACATCAATAGGCAAGGGATCACTCGGATCCATACAACTAGGACCAAAATTTGAGGGATCATGTCCAACGAGAGACGGGGAGGAAAAATGTGGAACATGAGAGCAACGACTAGGAGACAACTCTTGATCTGAGACTGATGGATAGTGAACATCATGGCCGACATCAATAGGCAAGGGATCGTGTGAAATAGGTCGAGGGATCCTCGAACAGCAGACCTCAGTAGATAAAGGATCACTCGGATCCATAGAACTATGCCCAAAATTTGAGGGATCTTGTCCAACGGTAGTTGCCAATCGATTGCCATAAACTCTCAACACGTGCTGGATAAGTGCACGTGTGTGATGCTCAATTTGATTAGATGTCGGCACTACCAACTTTATACTTGCAATGAGATTTGAGAGATGCTCATGCAAACCCTACATCAAGTAGCAATTTTGTTACTGATTTTAGAGAATGTTACAAATGCATAAAAAACCAATAATAATTTACAAATACTTACAGAATCAATGCTCTTCAAACCCTCAAAAGATATGTCAGTGGTTCCTGCCTCATGGCCATCTCTAACCGCGGTGTACTTTTGCATCCCTTGTTTCAATATATTAGCATCTGCCTCCATATCTCCTAAAAACTATAATAAACAAATAAATCTCATAAGAAAAGCAATACATGATTATATTATAGTCTACAAAAAACTACATTATACCTTTCCTCGCCCATATCCGCCAGTTTTCTTTTCTGCTTTCTCTCTTTCTTTGATCTCTTCATCACCCCATGCCAATAGGCGTGGCGTAGGTCTATTGGCCAATCGTGGATCAATACTAAATTGATCATAATAAAATAACTGTAAACAAGTAATATTTATTAAATAATATTCTTTTTTGATTGTTGTAATAAATATTAAAATGAAAAATGAATGCTAACCAACTGCGTTACCTTAAGAAATAGCAAGCACCCTCCAATTGTTTTTCTTTTTCTTTGCTTAAAAAAGGCAACCTCTTCACAAAGCCTATCAAGGACGAACTTTGACCAATTGTATTCCCTAATTGTCTTTGCATCCAATACTGAATATAGATACTTGATACTAACATGTGAATTGGATGCAGGGCATAAGAGAATACCAAGTGAAAATAGGACAAATGCCCTAATAAATTCATCCCCATGTCCTATTGTTTTGAAGCTATTTACAAGGCTATTAACCAAAATCCCAGACTTTTCCACTTCAAAACTACTAATAACTTCATTTAAAGCTTCACTAGACCCAGTTGTTACTACCTCTCTGCCTATAGATGGCAACCCAAACACAATTTCAATATGACCTGGGGTTATGGGTATTGTGTTACCTCGAATTTTTAGGGAAGATCTAGTAGGGTCAAACATTTTCACCAACCATAAGCATACCTCTCTACGTAAGGTAGTACATTTCAATTTTAAGAGGTGACCAAAACCTAAACTATCAACAACACGCCTTTGGTCTTCGTTTAGTTCTTTCACAACAGCCACAAATTTGTTTGGAGAACATCGTGTTACAAAAGCTGGCTGTAATGAATAACACTTTGTTAAATTAGTAATACCTTAAAGAATAATATTAATAACTTTCACAAAAGCATAAAAATTGATAAATATTGTAGCTTAACTTACCATTCCTCTTGCCTTAGGACTACATGGAGGAGCATTTGAATGATATTTTTGTTTTTCTAGCCTTGCCATTTCCTCATATTCTGCCTTCTTTTCCTCGGACAAACTGCCCCATTCCCTCTTGGCTTCTTGGGTAACCTACAACAACAATTGTGAGTAGTTGAATAAAGATTTAATTCTTATAGTATAATGAATAAATTCAATTCTCAAATTTAATCAAGAGCCATACAATGCTCAGAATGCAAGATCCAGTATGTTGCTTTTTCCATTCTTCAATATATTTTCTCCTGTAACATCCATAAAGAAAAATATTCTCACAACATCAAAATATAAATTCTCTTAAAACTCCAATGAGCTATGGAGTCACATGTAACAATATTTT
Source organism: Pachysandra terminalis (assembly GCA_031762675.1). Classification (NCBI taxonomy): domain Eukaryota; kingdom Viridiplantae; phylum Streptophyta; class Magnoliopsida; order Buxales; family Buxaceae; genus Pachysandra; species Pachysandra terminalis. The sequence continues at coordinate 6,581,180 of JAUPMG010000019.1, forward strand.
GTTCTTACATGAAGATAACCCATGAATTCGGTGGGCGATGTTGTGGAACTAGCCCACGTGAAGAAGAAGATGGCTCATTCGGAATCGACTTAGCTCCTTTTTTCTTGTAAGTAGTTTTTGGCACCATCTGTGATATTGAAAATAAGCATAAAATTTAAATGAAACTATAGCACCCCATTCCCTTGAAACTATGTCATATATATTCTATTCATCTTAAAAAGTAGAGGTCATGAAATTTATTCCAAGTAAATCCTAATTAACAATCACATTTAATTGAAAACATAGTTTTAACCTGAGCTTAACCATCACAATTCAATTTCAATGTCTGGCTATAAAGTAGAAAAGTCCAGTAATTATCAATAATATTTTAAGGAAGGAGTTTTTTAACAATCACAATTCCATTTGAATGTCTAGCTGTTGTGTTGTTTCTATTTGACAGACAGAGCACCTATGTAACTGTAATAAGTTGGGTTTCAGGTATCAAACAGAGAAGAAAACATACCTGTATCAGCCTGCTAATAATCTCTTCTTTTGATCTTGCAGGCTATGCAGATCCTAAGAGCTTGATTGGAGAAACAACAATGGAAGAAGGGAATTGGCTTAAAAACGATTTAAGGATTTGGAAAAAAATGAAATCGACAGCATAACTTTCGATTCAATCTGGTTTCAGCTTGGGTTCTAATGGAGGTCAAATCGGGTTTTGCAAACACGATAGTTTTTTTTTTTTTTTTGAGGGTAGGGAGGGGGGTTATGGATTCGGTTAGGGTTTGGGGAAGAAGATGATGGAGCTTTCTGCTAGGTTTCGGATCAGATTTGGGGAGGGGTTACTAATTTCGGCTATGGATTTACAAGAAACGAATGGGATTTAGGTTTTGCAGAGGCGAGAGAGAGAGAGAAAGAGAAAGAGAGAGCGAGAGAGAGTTAATCTTGGGTTTGGTTTTCTCTCAACGCTGGTTCAATTTTGTAGCTTTCTGTGTTTCTGTAAGTGGGTTGGAGAGAAAAAGAGTACTCATGGTTTCAAGGATCGAACCGATCCGGTCTGTACCGGAATCAGCCGGACCGGTCCGATCCCATGACATAGTTGAGTACAACATGAAATCCCCTGACCCGCTACTCATGGTTTCAAGGATCGTACCAATCCCAAGTCATGATACAATTGTTGTATCAAGTGGCTTTGGATCCGATGACTCCAACCAATACCGGTACGGATCGGCCGGTACAACCGGTACAATCTGTCCAACTGATCAAAAGTTTTGTTTTTTGATTTTATAAATGGAACAGTCCAACAGGTATCGACTTAGACTGGTCCGGACCGGTATTGCCGTTCCAGTGATCGGTACCACCGTTCCAGCAATCAGTACTGACAATCTGGCGACTGGTCCGGCCGATCCTTTTTTTTTTTTTTTAAATGGGCGATCCAACTTTTGTACCGGATCCAGACCGACTAGTACCGGCCGGTATTGTCGGTACAGATCGGGATCGGCCAAGACCGGTCCGATCCGTGATCCGTGATCCCGAGATTTAAAACCTTGATGGCCCCAGGGCAACGATTACCTACAAAAATCAAGAAATGGTTTCTGGTTTTTCTGTTGTTCTAAAGAGAGAGAATGAGAGTGCAGTTTTGACATTGCCTTTGATACAAAGAGAGCAATCTGAGAATGGAAAACATTGTCATGGCTGCTGCATCTGTCATTGATAGGGAAAGAGTTGATGGAATTTCTAGAATCATAGACAAAATTTACTATGATTTTCATTCAAAAGTAATAGCTTGCAATTGAACCTTCTGAAATTAGTTTTGAGAGAATTGGATTTATAATATAATTTTTTCTAATTAAGAGAATTATTTATGTTTTCTGCATTTCTCTAAGACTGTTTAGATTCTTAGAGAGGTGTTTCATAGCTCTGGTCTTCCATGTGTTCAAAGACATTGCAGAATCTGCATGATCTTCAAGAGATGGTAATTCAAATGATATAATCAGATAGCTCAAAAGATCATTTTTTTTTATTAAGTGTATGTGACAAAAATAGGTCTAGGAAGCTCTATTATGAATTAAATACTATAAAATTCATATTATTTAATGGAGACCCTTAATTTGACTGAATGAGATGGGAATTGGGATGATGAGAGCATTCAAAAACAAAATGAAACAGAACAAAACTGTTAATAAACTATTGATAGTTCAACAGTGAGAATTAATAAACTACAGATTAGTATACTCATAAGTAGATAGAATATGATTTTGTAGTGTAATGGAGCAACTTACAAGGAAACTAACTTGTTGATTATGATCGCTAAAAGGCCATTACTCCACGGACATGGGCAATTAGGTCGGCACGTCATCAGAATGCAATTCAATACTTTTTGATCAAAGGCATTAACAGATTCTAGGATGTATGTATATAAAAACAAGCCACCTTAAAGTTTATGTCATTCACTTATATTTTCCAATTTACTTGTAAAATCCATGGCTTCTACAAACCAACTCCAATGCATCTATTTGGCATTGCTATTCATTTTGGGAGTGTGGGCTTCTCAAGCCACCTCCCGCACACTTCCTGGGGTATCCATTTCGGAGAGGTATGAGCAATGGATGGCTCAATATGGCCGTGTTTATAGTGATGCACCTGAGAAGGAGAAGCGTTTCATGACATTCAAGGAAAATGTTGAACATACAGAATCTTTCAATAACTACCAAGACCGACCTTATAAGCTGTGTCAATGAATTTGCAGACCAAACAAATGAAGAGTTCATGGCCTCACGCAATGGATATAAGAGGACATCATCCAAACTAAAGTCCAATCCAGAAGCGACGTCTTCAGATACGAAAATGTGACTGCAACACCATCTAGTATGGATTGGAGAAAGAAAGGAGCTGTAACTCGTATTAAGGATCAAGGCCAATGTGGTAATAATATTTATTTATTTTTTTGTTGTGTAAATGGTATTTAGTTTTGCTTTATATGACTTGTAAGCTATTGGTACCAAATGCAGAGATGTTGTTGGGCATTCTCGGCAGTAGCAGCCATGGAAGGAATTACTCAGCTCACATCTGGTAAGTTAATCTCTCTGTCTGAGCAGGAATTGGTGGACTGTGATACTAGTGGAGAAGATCAAGGCTGTGAGGGTGGTCTCATGGATAGCGCCTTTGAATTCATTGAACAAAACCATGGCCTCACCACTGAAGCTAACTACGCCTATAAAGGGGTTGATGGAAGCTGCAACAAAAAGAAGGCAGCTTCTGATGCAGCAAAGATCAATGGCTTCGAAGATGTGCCTGCTAACAGTGAAAAGGCACTACTAAAGGCCGTTTCCAAACAACCGGTATCTGTTGCCATCGATGCTAGTGGATCTGACTTCCAGTTTTACTCCAATGGCATCTTTACCGGAGAATGTGGCACTGAACTAGACCATGGTGTTACCGCGGTTGGTTACGGGACAAGTGATGATGGGACTAAGTATTGGTTGGTCAAGAATTCATGGGGTGCAAGTTGGGGCGAGAACGGATACATAAGGATGCAAAGAGATATTGATGCCAATGAAGGCCTCTGTGGCATTGCCATGGAGGCTTCTTACCCAACTGCATGAAACTAATGGATCTTTTATCCTGAAGGGATTCTTCCTTCTAATGTAAACTATATATCCATGTATGTGTGTCAATTAGTCACTATATGTGTGCATTTCTCTTCTATGTATAAACTTGTATTGAACAAAGGATCCCGAGTATCAAATATCAGTTTGCTCTTTTTTTCATACCATGTCTCACAACACCTTTCTTCCTATTCTTGCATTTGGTGGATCTGTTATTAAGTGTTTCTACCCTTTAAGGTGTAACAATTGATTCCCTGTATTATATTCATTGAGCTTTGAATCTCCAGCCTAATCTGATGAGTGAATGGTCAACAATTTGTTCCTTTAATTGTTCAACAGCCTGATTGACATGTTTGATTGGATTGGAATTTTCAAGCTTCAAACTGATTGGATTTATGGTATGTTCAGTCCAGTATTTATTCTACCAACCACTTTCAGGTAAGTGAGGAAGTCCTTCCATTGATGCATTTTTGGTAGGTAATCAGTCATTTAAATTGTATTTTAACAAAGTTGGTCTTTCAATTAATAAGAGAATTGTAATGGATACTGACCTACTGGTTATGGTGAATGGAGCTAAAAATCCATTTCGAAAACTGCGAAATATGATCATTTGGAAAGCTTCTCCATGTGATTTCTTCATCTATAACCAAGATGTAATGTAAGGGATCCCGTAATATCAGGGTTTCAAGGATCGGTCCGGTCCCAAGCCATGATACAAATAATTGTATCGTGAGGTTCTAGACCAGACCGGTACAACTGGAACCGGTTTGGACTAGCCGGTACAACCGGTAGCTGTGATCTGTACAACCGGTTCATATTTTTTTTTTTCTTTCAAATTTGTGAATTAGATGGTCCACACCGATATCGATGTGGATTGGTCTGGTTGGTCCTTTAAACCTTGTCGTATATTGACATTATTTGTCAAAAATAATTTTTTTCCCAATTGTTTTCCTGTATTGATTTAAAAAAAAATATTAATGGATTTCTGTAAGATTAATATCCAAGATTAAAGCTTTGCAGATGCAGAATGCTGCTGCAAATGAATGGTCAACAGAAGAGAAATTGTCCAAACAACTTCCTACAAAATTAAAAATAGTTCAAGTTACAAATTTTGGAAATTGTTTGAAACAATGAAATTGAGAAGTGAGAGAACCCTCTAATTTTTAACTTCTCAAAGGGGTAAATCCAGAAAACCAGTAACTATTGAGGGATCCATCCAACATAAAAATATCGTATTTGTGGGTCCACTCCTGTGACGGTAATAATTAATTAATATTTATTTTATACACCCCCAAGAAAATATAAATTATGATTTCAACCGTGCTGTCGAAGCAAAGAAATGAAATGTTAGAGAGAGGTGGAAGAAACGCAGAAGTTGCCAGCTGATCTCTTTCGTCTTCCTCTCAAAACCCTAGAAAGAGAAAATTCAACCCCCCTCTCTCTCTGCAATCTGAGCTTCTCAGCCATGGCTTTGAACATGAAAACCCTAACTCAAGCTCTGGCGAAAACCGCAGCTGTGATCGAGAAAACTGTTCAGACTACAGTCCAGGACGTCACAGGTCCAAAGCCTCTCCATGATTACGATCTCCTCGATCAGATTGGATCTGGAGGACCTGGCCTTGCATGGAAGCTCTACTCGGCGAAAGCCCGCGGATCGACGCCTGTGCAGTACCCAATTGTATGCGTTTGGGTCCTGGACAAGCGGGCACTGTCGGAGACTCGTGCCCGTGCTGGACTCTCGAAGGCGGTCGAAGACGCCTTCTTCGATATTATCCGAGCTGATGCTGCTCGGCTTGTTCGGTTGAGGCACCCTGGTGTGGTGCACGTTGTTCAGGCATTGGATGAGAGTAAGAATGCAATGGCGATGGTCACTGAACCGCTCTTCGCTTCGGTTGCTAATACGCTCGGTCAGGTTGATAATATCACCAAGGTGCCTAAGGAGCTCAAGGGGATGGTTTGTAGTCTTGAATTTTGTTTCAATTGTTGGCTTGAGGAGCTTAATGGATTTACATATGTCATTATCAATTCAATTTGTCTTTAGGTTTTTTCTTTTGTTCTTTATATTTTTTTGTGCATTCGAGAACATTGTTCTTTGGATTGTTGGGACATCAGTTTGGTTACATTTGTCTTCAAGTTTTTTCCTTTGTTCTTTATATTTATCCGTGCATTCAAGAACTTCGTTCTTCATTCGTTGGTTTGTCTTCTTTTAGTTATGGTTTGATTGCTGAGGGATGTGGGTCTTGGGTAAGGTTTTTTGAAGATGGTGCCTAGCAACACTTTTTTTTTTTTTGATCTCTTGTTTCTGTTTTCTTTCTGTTCTTACCTATCCTTCTCTTTCATTATTCTTAAGTAAAGTTTTATTGCTATTGGTGGAAGCATGATAATGGAGATAATGTGAAGTACAGACTATTATGAAAGGTAGGGAAAGGGCATATTTGAATTTTGGAATGTCGGAATATCAGGTTCTAAATTGAGTGCTTAGAGGAGCTTTCGAGGATGTACCTGGAGTAGCTTTTGAATGTGGGGGTGTTTTTCAGGCTTGAAATTCACCTTTTAGGTAAAATGACTCAGAGCGAGATGATTTTTGGCTTATAATTTCATCTGAAAATGGATTTCATATGCTAGACCAGTGGCTCATCAAGGTAGTCCTAGTAAGAAGGTCAAATATGAAATAGCTTTCAGTAAGGAAGTAATTTTTCACTTTCAATGGTGATTGTGACACACATTTTTACAAGTGAGCCAAGAACTTTGTTTCCAGTTTGATGGTCGATTGTGTGATTATGGAGGAACCAAGCAAAGTGGAAATCTTCTTTGTCTTCTATTCCAATTTATATGGATTTGACCAGGACCTTAGGGCGAGGGGGTATGGATGGGGATAAATTATAAAGGAGCAGTTTTTTTTTTTTTTTTTTTTGTGTTAATTAACAACAGTTTTATTAATCATCAAAGCTCAAATGAATGCAGAAAGTAGTAAAATGATGGATAACGAAATGTGATCAAAACAACAGTAAAAAGTGTTGGTTCTAAGGGACCCAAAAACAAATAAAACCACATCCATCCGAGGACTCAAGACAAGCCCCTACCCGTACCCCAAAAATCCCAAAATAGGCTCAACCGCAAGTCTATGTTATCCTCATTGGGAACTCCCGCAATAAAAGACTCCATATCCACACCTCTTCTAGCCCACCTATCTGCCACTGCATTTGTTGAGCGAGGAACGTGAAAGAACGAAGTACTCATCCCCTGACAAAGATGCCTTGCAATGGATCAAAATGAGGAAATCTCGAAGGAATATGACTACTATCTACCATCCAGGAGATCATTGAAAAGGAGTCACCCTCCACGTATAGTATCCCCACATTTATCTTCAAAGCCTCTCTTAAACTTGCAATTAGAGCTTGGAGCTCCGCACTAGTAGAGTCCCCCACCTCGATCGGCCCCGAGTACGCATGAGTAATCAAACCATCAGAGTTTCTCAACACCCCCTCCGATCCTGGAATTCCCCGGATTTTCCATCGACGAGCCGTCAAAGTTGGGTTTGATATATCCACATGGAGGTGGGGACCAAACCCTATACTGAGTAACGCTCACAGAAGATGTAAAGACAAGGTAATTCACTCCCTAGTGATAGACTCCAAAGGGAAAAAAGAGAATTCAGGCTTGATCACGACCCATGAAGCAACTTTGCCCACTATAGAGTCAATAATGGAATTGAAGCTTCTTTGCACATCCTCTAAAATCCGTCTATTCCTCTCATTCCAGATAGTCCAAAGGATGACGAAAAATAGCATCTCAAACATGATCTTCCCTCTTTTACCCAATACTCGAAAACTCCACTGATTCAACAATGCATCTACTCTTTCCGGCATCACCCACTCCCCTCCAATACTCGGCAAAAAGAACAACCACACATCCCTAGCAAAGGTGCAATGAAGAAAAGGTGATCAAAAGACTCCTCCTGTCTCCTGTACATGAAACAAATATGAGGGGATAAAGCCAGGCCCCTCCTTTGTTGAAGCATATTGCCCGTGATTATTTTATAAAGTAAGGCGGACCACACAAAGATCCTAACTCTAGGGGGACACGGCTTCCAAAGCTCATAAGATGGGGCTTGTCTTTGTTCCTTATGTATCTTCTGTTTTTCTGTTTTTATCTTTTCTTTGTTTCATCTTTGTACTCTAATCCTTTTTTTTTTTAATAAAATTTGTTATTGATAAAATAAAAAGGTTATAAGATGAGAAAGAGAGCGGGCCTGAGCTGCTATCCCTACCAAGGAAGCAAAGGAAAGACTTGGAAGAGAAAATCCCACTAAATTCTAAGGCCCAAATACGAGAATTAGGACTAAGGTCATCAATAAAAAGTGTTGAAGGGTATCAAAAAGGAGACCCAGCTCCCCAATCTCAGACAATCTCAAGTCACGTCTAAAATCAATATTCCAGGGGAGAGTCAAAGGAGACCAAGAAAGGACGTTTGAAACAAAAGCATCTCTATGACGAGCAACCATAAACAAACTGTTAAAGCGAGAGCTCAAGATGGACTCTCCCCACCAAAGGTCAAGCCAAAAACGAACACGAAGACCATTCCCGACCTCGAAACGCAAAGAAGGATAGAACAGTGGAGCAAGAGCATTGATGGCCTTCCAACGGCATTGGCCGTAAATCATTGCAGAATGGCACACATCCCACCCATTCATTTTTTTTTGATTGGTAATGGTGAGAAATATTATAAAGAAGAGAGATAAAACTTATAAGGCACCCTAGAACTTGAAGATTCAAGGGGGCCCAAGCACAAAAACCAAAAAACCAAAAGACCATACGTACAACCCAGACCTCCACCAAGCTAAACTCATAGCCATTCAGATGGAGGAACACCCACAAATGTCTCAACACTCCTAGCACCTCTCTGAGCCAAAGCATCAACAGACCCATTCGCTGATTGAAGGACATGGTAGAACGAGACCCCCCCCCCCCCCCCCCTCTCCTCCTCCACAAAGAATCTGGCTAGAGCAATGAAATGGTGAAGGTGCCAGGGACCCAACTCGGATCCAGACAACTAAAAAATAATCATCGAAGGGTCCCCCTCTATTAACACATCTGATATATCCCAACAGTGTATCTCCTACAAGCCACGAAGCGCTGCCAATAACTCTCCTTTCATTGCGTTCCCCTCACCAATAGGACCGCAGCAAGCCATCGCCACTTGCCCACCCGAGTCCCTTAGCACACATCTGATATATCCCAACAGTGTATCTCCTCCAAGATACATTTGACCTCATTAGATGACAAAGAAGAACGAATCACCATCGTCCACCCTCTAATAATATTTGATACGGACAAATCTTTGAAAGCACCGTGACCCATAACCCAAAAAGCAACCGAGGCAATGAACGAGTCGGTCACAACACTCACTCTCGAATCCGCCTGTTACACTCACACCACACACGCCACAAAACTGCTTGGAACATCATTTTATACAATTACTTACCCCACTGCCCTAACCCTCGAACCCTCCACTGCTGAAACAAGTCACATACTCCCTGAGGCATCACCCAAAAAACATCCGTTGAACTCAAGAAGAACTACCAAATCCATGAAACAAAGTTGCAGTGCATGAAAATGTGATCCACCGACTCCCCTCCACACCTACAAAGTGGGCACCAACTAGGCCACAAAGCAATAAACCTCCTCCTCTGAAGCATATCAGCGGTGTTAATTCGGGATAGCAGGGTGGTCCGCACAATGGCTTGATCCTAGGAGGAACTGCAGGTTTCCAAAGAGACCAATACAAGTAAGGAGCAGGCGGAACTTCTCTATCTAACTTACACTGGAGAAAAAAAGAACGACAGGAGAAAACACCCATAGGTTCCGGGGCCCAACTACGCCTATCCTGGGCGCCCATATTTGCTCACACTCTATTTGCTCATAATGACCTTGTACCATAATGCATCGTCCATGTCAAATCGCCACAACCATTTACCAAGTAAAGTCGAGTTTCGGTTTGAGGTATTTACCAAGTTGAGGTCTCTTGACTCCTTATTCCTGACATTGTCTCCCACTTCACCAGGTGGATCTTTCTGCTTCGACCACCCTCCCACAAAAAATCCCTTTGAGCTTTCTCAATAGCTCTAACAACACTACCTGGGGCTCTAAAGAGGGACAAAAAATAAATTGGCAAGTTTTCTAGAGCCAATTGGATCAAAGTCACCCTCCCCCCATCAAGGAGCAGGCTGCGTGGCTTGAAAGAGAGTTTTAGATTGAAGAGGTTGGGAAGATAGTTTTGAAGAAAGGGACCGACTCTAGCTTCAACTAGTTCAATTAGGTTCCCTCAAGATTGTTAGGAGACAATTAAGTCGGATTATTCTTGAGGATTTTTTCACGGGCTCCTTTTTTTTTTACAATTCATGAATATATATAAAAATGGAGAGGAAAAACTAGTACCACTATGAGCTCTACTTTCAGGTGCCCTTCTTTTTCTGATCCAAGCCCTTCCGTTTCAGGTATGTCGTGATCCTTGTCTTGTGAGATGAACTCTTAGCCCTTTGTGATTATACCTGCTCGTGCTAACAATAAAGTTGCAGCCAAAGGAGCGCCTGCTTGTATTGAACGGCCGTTTAAGCACAATGAGATTGAGCTCTCCGTTTCTGACCATATTATTTCCTAGGCTTATGCTTCGGTTGGGGTACCAGGGGTGGGCGTAATATGTGATGAAAATCATTGTGGGAGAGGTGAGGACAGGAGGTCGGAGTATTCCGTGGGAGTTGTGGTGGCTGACGTTCCCGTTGTCCCTGTAGGGTCGGATGAGGGTGGTGGTGAGGACGATGAGTGGCAGGAAGTGGCCAAGTTTTCGTCTTTTGTGTTCGACCAAGTCCGAGATCGAGATGGTAAAGTAGTGGTTGTCAGGGATGCGGTTAATTGTTTTAGATCTTTCTAGTCGGGTGGTGTCGTCGGGTCAGATGAAAATCATTAGTTGGAACATTAGGGGTCTTGGTCAGGTGGAGAAAAAGAGGGCCGTTAAGGATCTGTGTCTCAGGGCCAGACCGGATATACTGGTGCTGGTCGAGACTAAGAAAGAGGTAGTTAACGCCAGATTGATCAGAAGTTTGTGGGGGAAAAGAATCAGTGGGTGGGAGTTTTTCCTGTTAGTGGGGGCTTCTGGGGTTTGGGGTCGGTATCGGGAGGAGAGGTTGTCAGTGGGACTTATTCACTGTCTATAAAGTTTAGGAGTTGTGCGGATAATTTTGAGTGGGCCCTTTTGGTGGTTTATGGGCCGAATAGAGGTAGAGATAGGTCGTCTCTCTGGGCCGAGTTTCATCATCTCAGATCTCTTTTCTCTGGTGCTTGGTGTTTGATCGGAGACTTTAGTGTGACCCGTTTTACCGGTGAGAAAATTGGGGGGATTGTCCGGGTTACTAGAAGTATGAGAAAGCTCTCATCTATTCTTAGGGAGTGCGAGTTAGTGGATTTATCCATTGCAAGGGAGGTTTTACTTGGACGAATGAACAAACTCTGGTGGTGTGTTGTCGTCTCAACAGATTCTTGGCTTCGGTGGACTGGGATGCCCATTTCCCCATGATCGAACAATGGTTGTTGACTAGGACTACCTCGGACCATTGGCCTATTCAGATCCATACGTCAATCTGTTCGCGTGGTCCATCTCCTTTCAGGCTCGAGAATATGTGGCTTTCTCACCCTGAGTTTCAGGCCTCCATCCACTCTTGGTGGGGGACGTGTTTGGCGGTTAGTCAAGGGTGGGAAGGGTTCAAATTTATGAGGGCCTTGAGGATGTTAAAGGAGAGGCTCAAGGTGTGGAACAAGGAAGTGTTTGGGGACATTCGGTTGAAGAAAAATTGTCTCTTGGAAAGAATTGGGGTGATCGATAAGGGGGAAGGGGTGAGGGTGTTGTCTAGCATTGAGGTGGAGGAGAGGAAATCCAAGAAGGTGGAGTTGGAAGAGATTTTGAAGTTAGAAGAAATTAAT
>JAUPMG010000019.1:6597988-6618635 GCA_031762675.1 Pachysandra terminalis
GCTGCAGATTGCAGAATCCTTGGACTTTCTCCATAACAATGCACATCTTATTCATCGAGCTATATCACCAGAGGTTACAACTTCTTCACCTTGCACAATCTTTTATTGCTGTATGTATGTATAAACATATTATTGATGTCAAATTGAAATCAGTGCCTCTGTATATATTTTTTCCTTGACAATTGATAAAACATAGATTTGCATTAAAGACAATTGATAAAACATAGATTTGCATTAAAGCTGATAAGTGTAAGGACCCATGCATACACTATACAGCACAGATGGGCAAGAATTAGCTATAGAAAAATTCTTAGGATAATGGGAATGACCCAATCTCCTGAAAAACTCCATTATTTATTCAATAATAATTTCCTTGAATAGATTAACCACATAGTTCCTTAGAGTCTCCATGCTTCTTTTGTTGTTTGGACTGCCATCGTGAATCGGATTAACACCACAAACAATCTATAAAGGAGAAGAAAGTTTATGTCCCTATCACCATAGGTTTGCGTGATGTGCTTGAAAAATGGGGAATCAGTGTATCACAGGTTTCTATTGTGTGAGTATGCAACGAAGATTTGGGGGTCTTTTGTCGGGCTCATTGGGGTAAAATGGGTCCCCCCGAGGTCTGTGAGAGAGTTGTTTTTTTTTTTTGATCGGTACGTGAGAGAGTTGTTAGAGCAGTGGAGCTTCCCCTTCTTAGGGAAGAAGGGTCGGTTATTGTACATAGTAGTTTTTTTCTCCATCCTTTGGGCGATTTGGGGTGAGCGGAATAAAAGAATCTTTGAGAGTTCTTAGAGGAATTCTAGGTCACTTACAAACATTATTATGGGGACGACGGCTATGTGAACAAGGGTGCTCCCAGAATTCAAGGACCTTTTTACCTCGAATATCATTAGATGCTGGGAGACAGTTACCTTGATGTAGTGCTTTGGCCAAGGGTGGTGGTGGTGGTGGTTTTTGCTCTAGCTGTTTATGTTTGTACAAGTTATTTCTTTTTTTGCTTGTTTGGGTATTTTGGTGGGGCGGTGGTTCCCTATCTTGGGGAACCTGTTTCCATATTTTGTTGTATTGTTTTCTCTTCTTTTTTCCTTAATATATTCTCTTTGTTATTGATAAAAAAATCATATTAAAACTACTAATTGATTTATATATGTGTTTTAAATTATCTGTTTAAAAATATTTAAGATGAATTATTTTTTATAGTAATATTGTTTTTTGATGAATATGTAGATTGGCCTTCCATTTAACACATGTAATTATAGTAATAGGTTTTTTTGCATGCCGATTCATCACATTCATGATTTTGCATGCATTTCCTCTCGATGTTTTGCTAAAAAAAAAGAAAGAAACAAATTAAAATCAGCCCTACAATTACCTTGGATTCTTGGCTTTGGTACTTGTACCTACATATGTAAGGTGTCTAGTGTGGGATATGTGTTTAGGTGTCTGATCCATCTAACTCTCATATCGTAGGATACAGGGACGGGAACTTGGCGAGGAAAGGTTATGGCACATTCATCATCATCATCACATGCCTTATCCCAATTAGTTGGGGTCGGTAACAAGAATCCTTTTCCTCCATCCCAATCAGTCAAAAACCATATATTCAGTCAAATTACGTGTATGCAAATCTTTTTGCTCAACTCCATCCAAGTTCTTTAGGGTCTTCCTCTCCCCCTCTTAGAACCTTCAATGATTTCTCTCACACCGAGCTGCTTCCCTAGGTCTTCGCTCTACATGCCCAAACCATCCTAACCTAATTTCCTTTATCTTATCTCCTAATTGAGCCATACCCAAATAACCTCGAATATGTTCTTTCCTCACCTTATCTTTCCTAGTCTTCCTACACATCCATATCAACATTCTCATCTCAACAATGTTCATTCTATGCATATGTTCTGATACATACATCATAGCAGGTCTAATGGCTGTCCTATAAAATTTCCTTTTAATTTTAGTGTAACACGTCGATCGCATAACACTCTAGAAGCACTTCTCCACCGAAGCTATCCAGCTCTAATTCTATGAGCAACATCCTCATCAATATTTTCCTGTTTGTGGATAATTGATACTAGATAACGAAATTGATTGCTTTTAAGAATCGTTTGATTTTCAATTCTTACTGTAGCTTCACCTCTACTATTGTTTGTGCTAGAAGTTACATTCCATGTTGTCGGTCTTTGTTCGACTTATAAACCTTTTGATTCCATGGTGTCCATCCTCCATAACTCTAATTGTTCATTTACTCCCTCTCTAGTTTGGTCTACTAAAACTACATCATGTGCAAAAAAGCATACACCAAGGCACCTCCACATAACCTCTTGGTCTAATTTATGGCACATTGTTCAATAAAAAATAATAATATAAAGTCCACATAAAAAAGCAAATTATGTAACACTCATTATTTACGTCCCATAAAGAGAACATTCAACTGCAAAAAGCAGCCCAAATATCGTAATACAAACATTTAATTGTGGTATTGTAGTAACTTTATACAAAAGAAATCCAGCCCCAGAATGTTAGTTGTATGTGATTTGTGTGGGCACCAACTAAATAGGACTTTCTTATAAAAAAATATGGACATGGATTTGAAGTGTTCGACAAATCTCACACCCAAGTCGTGTCATATACGACATGAAAGCGACAAAAATGAAGGGTCTAGTTGTCATAGGTACTTGGATTTTTCGGACCAAGAATGTGAAATAGATTCCTAAGTGTCTAGAAAATTGGCATTGTTTTACAACGGAGTTATGGAGCTCTCTTGGTTAAAAGATTGGCTAAACTTCAAATTTCAGTCAAGAATTAATTGTAGTAGGTGCATATTTTGTGCGAAATATGGAAAGTTGCTTTTCCCCATATGATTTATATGGAAGGCTTGCGATGTATAATACATTGCAAATTTTAACTCCTTGCATTTCCTTGAAAAGCTATTAGTGAGGGTTTCAGGGATCTAGAGTTTAACAGAGGGTTTTAACTTTTAAGAGACCAGGATAAAAGATTAAGGGAGTACAAGATTGAGAAACAGAGGGAGGGGAGGAAAGGACTTTTAGAGGATTTTTATTTTTATTATTTTTAAGGACTTTTAAATGATGAGAGCAAGAAACTTGATAAATATTGGAGTGCAGGGTGATGGTTGAGAGAGAAATACAAGTTCTCATTGTTGCAATTGCTGTCACGTTGGAATCATTGTTATCAAGCATCTCTTCTCCTGCAGTACTGACCTTCCTTTCCTTGCACTGATAAAAGAGAAGAGAAAAATACTACAATTAGCAAAAGTGTATTAGGGCTTTTAATGTCTTAAGAGATATAATCTATAGATTATATAGTTAATCAATGATGACATATTAGCAAGTTGACCTTGTAAATTCCAAGGTAGACTGGAATGAACTGGATCAGAACTCTTTGTTGATAATCAGTCCTGGTTTGATAACTATGCAGCCCAGTAATCAGTCCTTTTTCTCTTTCCTCTATGCGATAACAGACTGGTGTCTACTTAAAAGGATTTTTAAAGGATTTTTTTTATTTGACTTTTAAAGGATGAGAGCAAGAAACTTGATAAATATTGGAGTGCAGGGAGATGGTTGAGAGAGAAATACAAGTTCTCATTGTTGCAATTGCTGTCACCTTGGAGTCATAGTGTTTAAACTTGGTATGGGATCGGGTATCGTCTTGGTCCGATACCGAGTTGGATCGCCAATCCAAGTCTGGATCTGCCGATCCAAAACCTCTCTCGGTATTTAAAAAAAAAAAATAAAAAAATTCATAAAAAAATATCCAATCAGATAAGAAGAAGAATGCTCAAATTTCTCTTTCTTTCAGTTTCTTCGAGTTGAAGGAACCCTTCCTACCAAAAAAAATAAAAAATTGTAGGAACCCTTTCAAAAAAAAGAATAGGAAGAGAAGAAAAAACAATCGATCGGCAGATTCGGCACTCTCTTTCTCTCTCTCGAGAACAATATCTCGGCCGAGAAGCTGAAATGGAGTTGGGAGACAGGAGACGAGATCCTGGTCTTTGATTAGAGAAACTGGGTACCAGTGATCTCGTCTTCTACTTCGACATCTGACCTCGATGGTTCTTCTTCATCTTCATCTTCTTCAGAGGATGTTGAAGTTGGTGGTGATGAAGCTGGAAGGGCAGAGACGCGCACGTAAAGAAGCAGCAGAAAGATTTCTCTCTCTCTCTCGAAACTTCTCAGCTGTTTTTTTTTAAAGACTTGGACTGGATGATCTGGTTTGGATCGTCTGGTCCGACTCGCCGATTCCATGACGGATCGTCTGGATCAGCCGATCCGTCACGAACTCGGTCTGAGTCAATGCGTTTTAAATTTTTTTGGGATCAGCCAGGGATCGCGGCTCGTCCTTGGCCGATCCTGAGTTGGACCGGCCGATCCTTTACACTATGCTTGCAATCATTGTTATCAAGCATCTCTTCTCCTGCAGTACTGACCCTTCCTTGCACTGATAAAATAGAAGAGAAAAATACTGCAATTAACAAAAGTGTATTATGGCTTTTAATGTCTTAGAGATATAAGGTTGAGGGATAGCTATACTTGTAAATTTTTTACCTGTACCTTTCTGCATTACTATATATAATATACTAATCTTTACCAATCAAAACAAAAAAAAAAATCAGGGAGGGAATGGCATCACAAATAAAGGCCTACCATTTGCAAACTATAATTGAGAATTTGAGACGAAGACCTTCTCACCCCATTAAGAACCCGTGAGCTGTAGTCATGTCCTGACCTCAACTCCATTAATTAGTCTATCAAGAGCTTCGACAACAGTGAACAAAAAGATAGCTATAAGGACTTTCCTGCCTTGAACTGTACAAGTTATGGAAAAAGTCGGTTGAGACCTGAATTACTAACACTAGACGGAGGTTTTGATTCTATCTAATCCCAGAGCCTGTCTTTCTTAACACCTCTCTAATGTGAGCCAAGCATTCTCCATTTAGACTTTGCAAATATATATATATATGTGTGTGTGTGTGTGTGTGTGTGTGTGTGTGTGTGTGTGTGTGTGTGTGTGTGTGTCTGAGATTTAAACTCGCATCCAAGAGTCAATGCACTTGTTGCCAATCAGTTAACTATCCCAAATGTGCCTGCCCTAGACAAAACTTTGCTGAGAGGGGTAGTTACATGCCTAATACTTTTTTCTGAAATAGAGGCCAGCACCTTCGAGTTGATCTCTCATCCAGATTGATGCATACTAACCACCTTTCATAGCGAGATATATATGTTGTTACTACCAATGATCGTCAATTTATTTGTAATTATGTTTTTGTCTTGTCTTCTGTTCACATATTCTTTTCGTTGGTATAAACAATACGGGAACTGTATCAAATTGTGACTCCGAGGTAAGAAAAAGATCTTATTTCCATAGCATCATCATATAAGGGTTATATGGCTTATAAACTCAGTTTCTATACATGGTGAAGGCTTGTAATGGTGAAAAATGGAAATGTTTTTGCATCTAATCCCTAGCTTGTTGGTTATTTGTGTTAATTATATTATGCTAGAAGTTTTTGTGAGACAAAACTTTTTGGTGACTGACTCCAATATATAATTTGTAGGTCGTTCTGGGTTTGGGATTCATAGATTGTGCATATTTACTGACCGAGATCTTGCTGTTGTAGACAGTCTATATTACATCCACTGGAGCTTGGAAGCTTGGTGGTTTCGGTTTCACGATATCTGCAGATCATGCTTCAGGCGATCTAACTAACATACAATCTTTCCATTATGCGGTGAGTAAATTTATTTATTTATTTTTATTTCTGGCATGAACAATGGCTGTTCGTTCATTTATCTTGTTATACTATTCGGATCATTTTGGGAGCCGTAGGGGCCTCCCAGCATGGTTTCACGGATCAGGCGATACCGGTCCGTACCGGCCGGTCCGGACGGGACCGGACCATAGCGGTCCGGTTCCAACTCGCGATACAAAGATTTGTATCGCCCGCAGTCCGTGACCGGTTCCGGCAATCCGACAACTGGTCCTTCCGGTCCAGCGGCTGGTACCGCCGGTCCGGCAGTCCGGTGACCGGTTCCGACGGTCCGGCAACCAGTCCCGTCAGTCCCACCGGTCCGGTGACCGGTCCCGGCCGGTTCGGCGCCGGTCTGAAATTTTTAAATTTTGTTTTAACTTTTTTTTGTTTTCTGTACCGGAACCAGACGGGATCGGTCCGGCGTCCGGTTCCGGTATTTTAAACCTTGCCTCCCAGGACATCCTTCACCCAATCCTCAATTCTGAGAATTTTGGGCCTTCTTGTGTTAAAGAAATTGATCAAACTACTTCCATCCTATCAAAATAATAGAAGGTTTAGAAAATAAAGACAATTGATATGTACCCTTTCTCTTCTTTAAATTGGCAAGTGGATCCCGTGCTCTAAAATTTATAGTCAATCCCTCCAAATTCTAAAACCTAGCAATTTATAACTCAGTTTCCCAATATTACTCTAGCACACATTTTTATTTTTATTTTTTATCAATAACACTAATTTTTTATTTTTTTAAAATCAATTAAGATCTATTAACCAATCAAGTTCCTAAATTCATACATTTTATGATTTTCAAATCATTTGAATTTAGTAACCAAAGATTCCAATTGGTTCTAACTACAATGTGCACGCATGACATACCAAAACATCACTCATTTAATTATGTAACTATAAACTATTAATTTTTAAATATATTTCAATTAAAAATAGTGAACTAATTGTTGAAATAAAAATATTTCATTAGAAAGATCTCGTTAAGTGCTTTCTAATGTGTGGGAAGACTAGGAAAGATAAAGTTAGGAATGAACATATCCCAGAGTATCTAGGTGTTGTCAAAATAGGAGATAAAATAAAGTAGTATAAAATGGTTTAGAGCATGTAAGGCGAAGACCTAGGTGGCGTCTGTGAGAATTTGTGAGGGGTACACATTGAAGGATCTAAAACGGTAGAGGAAGACCAAAAAAGACATGGATGGAATCAGTCAAAAAGGATTTAAAAACACATAAGCTGACTGAAGATATGGTTTCTGAAGGAGTGGGATAAAGGAACAAGATTCTTGTCATTGACCCCAACTAGTTGGGATAAGTAATTTTTTTTTATTGTTGTTGCTGTTCTTTTTGTTTTTTACTAATTATTGTACCCTTTAAGTTAATTTTTTAATTCAACCAACTCCCAAGTCCCAACAAGAAGTCAAGTGATGTAAAGCTCTATTGGTTCACCTTTTAAATCTCATGCAAAGCACATGCCAATTGCTATCCAGTATTCCTAAATTAAATATATGACCCACTTCGTAGGTTTTTTTGTGCCATTTCTTGATCCTCGTCTTGTCTAAGCACTGTGTGTATCTAAATTTGGAAGGACGTATAGGTAAAGATAGAAGAGTGGACAAATCGAGCCTGATGTGGAACCTATATAATGTCTTCACTGAGGATACTCTTATGCTTGTGTATGTGGTTTTTGTTTATTTTTGTATGTTTTTAGGATTATGCATATAGCAGTAAGTGATCATTGTTAATTTGATCCAATAGCTTGAGCGCAACTACTATTTTTCCTTCTCTGTTTCCTTTTCTCATTAATCACTTAACTATTACTTTGAAGTGTGTACATGTCTGTTTGACTTATGGTCATGACTTCTAAAATGTTTTCAGAGAACGCTTTAGTTTTCTGCTTTTCTTTGAGCTATATAGTGATTGTGACATGGCTTTATAAACAGACTATCTGCGAAATTATGATTTAGCTAAGACCAATAATCAGATGACCTTGATGAGACTAAGTGATCTGCAAACAATGAATCACATTTGACTATTGCTTTCCTTGTTTGGTCTGGATTTACAGGAATATGATGTCGAGGATTCTGTATTACCCCTTCAACCATCTCTCAATTACACTGCCCCTGAACTGGTTCGCAGTAAATCTACCACAATTGGATATTCTTCTGATATGTTCAGTTTCGGGTGCCTTGCTTATCACTTGATTGCTCACAAGCTTCTCTTCGATTGCAACAACAATGTCAGGATGGTACTCATTTGATGTAAATCTGATGCTTATTTCTCAACCAAAGACCGAATTTATTTACTTATACTATCTGCTATTTCCTGGATAATGGACAACAGTTCTGTTCCAATGCTTCTGTATTCTTTACGATAGATTACCTCTATTGCTAATTTATTACAAAGGTTTTTTTCCCCATTGTGACATCCAGGGATGCATTTTTCACCTTAATTTTGTGGTTCATTATGGTAATTTTGGTTTTGGATTAAGTTCTCCTGGTAGTGGGTTGAAGTTTATGCAAATTTCTTTTATGCAATCATGCTTGAGAAACCTCCCACATGCAGTGCAGTATTTGAGAAATGCAATGTTTTACTTCTATTCCTGTATATTACTTGAGTTTATTTTTGTATGTACTTAAGTGTTGCTTCTTTTTACATATTAATTGCTATTTTGTTGTGTGCTATGCAGTACATGAATAATCTGACTTACTTGTCAAATGAGGCTTTCTCGAGCATCCCACCAGAGTTAGTTAAGGACTTGCAAAGGATGCTTTCTGTAAATGAGGCTTCTAGACCAACTGCATTGGATTTTACAGGTGATGTGTACATTGTGAACTTTGTCTCGAAATTGTTTCAGATCTTGTAATCAATGCAGTTATTTTGCATAGCTAAACTAAAAGAGATAAAACAAACTAATTTTCATTATTTTTTCTCTTCTACACAACCAAACATTATTTTTATTTTTTTTGCAGTTTTTGCTCAACCAAACTGCTGAGGGTAGTCTGCTTTCTGTTCTTTTATTTTTTTATTTTTTTTTAATATTTCCCTTTTCTATTCTTTTCTTCTCAAATCCAAGATTCTAAATACAGCCTTACCAAGAGAGATTCTTCTTCCTCCCGCATCTCTCTCTCTTTGTCTACTTTCTGTTTTTTTTTTAATATTTCCCTTTCTTTTCTTCTCAAATCCAGGATTCTAAATACAGCCTTACCTCTCTCTCTCTCTCTCTCTCTCTCTCTCTCTCTCTCTCTCTCTCTCATCCTCTTCTAGATTCGGGTATTCAAAAGCCTAGCAAATGAGAGAGTTGGTTAAATGAAATTAATAATTTAAAAAAGAGCTAATAATTTATTCAATTCACAAGTTTTCCATGTTATAAATATCGTGGGATTAATCTTATCTGACCTAGACTGACCAGATCAGACTGGCTGGTAGCGGAACGTATTGGCAGTTCGTACCATTAGCGATCTGGTTCCTGGTGCCGGTACATAAAAGCAGTTTTTTTAAACTTGAATCGTTGTTCCCCTAAATTTCTTCTTTTCAAAATGTCAACCATCATTTTGCTTTCTTCTTTAGATTTTTCTACATGTTGGCACCAAAAGTTTTACCATATATGTCATGCTTTTAGTTTTCAGGTACAAAATTTACTTATATATATTTTTCTTTTATTTGTACTGTGATGTTTCAGCATTTGTTTTGCAATCTTCATATTGTTAACGTTGAAATAGAACAAGTTCTTTTATCACACTAAAACAAATTCTTTGAATTCAGGTCATATGCAGCAGTTCTAAACTTGATCTTCAATATGCACAGATTCATATATTTTTTTATGTACGCCTCTTTATAAGATAACTTTGAAAATATAACTATTTAATATGTGCAAGATGATATGCATGACTCTTGGACCCTCAGAAACATGCATAGCTTTATATTCTCTTTCTTCTGTTTACATGTTCGTACATTTTTATCCTGAAGCAACCTACCACGGTATGCTATAGGGGTGGCAGTGGTCTGGGCTTGCACATGAATATAGCACTTGCTATGTATGTCCAACCCTGGCCCGGCTCCAAAACTCATTCTTGTTCATAGGGTGGATTGATCCAGGCTGAGCTTTCACTTACCTTGCCCAAAAATATGTGTATGTATAGTATTATCAGGTTGGGCTGGTCAAGACCGAGCTTTCACTTACCTTGCCCAAGCCCAGACCACAATTTGGCTGGGCCGGGCTGACTAATAAAGAGACTACAAAACCAATATATCTTGTCCAAGCCTGCCGAAATATCAGGTCGGGCAACCTGGCGACGGGTTGCCTGACCCATTATTGCTCGATCCATTAGAATCCCTAGTATGATACTGGCAGTCTACCCATTTGTTGTTTGCAATACATGCATGCACGAAGATTATAAATGGCTTGACCCATTAGAATCCCTAGTATGATACTGGCAGTCTACCCATTTATTGTTTGCAATACATGCATGCACGAAGATTATAAATGGTAGTTTTTATTGTTCTTTTTTTACAATGTTTATTTTATATCCTTGAGGACACATGGTTTTAAATTTTGATTTCAAGGGAAATTTTGCACCTTAAAATAGGGAAATTTTGCTGTTTTGCAAATATTCTCACATATTGGTGCCTTTAGAACTGCTGCATATGATCTGAATTCAAAGAATTTCAAGATAAGGAAAATTTCAAGATAAGGATAATATTGATGTCAGGAAAATTTTGGTGCTTTTAGAAAGAGAAAATCTTGATGAAATTTAAAACCTTGGAGGGACCTAGTGACAGTCTACTGTTTGTTGTTTGTTGTTTGTGTAGATGTATGCTTGCATGCATATAATGGTATGTAATGTACCATCTGCACAATCACTTGTATTGAATGTCTCCCGTTAGTGTGATCATATACCACTCCTAGTTGAATAAAGTAGCTGCGTCAAATTGTGACGGCTATTTTTGTGATTGCTATGATTAATCCAGCACTATCATTTTCAGTATGTTTTAAGACTTGCTTTTTTGTCATCTTTATATATATATATATATGTATGTATGTATCTGGATGAGCTTGTTAGCAGTCAAATAACTGTTGTTATTAAATAGGATCTTGTGTTACCACATGCACTTTTCTAGACATTCCAATTTTACTTTACTAGGATGTAGTGTTTATAAGTTATGTTCTTGCCTTGCAGGTTCTCCATTTTTCCGGGATGACACTAGGTTGCGTGCTCTTCGCTTCCTCGATCACCTGCTTGTATGCATTTTTTTTAAGCTTAGTTACATGTTTCAGGGATAGAGTGGTTCAACAGCTCTCTGCGTATGGGTGCAAATTAAGTAGAAACCCCGTTGGAAAGAAATGGAATTTCTGAAGTGAATGATCTTATCTGCTTGCAGGAAAGGGATAATATGCAGAAGTCTGAATTTTTAAAAGCACTATCTGATATGTGGAAAGATTTTGACTCCCGTGTTTTGCGGTACAAGGTTTGATTTATTTCTTTTCTGATTGGTATCGTGTCTTTTTATACCCTCATTTGTTTTTAATTGATTGGTTACCTTTGAAGAATCAGATACTGTCTATATTGGTAAACATGTACTATGGTATTTAATTGTAGATTGATTGATTCTGTGCTAAACATGATATGCTTTTTTTTGGGGGGGGATTGAGCAAAAAGTGATAAAAGAATGATAGCTTCTTCTGTTAAAATATATATTTTCATTTATCATTGTAATGAACATTCATGTGATTTTAGTTAAGCATTTCTTCTAATATCTGGTTTGTTATGAATTATTGCAATGAGTTTCTATGGTATTCATCAGAAAAAGTTTGCTTTATCTGTTTCTGTTACCTGGTATGAAGCAGTTTTTAGTTCATTTAGTTGCTTTCTTCGAAACATCAATGTTACATGAATTTAAGTATGGTCTCTATGAAATGTTTAAGGTTCTAATGATTTGATTTCATGCAGGTACTTCCACCCCTTTGTGCAGAACTTCGCAATATGGTTGTGCAACCAATGATTTTGCCCATGGTTTTCACAATAGCAGAGTCTCAGGTACTATTTTTAGTCTATGATTACATGATTGTGCTTTGGAATGTAAAGTAGCACCTTGGCATACTGTTTGTTTCTTTCCTGCTTTAGTAGTTCTGTTATTTCCGAAATTACATTCTATGCAATGTCCTCTAGTTTGATAACTTGAACAACAAATTCCAATTTTTATTAGAAAAAAGAGAACATGTAGCTCAGATCTATCATATTAGATGAATGCCCAGATGCTGTCCAACATGAATAGCACACAATAACTGCAATGCACTCAACTTAAAACTATTGAGAAACGTGGCTCGTAGCAGGGATCAAATGTATGCTTGTTCTCTTAGAACCCTGGTAGTATGCAACAGGTTGCAAAGATCTCGCCCTTATTCTCATGATTTCATCGAGAGAAACCTGTAGGGATTCCATCCAAATTGTTTGCAAGTGGCACATAAGTTAGAACTCTATGTCACAGTCCTTGACCTGAGCTTCAATCACATCTAACATCCTTATTTTACTCAAATTGCTTAAAAAATTAGTGGTGGAAGGATTTTATAAGTGTTTACTTTTCTTGATTCAAGT
This sequence comes from Pachysandra terminalis, assembly GCA_031762675.1. Classification (NCBI taxonomy): domain Eukaryota; kingdom Viridiplantae; phylum Streptophyta; class Magnoliopsida; order Buxales; family Buxaceae; genus Pachysandra; species Pachysandra terminalis. The sequence goes on from JAUPMG010000019.1 coordinate 6,610,360, forward strand.
TCGGTGACATTCAGCAAAAAGTACATTGAGTAAGGTATCAATTGTTGAATGGCACTGAATAATTTAGAAAGTATTACACAATTATTTTAAGAACAAGGGAAATCATTTTTCTTCATTAAAAGATTGTCTTGGAAAGGAATTCACATTGTTGAGAAATATTTGTGGTCAGCGACTCAGCAGAGCACCAAAAGTTTAGAAAGAACAGCATGGATCCGTCAAAGGATAACAATATGCATGAACTGAATACAACTTGAAGCTTCTTAAAGATAAAAGAGCCAAGAAGAGATGCCTATTTAAAATTTCATGTAGTATGCAGTATAATTTTATTCCGTTAAATGCATTTGAATATGACAATGTAGTCATTTGCACCACAGTAAAGTGTTAAAACATCAATGTAGGAAAGAATGAATATGCTTGTTTAACCAAGTCATATAATGAATTTTGACAGATTGAATAAATGGGATTATTGTTTAATTGAAGAAATTCCAGAAGTTGACTATCACAGCAAAATGTTTGCCATTATTGAAGTAATTCATTTTTATTGATTTCATCAACATTAGATATTTCTCAGATATTTTGTTGATTATAATTTAAGAGTTATCACCACACATAAAGCAAGCTATTTCATCCTTTTAATTGCCCGGGGACTGAAGACAGCTTGATGTTCCTCAATTTTCCTTTTTTGTACCGAACTGACTGATTGGCCTAAAGTTGCTTTGAGTCAATTAATTTTGTTCAGTCAAATTAATATTGTGTCTGATTTGCATATACGCATATAGATACAGACATATATATTCCTTTCATATTAAAAATAATGAAGAGAAAATGATTAGGGGAAAAAAATCCTGATATACAGAGATTCCTATATACCATCTAATCATATCAAGAAGCATGCTACTTAATGAATCCCCAAGGAGAATAGTACCATGAAGCCATTTGATTAATGGTATAATTTTCCCCCCTCTTTCTTTTTCTTTTATCAGAAACTAAACAGTATATTCATTACAGATATTTGGGAATCGAGGCAAAACCTATACATTATCATCCATCGCTGAAACACCCTCAAACCCCAATTCCAAAAAGAGGATTTCTAGGTGCCAAAAAAGAGACCAGAGTTGAAATCATAAAACAATCTGAGAGGATAAACACTGGCCGACCACTGAACATAACTCAGGAAGAGAAGCAAACCTATCACTGAAAGTTCCCAATTTGCTCCATCAGATAGCAAGATCAAGGACCAATCAAAGAACATATTGGAGTCTGAGGTCTGAGAAAACTTCATAGGAACGAAATGAATCTCTTCCTTAAAAAATGCATCAATATGGGTGCTTTAAGATATTGGAAATGGTTCCAATGTTTTCAGTACTGTTGTGTGCATGAAAGTCCACAAATGAATTTGGAGCAGTAACAAAGTACTCTGAAGTCCCTTATCAGCAGAAAGGACTACTGAAGTACAAGTTCAAAAAATTTTCCTTAACATTTTCTTGTCTCTAATGTTGTTCAATGACTATGTTTCCCTAAAAATGAAACATGGGATGTTACCTTTCCTTTTAAGAGAATCCCAAGAAGCTCCTTTTAAAAATTAAAAAAAAAATCTATACTCTTTGTAAGTGCTAGCAATTTAGATTTGTCTTTGGTATCTTAATTGTTAGGAGACTTACAGCCACTCCCACTTGCACATTTAGGTATTACACAATTGTTATAATTCTTTTTTGATGCCTTATTTTACATGGTGTCTGATTGTCTGGGTCAATTTTTATATATGTGGATATTACACATTTGGTATTATTGATTACTACGAATGCCTTTGTTTGCATCAATGTCATCATTGGTCCCAAGCTAATGCTGATATATAGTTGTCATTTGCTTTGCTTACGAGAACTTACAGTGGTAGGACCTTGCATGCTTCTAGCAATGCATTCGTTTAATTCTTTTTCTTTATTTTCTTTTTGCACGTCTTCTTCTTTTTATTTTTTATTTTATTCTTTGTTGATTGGTTTATATGCACAATGGATTACTTACGTAGATCTAGTATTTTGTACAGAGGGAAAGAATAACTCAGTTGTCTCTGTTAATATAATTCTCTTTTATTTTACTAAATCAAAGCAGACATTTTGGATTGATTTAGGTCTCTGAATATGATTTGTGCTTTGCTTTCATTACCCAACGATGGACTTGGTGTATTAGTGGAAATGACAGAATGATCCTTTTTACGCCTATTGTAGGATAAAAATGATTTTGAGCTATCAACACTGCCAGCACTGGTTCCTGTCTTGAGTACTGCTGCAGGTGAGACACTCTTGCTGATTGTGAAGCACTCAGAGCTCATTATCAACAAGGTAACTAAAATTTCTCCCCAGTTTTCTTCTGATAGTATATTAGAAATGCTGTTGCATTAATTAATGGAGTTGCTCCTAATGTTTATATTCTTCAGCTTTCTGTTTTTCCTTTTTCGATTTTTTTTGAATCCATTTTGGTAAATAGGCTTTAATCTATGGTAATTAGTAAGGGGGAACGACTTTTTCATGTAGAGATTATAAAATTAACATCTTAAATATCATTCACATTTGCCATAAATTAGTTACTACAGTCAAGGTTGTCAAACTGTGAGTCGAATCGAAAATCTTTAGGAGGGGTTACTTAGAATCAAAAATTAACTTTGAATTGTAAATCATAAAATTCATATTAATTTTGGTAGAAATAGGGTTTGGGGTGTAGGTTTTGGGATTTCTCTTAGGAAAAAGATTTTTTGTTGGTTAAATAACTAAACTATGTTTCTTTATGTTTATTAGATTGTTTTAGAGTAAAAAAATTCCATGTAGAGAAGGATTAAACAAAACGAGGGAACCTTTTAAGTTAAACAAAGAAACTGACATTTTTTAGTGTTGCAGAGTCGAATCGTTTGACTCGTATGATTAAATCGTAAATCTCAAGATCAATATATAGCTCGTAAGATTCAAAACTGAATTTTTACTGATTTGAATCGTTCTAGGGTCAAATCGAATCATAAGACTTTAACAACAGAGACTACAATATGTATTTTCAGGAAAATATTCTTTCTACTTCAAATTTTATTTTGAAAAAGTCATTCTGGCATGAGTTAGTATTTTTCTGTATTAATAATATGTGATGACCTTAATACTTTCCTATGAAGCATGAAGACATTCTTTTCATCAATAAGGCAAAGTTTTCTTCAGTTAAATTTAGAAAAGGAAATAGAAACTAGATACATAAGGACTTTAGACGAGACCAAACTAACACTAGACATTAAGATTAGCACACATGTCTTCATATTGTTTAGTTTTCCAGCTAGAACACACAAAAAGAGGGGTTTGGGGGGAATATAAAGTGAATCCATTGATTCTTTGATCATAGTGATCAATGGGAAACGGGAGTTCTCTTTTGTAATCAGTGACAACCCAAGCTAAGGATGTGAGTTTTCTAAAGTATTTTTGCATAAAAAAAATATCTCCGTTTTCAAAGGTCCAATTCTTTTATCTAATACCTCCTGATTGAAAATTATCTTATTAGGTGGAGAAATTAGGGATGAACATTTGGGTGAAAGAGTGTCTGACAATACCTAGCAGTATCAGATGGAGAGTTTACAGCAGTAGTAGAAATGAATGCCTTATTGTTTGATGAGAGGTCATAAAGTCTAGCATAACTGACAGAGTATATTCCCAGCCAAGGTCCTCTGAAAATCTGACTTTACCTTTCTCACTACAATTTTGGTGTGAGGTAAAACAGATGGTTCATGCAACATATTGCCATCCATGTGCTATAAATGGTGAATTTGTTGACATTTTTGTCTCATCCATTTTTGTTCTAGCCCATAGTTGCTTCTTATCACCCTATGGCACAAACTTGATTCTTCTACGTGGAATTGCCACCCAGTTCTCTGTGACTGGAAAGACTAGGGGATTTATCTGTGTTGATCATTAGCCATGAGAGCATAAAGCCTATGAAGAATTTGATTTCTAAAGCATTTCTTGTTGAGCTTCCTGCAAAGAGCCAGCCATGCTGCGAAAGTGTACACATTGACAGGTTCAACCAGCATTTCACACTTTTTCTGCTGAGATTCAAAGGTGAATGAATTCCGCATTCAGAACTTTCATCTTTAAATCTTCTAAGCTACATGTGTTTTCAGGATCAATCAATCCATTTGGCTATGAATGCTAATTTATCTTCCTTGAGTCTACTGACTCCTAATGCTCCCACCACTTTTGGATTGCGTGCCTTATCCCATGCTTTTAGGTGACTTCTTTTCATTTCTTAATTCTCGCAACATGTGCCTTTGGGTTTGTTCAATTTTCTCTACTACTCATGCAGGTTCCTTGAACACTGACAAGATAGTCAAGGAGGTTGTATGTGGTGGATTTGATTAGTTGGATCATGCCTCCTAACAGTATATGATTCCTTCCCCACGAGGTTAGTTTATAGGAGATATCCCTACCGGATCCCGAAAATCTATTGCCCTTGAGTTAGCTCCTCGAGGCATGACTTAATACTTCAGGAGCTATTCATGGGTTTGACATCTTACAATATTGACTCGAGTACTTAATTCCCCACGCTCACTGGTGATACCCGCTATGCTACTTTTTAAGAAGTTTTCTCAAGCTGGTGATCCTTTCAAAATACTAAAGAACACCAAGAATTCTTTTTACATCATTTCTGTCCCAGTTTGATAGAAGATTAAGGTAGCATTGCATAACCACCATCTAATTAAATGTTCAGCTGCATTATAGTTTGTTTTCTTTGTGAAAATTTGGAAAACATTTGATTGTGTGTTCTGGATCTTTGGTGAGTCGAATTTGTAGAAATTCTATTTCTATTGTTGCTTGACTGACATTTTTTCTTTTGGATATAACAACAAAATTCATGTACATGTATGTTCACCTTCCTTTCTATATATTGGTTGCCTAATTAGAATTGGATAGTTGGTTGTGGTTCAGTTCTGATACTTTTAGACAATCTTAACACTTCTGGTTGGTGTTCTGGATCTTTGTTGAGTTGAGATTCTAAAATACTATTTTATATATTTATCATACTGAATAACACCCTTTTCTTCCCTGAAATTATTGTAGACTAGTCAGGTGCACTTAATATCGCATGTCCTTCCCTTGCTTGTTCGAGCTTATGATGATCCCGATGCTCGCATACAAGAAGAGGTTTTGAGAAGAACTGCCTCACTTGCAAAGCAACTTGATGTTCAGGTGATTGTCGTAGTCATGGATTCTTAATGTTGTTGGTAAATTATCATTTTCTCATTATGAGTTCATTAGAATGAAATTTGGATTAGTTATATGATATACCACAATCACTTACTCATAATATTTATTTTTGTTGATATGATTGAGCAGCTGAAACCTTTCACAGATATCATAATCTATTGTATGGTGTTATTGTTTGTCTATGAAAATTTTTCTCAAGTGATGAACTTGTTTAAACCATGTATATCATTAGATATGTTAACTTCAAGACTTAAATATTTGGTTTAAATGTCGCCAAGAAAGATCCTCATCATTGGCAAAAATGTATTTCCTTGAAACATATTTTATCTTCACTGTTATTTGTCTTGGGACATTGTTGATATCAGAGGAATAGAGGACCTTTTTGTCATGAATGTATTAACGTTTAGGTGAGCACCTCCTTAAATTTCATCTGTTTCCTTTATTTATTTCATTATCCACGAGGGCATATTGATGAGTATGTCACTCATAGAATTAGAGCTAGATGGCTTAAGTGGAGAGGTGCTTCTAGAGTGTTATGTGATCTACGTGTTCTGTTCAAGCTAAAAGGAAAATTTTATAAGACAACTATTAGGCCTGCTGTAATGTATGGAGCAGAGTGTTGGTCAACAAAGAAGCAACTTATTCATAGGATGAGTTTGGCTATAATGAAGATGTTGAGATGGATGTCTGGAAGTCTAGGAATTATAAGGTAAGAGGAATGAACATAACCAAGACTGTCTAGGAGTTGCCCAAATAGAAGATAAGATAAAGGGGAATATATTAAGGCTTTCAACATGTAAAGCAAAGACCGGTGGAGCTATTTGTGAGAAGGTGCAACCGTGCAAGGGATGCATACGAAAAGCTCTAAAAGAGTGAAGAAGATTGAAAAGAACCTGGAGTGGGTCAAAAGTGATTTAAAGTCGCAATATTTAACTGAAGATTAATTTTTTGACAGATTGAAATTGTGGAACAAGATTCGTGTTGCCAACACCACCAACTAGTTGTGATAAGGCATTTTGATGTTACTGTTGCTGCTGTTGTATTTTGTTTTCCTCCAGAAAGAGGAATTGAATCACTTTCTCATTCTTTGGAAGCAAGCCATGAAACGATAGAAGTTTATCCAAGCAGTCTTCCAGATTACATAGGAAGTTTTTTTTACTGCAGAGAGTCCTCTATCAAGCTGCCGATTAGTGCAAGCATATGACCATTCGAAGTTGCATGGATTACATCTTTATTGTTCCTCAATTCTTTTCAATTTTAGAATTGTTATGAATTCAGATCCTGAAATGGGGGATTTAAGTCCACTATACATTACAGTGCTCCTGTAACCCATGAAATGCCACTATGCATTACAGTGCTCCAGAGACCCATGAAAGGATAACTAACATATGCTGATATGTTAATGAGAAACTACGAGAGCCGCTGTAGTAACTAGTACAATTATTTTTTGGACAGTCAGCCGTTTGCATCAGTGGCAGAGCTGGGAGGGGATGCCCTCCTAAAATCATGAGGAAAATTCATGGTTGCGCTGTTCCACGCACCTGGAATGGAGTGGCGGTACAGGGTGCCCCCCAAGTTGTTTTCTTACCGTTTTTATGATGGCCCCCTAAAATCCTGAGAAAATTTCATGGTTGCGTTGTTCCACACACCTGGAATGGAGTGGCGCTACAGGGTGCCCCCCAAGTTTTCCTTACCGTTTTTTTTTTTTTGAAAATTTGCAGTTTAGACTAGATTAGTTTTCAAAATGACAGGTTTCACCCATTTCTTTTATATATAACCGTTTTTTGGTTTTTTAAATTATATTCCTACACATATTTTAATAAAATTACGGTCTTACACTTGTTTATTTTTATGTATACTATTTATACCTTGAGTTTATATTTTGCATTGATAACCCCTCTTTCTATTTTCTTTTCTTTTTCTTTTTTAATCTTTTACATGAAGTCTTATAGTGTATACTTTTATATTTTGATGTATTTCTATTTTTTTTGTGACATTTATTTTTATTTACATCTTGTATTATCATATTTTGGATGTATTTGAGAAGGGAGTGAGGTTCAGGGTGGGAGAAGGTAATAGGATTAAGTTTTGGAAGGACCCTTGGAGCGGTGATGGCTCTCTTGTATAGGATTTCCCGGGGATTGCAGCAATCGCTTCTAATTTGAATGATTGGGTCAAAGATCATCTCATTGGGCAAGGGGAATGGTGGGATTGGGATCTGAAGTTAAGAAGAAACATCTGAAGTTAAGAAGAAACATTCTAGATTAGGAAGAGTCAAGGTGAGAGAGGGAGGGGATTGTAGAGTGTGGAGAGGGAAGGATGGGGAGAGGTTCTCGGTTAAAGCTATGTATGATTTGATGTTGGTTGAGGGTGGGAGGAGGGTCCGTGGAAACTTATTTGGTACACGGGTACTCCTTCCAGGGTGACTGTCTTTCTTTGGGTTGCTACACAGAATAGGATTCTCACTTGTGACAATTTTAAAAGGCGAGGGTGGTCTTTAGCTTCAAGGTGTTGTTTGTGTAAGAAAGAGGAGGAAGATGTCTCGCATTTGCTACTTCATTGTGACGAATCTAGGAAGATTTGGCTCTCTTTCATCAAAAGATTCAAGGTTGATTGGGTTCAACAAGAGAATGTCATGGAAGCACTCAACAGTTGGGGTTGGAAGAAGAAAAAGAGGGGCAAGAGTAGAAGCTGTATATTATGGAATTTATATCCGGCTGCAATTCTGTGGACAGTTTGGTGCGAAAGAAATCAAAGGATTTTTAAGGATCAGGAAAATGACATACATAAGCTGATTGAAAACACATTACAGTTGTTAATTTTTTGGGTTTCTATCTAACTTTACGGAATTCGGGGGAGTCAGTTTTTCGGAGTTTGATTGTAAATGGGGTTGTGGTGGGACACTTTGAGCCAATTACTTTTTCTTTCTTTGGGTGGGTTGTAACATATACATACATACTTTCTGTACAGTTTTTTTAGCCTTTTTAGCTTTCAATGAATAGAAGCTTTTATTACCGATCAAAAAAAATATATACATACATATAT
>JAUPMG010000019.1:6618735-6640136 GCA_031762675.1 Pachysandra terminalis
CGTAACCTAATTATAGCAGCAGGGATTCTCAATTGCTTTTAAAATCCAAAAAGGATACTCATTTAAAGTCGCCTCTACAACTGAGCCAAGAAAATATTTTGGATAGCATCTGATCCACAATGGTGCCCAACTCACATTCCACCTCCTCAAAGATCCTTTTGTTCCATTCCTTCCATATAATCCAGTAAATGACCGAATGACAGATATTCCAAATCAGATTCTTCCTGGAGTTTATCTTTCTCCTTCCCCAAACTTCTAGTAACATCTTTATATTTTTCGGCCATGCACACCTTATCCCCAAACTGGTCAGAAATCTGGCCCAAATATCCATGGCTACATTGCAATGTAGAAATAAATGAGGTACTTTCTCCTCCTCGGATTTACACATCACGCAGTGATTAGCCATGCACCATCCTCTGGACGTCAAATGATCAGCATGCCAACGAAATGTCGCCATTTTACAGGTTGGCGAAATGGTGATATTTCCCCCTGAAATTTCGGCGAAATATGGGTGAAATATAAGCGAAATTTTTCCAGGCACCCCTTGGCAAAATCGAAATTTAATACCTTGACTGTAAGCACCTTATCCTTCACCTATGTCCACATAAAGAATTGAACTTTAGTTGGTATCTCCGGCATCCAAATATAGCTTGCCACCTCTCTTTGTATGCAGTTACTAAACAGCCAGTTATAATAGGATTTCACCATGCAATTTCCGTTGCTATTCGCGCTCCATAGACTCGCATCTTGACCATCATGGAATTGATAGTTATGGATTTGTGTTACTAAAGATGTTGCCGCATCCAATTTTCTATCAAGTAAGTTCCTCCTCTACTCCAGATTACATGATACTCCCTCTAGTTCCTCAAAACCATGCTGTCCATCATACCATTCTTGAATTGGGAGATACTGTACAGATTCAGATACTGATTTTTGAGAGGACTTGAACCAATCCATTTATCAAGCCAAAACAAAGTTCTGTCTCCATTACCTACTTCCATACAGGTCCCTCCCCAAATTTCAAAGTTAGACGAGAGATAGCTGTCCAAGGACTCAAACCATGTGGACCATTCACCATGGGTGTGGATCAGCCTCCTGCAATTCCATATTTTGCAGCAATAACAACTCTCCATAAACTGTTTCTCTCCGTTCTGAATCTCCATAACCATTTTCCCAAAAGAGCTTCATTAATTCCGATAATCTTCTTATACCTATACCCCCAAACTCCTTAGGTTTACAAACTTCTTCTCATTTTACTATGTGATACTTGTACTCTTCGCCTTTTCCCCTCCATAAAAATTGTCTTTTCATTCTCTCCAATTTACTTGCACAAGCTTTGGAATTTTAAACAATGATAAAAAAATATGTTGGCATATTAGATAAAGAGCTTCGAATCAGTGCCAACTTGCCTCCTTTAGATAGGTGTTTTGATTTCCAAGTGGCTAGTTTCCTTTTTTATCTTTCCACAACCTTCTCCCAAGATGACTTGTTCTTGAAGCATCCCCCAATGGTAGTCCCAAATATGATGTCGGTAAAGATCCTGCTTTGCAACCCAAAATGCTTCTTAAGTTGTCCAACTTTGAAATTTCCTCTCCTATCTCAAACATTATGCTCTTGTTGAGATTGATTCTAAGAGCCGAAACTGCTTCAAAACAGAGAAGAATACATCTCAACATCACTATATGAGATTGGGCAGCCTTACAGAAGATTATTATATCATCTGCAAAAAAAAAAAGATGTGAAATTTCAGGACCATCCACTCCCATCTTTGCTCCTTCCAATAAATTCGAGTGAGTTGCCTTCGAGATCAATCTACTAAAAGCCTCTGCCACTCAGAATTAAAAATGGAGGATCACCTTGCCTTAGTCCTCTACTTGCCTTGAAAAAACCTACGGACGCCCCATTTATCAATCTTGAAAAAGTAGCCGACAAAATGTAGAACTTCATCCACTCACTCCATTTGACACCAAAATCCATCTTGCCCAAGAGGTACAACTAGAAGCTCCAGTCCACATGATCATATGCCTTTTCCATATTAAGTTTGTAGATAACCTAATTTTCTCCACTTCTGGCTAATAAGTCAACACATTCATTAGCTATCAATACCCCATCCAGGATTTGTCTTCCGCCAATGAAGGCGCTTTGAGATGAGGATATAGTACTTGGAAGAGCTCTCCTTAATCTGTTGGCCAGCAGTTTGGAAATGGTTCCTGACCAAGCTAATCGGTCTATACTCCTTAATATTTTCCTTTAGAAAAATGCTAAAAGGCATCCGGCTAAAAGATTGAAAATTTTATGGATACCTACATAAATTATTTGACTAAAGGACACTTGTTTTGTTATTGTTTTTCATGGATTTATGTAATGTTATACATCGCTTTCTAGCATCCCCCATTTAGGCATGCTTTTTCATTTGTTTCCATGTGCAATGCTTTTGGGGTTGAAAGTTGGATATGTGATTGGCTCGTAATGAAGGATACGTATATGAGTTAGGTTTGCCAAATCAATTCAGCCATGCGTAAAATATACTGATAATATAGTCTAGTTGTTCTCTTAGATTTTTGTCGACTCAGAAACCTATTGAGATAGATTTTAAACTAGTAACTTATTTGGAGTACACCAATTCTTCATGTGTACAGTGAATTCCACTTCAACACTAAGTTTCAACCCCAAAACATTTGCCACGTGGCAAAAATGGTTCTCCTAATATCTTTCTTGTGCAAAACTTAAAAAATGTACAAATTTTGACATATAATGTGAAAAAACTTATGATGTATGTACTAATAACATTTATTTACGCAATATATTATTCATGCGGTCTATCCAAAGAGTCGTCTATCAACTAATTCCTAATTTCGATGGTGGGATCTCCCAAGATAATCTTAAAGAAATATAGTGGTATTCCATATTTTGGTGCTTGGAATATAAAATGTAGTAAGATTTGAAGAAAGTAGGGTTTTGGTTGAAGCAATGCTTTCAGGGGAAACATAGAGGCTTACTGATTTTTTATTTTTTTTATTTTTTTTTTTTCACATTCAATATGCCTACAATTTTATTACTGATTTCAAACCATTTTTAGGCTGTTGGTGATATATTGCCCAGATATTGATAATATATTGTTAACCAAGCTCTTATTTTTACATGCTGTATATGACTGATTAACAATTATTATTTATTAACCATAATTTTTATTTTTTGCAGCTGGTGAAGCAAGCAATTTTGCCTCGAGTACACGGCTTGGCACTTAAAACAACAGTTGCTGCGGTAAATAATCTTTTCTTATGATGCATTTTTGTAGTATGTTGGATGAATCTTTTCTTTCCAGTTAAGGGATAGAAACAGTAGACGTTTGCGTACGCGTGTGCGTATGCATGTACCTATATATCATAATCTGTGGCTAATGAAATATTGTTGATGATAACCTTGGAATTGAATGATGCTGTGCTTAACTCTTAACCATGTAAGTGCACAAGTAGTTGTTAGTTCAAGGAGGTGAAACTCAGTGTCATATTATTCCTTTTCCTTACTATTATCATTTGTTTTGCTACATGCTTGCCTTTTTTTCTTGAACTATACTGTTCCCAGCTGTAAGGTTTGAACTAAATCCCAATTCTCAATGTCCATATGATACCAGAATAGAAGAGGGTAAATTAATATGGTTTAATCCAAAATGAATGTGAAATTCCGTCTCAACTTTTTAACTTTAGGCTAATTTATAAAGTTACGGACAGTGGCCTGGTTATTGTACAGCATTTTGGAGGCAGTCCCAACTGCCTTCTGGATATGGGGGATAGAGTGCTTTAATTGGACAATGTCCATATGAGTGAAACGGCCCAGAAGGATATTAGTAAGCTGAACCACTGGAGATGCCTCTCTGCAGGTAAGAGTCAATGCTTTGCTTTGCCTGGGTGATTTAATTCACAAGCTTGATAAACATGCCATTCAAGACATCCTGCAAACAATCCAACGTTGTACAGCTGTTGACCGATCCGCCCCGACGCTTATGTGTACACTTGGGGTTGCAAACTCAATTCTTAAGCAGGTAGCTGTCTTTCTTGTTACCTTCTACATTAATATCCACATCCTAAGGACCTGGTATACCAGTGGCCTTAGACTCTATTTATTAAAGTGTATAAGAGAATATTACCACAGCAAAAGAATTCATAGTTCTCCTGTGCCCATTTTTCCTGTTCAGTATGGAGTAGAATTTGCTGCAGAGCATGTCCTTCCAATTCTCATACCGCTTCTCATCGCCCAACAATTGAATGTTCAACAGTTTGCCAAATATATGCTCTTTGTTAAAGATATCCTCAGGTACTATCACCATGATTTACTCAATTGCGTTCCATATTCTTTTTTCATTCTTGTCATTTGCTTTTTTTTTTTTTACATCCATAGTACTTGAATTATGTTTTTCTTATATATTCCAGGAAGATAGAAGAAAAGCGAGGTGTGACTTTAACTGATTCTGGCACTCCGGGTGTAAGAGAAACTCCAGTAGCCAATGCGTTTCGGTCAGATCCATTGAAGATAGCAAGTGAGACTCTTTCTTCTTCGAAAAAGAGCAGCCCGGCATGGGACGAAGATTGGGGTTCAATAACAAAGGGACCAGCCACTTCCAGCCAACCTTCTGCAGCCAATATATCATCCATGCAGGCTGTGTTATTTACACAGCCAAGTCCAGTTATTGATGTACTATCCCGTACCACAACATCTGCTACATCAAGTCAGCAGACTGTTGTATCGTGTGTCCCGGTTGAGATAGAATGGCCTCCTCAGTCTTCTGGTATTTCCCCTCAATTAGATGGTAATGACAAGCAGAAGCAGAACCCAGGGGCATCCGATGCCAATTTTGATGAAATAGATCCTTTTGCTGATTGGCCCCCACGATCTGGTAACACATTAGGTGGTTTGGGGTCTGCCAGCAATGGTACAGTTGGTCTCTCCACACACAACCATGTGTCGGGGTTGAACACTAGTTCCCAGGGCGGCATAGGCTTCCCCACCAACAGCAATCGAACTGAACTTTCAAAACTATATCAGGGTAGCTCTATTTCAAATACAAACAATCAGAACAGAGGGATCTTGAACACCCAAACTTCTATTGGACTCTTGAAACAGAATCAGGGGAGTTCGATTTCAAATACCAGCAATCTAAATATTGGGGGACTTAACCTCCAGAACTCTATTGGATTCTTGAGACAGAATCAAGGAAGCTTAGCATTGGGTATTGGAAACTCACGTGCTTCTACCCTGGGTGTGCATACGGAGAACAAAACAACGGACCTCGGATCAATATTTGTCTCTTCTAGGAGTGAACAGACTGCACCAAGACTTGCTCCACCTCCGGCAACTGCTGTTGGAAGAGGAAGAGGAAAAGGGAGGGGGAATCAAGGTCCCCCATCAGCATCACGGTCTAGCCATGCCAAATCACCATCTGAGCAGCCACCACTTTTGGATTTGCTGTAATTGGTGGGCCATACTATAAAAATGGTGGGTCAGCTCTATTATCCATCCCATATCGCCAGAGGTTGGGGTACATTTTCTGAAATGCATTGGAGATCATCAAATCAGTTGTTCATTTGCGAGAATTTTGTTGGCTTTCTGGGATGGTAAGGTATTGTCGTGTTTTTCCCCCTTCTTTTTTGTAGCTTGCTTGATGTAGCCTATTATGACTCACCACATGGGAATTTCCCTGCTTTGTATTTTTCTCCCTCGTTTTTATAGTTTCTATTTGTTTAGAGAATATTTCTCTCAGGTTAGTGTATTTTTTGGAAAGGCCCCGACTCCTTGTCCGAGTCTGGATATAATAAAAGAAATTGTTCATCTGCCGGAAGGATAGATTCTTCCTGTCTGTTTTTCATCCAAGCATTTTTTATATAATCATGACCATTACTTTGATGGGATAAGTAAATAGCATTAGGAAACAACTGAAAATAAGTCGTTATAAAAATTTACTCTGATCGTTCATAATTAACCACTTTTAGTATCAATGAAGAAAGGGAAAAAAAAACTTTAGTCATACTTGTTTAGATCTTCCATGATAAAGTTGACATATGTCATATGACAAATAGAGATACACTCGCTGTCGAAAAATTACTTGCTAAAAGGGGAGAAAAAGAAAAAGAACTGTGATGAGGAGGATTATCTTTCTTACTGAAAGCTTGAGATCTTGTCCTTCATTAGATGGGGGTAAGAGTATAAAGAGAATTTAATCAGATAGCAATTTTGGGCTATTTAGATGATCATGGTGTTTAGGTTTATCACGGATGTTCCTGTTTGAAAATGAGAACGTAGCTAGATAGTATTCTTGAGACATTGCTTGTTCTATTTACAGGATTATGGAATTGATCTTGATTGGACACATTCCCGTATAATCCCTGTGATTTATGACCACAGAGGCAGGCCTTGGTTTCAATCTTATGTGAAAAATGAGTTGTGAGATAATGTTTTATGATGGCATTTGGTTCAACTTTGACATGATATTCATATGATCTACCAACTATTCCTTCTTGGCAATACAAATATATTGGAGGATTTCAAGATATAGAAAGAAATTGAAAAGTTGAGATGTAGTCCACCCTTTTTTAGGATAACTGTTCCAATGTGCAATTGTAAAAGTTAGAAAGGGTGCTTCCTTGCCATGCTGCATACAGGGTTAGAATAAACTCAGTTACACATTCAGTTGACCTGTAAGTAGGTTATGATTACTTGTATAAGAGATTTGAATTTTATTTTTTAATATTTTAAAGAGGCATTTCTATGCAAGTCTTCATTAGGTTTTCTATATAAATTCCGTGTAACATATATCATTGAATTCTTTTCGCATGTCTCGCTTCTGCAGGGCTCTGTTGGTCTTTCCTAAGCTTGGTAAGCATGGATAAGAACTTATAATTACTTTGTTACCGATAATATACTACTTTGCTCATTATACTATTTGATCCAAATATTATGTAATGATTTGACCAACAATCTGACATGATCTGGCTTATTATGGAAGCTGGCCTCCCTAGTAAAAGATTTAGGATTATTCTGCTATGCTGATTCCTGCTGTGCCATACTGTTCATGTTGATTTACTATCCGCGATGAAGTTAAAAATTTTCCAACACATTTAAACTTTTACTGACCATTTCCTTGCACCCAAATATAAGTCGGTGTGTATGATAAGTATGAAGTATGTGTAGTGAAACTTGGATTGTAAACCATGTTTAGTGTCAGGATTTCGACTGCTGCCATTTCCTTCTACTCTAGTATAGAGGTATTTGATTTGCAATGTTGTACTTGTAAACCATCTTCTATGATTGACTATGAGCTACAGAAATCCTGCTTTGCCATTTCCTTGTTGCCTAGGTTCATACCTTTCCACAAGGCATGCTGCTTCAATTTTATTTTTCCTCTAACCTCAATCCATGTCCTTTCTCAACCTTCACTTGCCCTATTAAAGCTTCTTCACCAGAATGTGCTTTTTGACTGTGTTAACATTGATTTTGATGTCTTGTTTATGGTTTTATTGATATGTTAAAACTGTCTTTGACATTTATCATATCTTAGGACACGAAGCATCGACTTTGTGGAAATTTTTATTTCAGTCACAGGTATAGGCTGCATTTAATTTAAATCATCCAAATTCCAAACCATAATATTCTTTTGAGGGGCGTTTTTTTGAGATATATTCAGTGACTAGGCACCGTTTTTACAGACCTTCAGGCCATGTTCTGTTGAGACCAGCGATTATTCAGACAGAGGATAGGCACCATTTGATCATTTTTCAGGAAGCAACCTACTCCAAAGTCCTTTCAGGCCATGTTCTGCCGAGTTAGCTCAACTGGCAGGCTCTCCAGCTCAGGAATCGTTGTGGGTAGGATCATGTATCCGGGGTTGCCATGTTCAGCCAAGTGGCTCAACTGGCAGGCTCTCCAGCTCAGAAATCCTTTTGGGTGGGATAATGTATCCGGAGTTTACCCTATCCCCAACGTCACCCAAAAAAAAAAAAAAAACCTACTCCAAAGTCATAACAAACAGCCTCTCTTCTTGGATGTGAACTCAGCTCAACATCCTTTATAATAATTTTATGTGTTCATGAATTTCTAGGAGGAAGTTTTCATCTCTTAGGTCTCAAGCATTCTTGGCACATCTTGTACAGAGCAATATCTTCTAAAAATCTGCTGCTTCTAACCAATTTACATGGTACTGGGAAGTAAATTTTACACTAGTGGTTGTGCTTTTCAAGTTAACCAACTTTATTCGATTAAAACTACTATTATGACCAAACATGATCCCACTACTCAAGCCTAAGATTGTTGAGAAACTGCCCTTGGGTTTTGGCGGGGAGGGGGAGGGGGAGGGGGAGGGGAGACAAGGCATCATCAACCTCGAATTGCCAAAGAACAGAGACCAGAGAGAAAAGATAAAAGAGTGGCCAGAAACAAGACATACCGATAGAACCTGAGAAAGGGAAAGCTTGAGGGGTCCGCTCCACCTTTTTCTCATCCAAAAAAACTTGCTCTTGATTGTATGAATTTGGATAAAGGCTAAATCAGTATCCCACATTACAAGGTCCCCAAATCATGGTTTCTCTTCCACTCTCATATGGCCATCACGTGTTCTTGCAGCTCCTCTCACCCATCCATAAAAGAGAGAGAGAGAGAGAGAGAGAGAGAGAGAGAGAGAGAGATGCCAATTCGTTCAGTTTTACTGGTCCAATGATCTTCTGTTCTGACTCGTTTGTGCACTACTATGATACTGTTTCTACCTTTCTGGGGAGGATGGATATAGAGACAACAGAAACAAGAAAAGAAACTAGATTTACCAAGGCTCCGTTTGAATTCAGGAGTATGCCAGAAATTAGTTGGGAAAGTAATATGCCAGGAAGTAATATGTTGGAAAGTGAAATTTTATTTTCCTGGGTGCTGTAAAATTTTGATTTTGATGTTTGGTTCATAGGAATGAATGAGAAAAGTTTTCCATTTATCTATTTTACCCTTCATTGTATAAGTGCAGGAAGATGGAAGCTTTAGTGGTGAAGGGTAGGATGGAGAACATACTCTTCTCCTCACATTTTCATTTTCCTTGTTCACAAATTCCTTTCAGTTTTATTGGAAAACAGAAAGGACGTCCTTTTATCTGCAGTCAAAGGAGTTTGACTGAAACATTTTCTGTGGGATCCACACTTTCCGGATATCCAAACACGCATATTCTATAGGAAAGCCACATTTTCTTTATTTTCCCACAAAATCTGGCTAACGAAACGGAGCCCAAAGAAAAACAACTGAAAACATGAACTGAGGTCAAAATTAACAGCCTAAGCTTTGAGGGCTGAGGGGATTGATCTTCTCTTGAATCTCTTATCAAACCCCATGCGACCATCTATCCATGAATCAGATCATCAAGATACCATGGCTGGTCCAACCATAAGATACCCTTACTGTGCCTGCTACAGATCCTGAGTAAGAATATAGGATTCCCCTCATTAAACAATAATAATAAATATCCTTCACCATGGCATGTTAGTACATGTGCACATGCTACACTGCTACTATCCCCCATTATTACAATTTTGATCTAGCAGTACCAACTTGCATTATTTTTTTATTAGTCACATTGAAAACAATCCATTAGTATCTCTGATTGAAAGTTTCAGATGGACCAACCAACCCAAGCATGTCATAACCCCAGCAGTTGAAATTGTGGGTCCCACATCAATACTGTAATGTGATTGGGTGCTCATCATGGTCCCACGTCCAATCCTTGCATGTGATTGCGTCACAATGCAACTCAGGAAATGACCCTACCACCACAATGGGGTTCTAAGGTTTTGGTGAACTGTTCTGTTAAACTTTTGTTTAGGTAGAAGAACTGTTGATTATTTTGTCTGGATTTATCCTTAATTTTTCTCTCTTGAGGTTCCTCAGTCCCAAGACAATTCCAAGTTCCCCACGTCTTTCTTCAGTTCTCTCACATGGTCTCAGTTTCTTGGAAATGGAACAATTTACAGTATTTTATTTTGTTTTATGTACAGTGAGAGGATTAGTGGTTTTTTGTGCTTTCTCTGTGGGTAAGTAGGATTAGAGTTCTCTAAAAGATTATTTTTAAGTGGTTAGGAATGTTTGAAGGGGAACAAACAATTTCAATCCTACCTTTTGCTTTTCATTTCTATTTTGTTGTAGAGTATATATGGCTTTAATTTTGTAAGAATAATTGGTGATTAAAAAGCTCAAAAGTGATGGCCCTGCAACGTGTCGAAGCAACATTCAATCACAACTATAATGCAAATTAGCTAGTTGACTGTTTGGGTAATGTTTAAAGTTTTATAATCATAAATACTTTTGGTATTGATTATGAAGATCCCATTAAAAATAATATTATATTTACAAACAAATCCTTGGTTAAGTGAGATGATTAAAGGTTCCTGTAAATGGCTTAATAAACAAAACTTGATTATAATTTGTTCATCTCCATTTTTAATACTTGCAATTAACCGCTTGTAAAATATAAATTCCCAAAGTGATTTAGCTTAGTAATAGAGATCCTACAAGTGTGTGAATAATTACCAAATCACTTAAATCTTAAGCTATTGTCAGCCAAAAGCTTCCCTTCTACTACACCCATTTATGATTAAAATTTAGTGTGTTATTTTGAAGGTCCCCCATTTAATGATTTGAACAAAAACCCCTTTCTAACAGACATTTTCAACAGTGATTTTAGGTTTGTAACATTTCTCAGATTGATCAAAGTCAAAAGGGTTGTGAGCTATCACTTTATAAAATTAGGTACAGAGCTAATAATTTGTGTTGGGGAGCCTAATGCATTTTGAAGAGACTAATTAACTTTTGTTGAAACATCAGAGACTATAAGTCAATATTCTTTGTGTGTCTTTTTTACTTGTTTGGCAATGGATTCTTATCTGATGGTGTTTATAAGAAGACATGTCTTCACTCTTGGACAAGGGAATGAATTTGGTACACCTCATGTTTCTGTAGTAAGTCTTAAGTTTTGGGCAATGCCCATCTCTGCAATACACAATCCTTTTAAATTTTCTAAAGCAGAGGCTTAACAGTCTTAATGAATTCCTTTCGATGCATAGTTCCCGGAAATTTGATGACTCTATTATTGATCTTAATTCTAGAGGAGGCATATCTTGAAATGAGAATGGTAAACTAATAATGGCTTATTGTGGAAAAGTTCAGATGGCTCCTGTTTACGCGATTGAACCGTTGGCGATCCCTTATTAGAAAGAATATCTCGTCGTGTTAATCCCTTTAATGAGTTTCAACAAATTAGAGATTATATATAATGTGAAACAGGACGACGGCGATTTCCACTAATCTTAAAGGCCAGTCACCTTAAAATTGATTAGTGGTCCTAGCTAGCTTTTGCTTAATCTATTTTGCTTGTACTTGGTCAAAATACTTAAATTTCTTTTGTGTTTTGTACATTTGAATTGGAAAGTCTTGTGTACAATGCCTTGTTGAGGCAGATCTGTCTGATTAATTCTCTTCTATACAATTACTCTTCTCATTCTTCAAAGATTTGTCCTATCTATATATAACTCAAGAAACATGTTCTTGTGTTGTTTCTTTTTCTTTATTGTAATTGAAAGGCTCTCATGCTTTCCTTTGTAGTGTACAAAACAAAGAAGGTGTATGCCTATTAAAGGAAAATGTGATTAACATACATAATTTCTTGTGTTTTAAGCAACACAAACATTTAAATGGGTACCTCCCCCCTCCTTCAATACAGAATGGTTAATAGTAGAATATTGGGAAATGAAATAAAATAAAATAAAATGAAAAGGGTTCCTTTAAATTTCTTAATATAAATTAAAATAATATCTTAATATAAATTTCTTTTGACTAGTATTAAAATCCATCCGATACCAAAAGTATATTACAAGCAAGGCAGGACATGAAGAAAGAGAAGGAAACAAAAGAAACACAAGTTTACATTAAAATAAATGAAAAAAATTGAACATTTAGGATGTGAGGCTAAAACAACTCAAATAAGGTCCTTAAGTCTTATAATCTAACATGTGGAAAATGCATGAAATAGATCAGAACCAATCAATTTAAAGGATTAGACTAATGTGTTTTTTTTTTTGGGTGAAGTGGAACACCAGACCCCACTTAGTGGGGACACGGTAAATTCTGGATGCATGACCCTCACCCATAAGGACCATATATCAGGTAAGTCCGAGCACTCGAACCTGGGATCTCTAATCCCCGAGTTGGAGAACCAACCAATTGAACTAATCTGTGTAGGTTGCACCAAGGTGTGTTGCTTCTAAGCAAAGTGGGGTGGATTTGCCCTAGATGTAAGATGTATAAAATTTTAAATATATTTACTTGTTTTTATACAAAATAATATATAATTAAAGTATAGCGGGTTAGGATATGGCTGAGTTAAAATCAAACCTGATCCAAACCCGATTTATGGATTATCAAACCCGAACCATTAGAGGTGAGATAGGGACCTATAACTTAATCTTGAATTAAATCAAATAAAAGTTTCGAACGAACGGATCTCATCGTCGACCTATACTTAATACCGTAATTAAGATTATAATATCCACCACAACCACAATTATGTCATAAATTCATGACCCAAACATGTGTTTACAAAACTGATTAGTGACTCATTTGACTAAATCAAATGCAACTTTATACCCTAAAGAAGAAAATTACCTATTTTTAGAACTTTAAGCATATTGTTTAAGCATCTTTAAAGATCAAAAGGACATCATCATTAGTCTCACAATGGCAAAAGAAGCTGACAAAAATAGCTTGTTTTACAAGGAAGGGACTATGGAATGTAGATGTGGCATGGAAGCTGTCAATATTAGGGTTATTAATAGATCGGATTAGGATACATTCAAATTTGATTTGATTAAAATTCGGATTCAAATGGATTATAAGTCTGGTTATAAATTCTTTATCAAATCCGATTAGTTTTGGATTGAGTCAGATTTAAATAATTATCGACTCTTATCAAATCGAATCAATCTATATCCGAATTTGATCCAATTTGGATCAAATCGATCATATTTTATTAGATTATCGGATAAAAAAATCCGTCACTAAATCCGCTTTTTTTGGATTTAGATCAAACTCGGATCATGATCCGATCCATTGACCGCCCTCACCCTACGGGTCAGCATCCTTCTCAAGCCTCGGCTAGATTCGGCTTGGCTTGGCATCTGTTAACTCCAGTCAATCAAAAGCCGAGCTCCGTTAACTCTTCCGTTTAGTTGCTTAGCTGGAGGCCGCTGAACCCTATAGGGTTTCCTGAATGGACCAGCTGGCAGGGCACCCTGCACATGGCCAGCTGCATCTGTCCACAGTAAGACATTTTACCAAACTGTCCCTAGTTACTAACCAATTTACAACCAATACCCCTATTCACTATCAAAATTTATTTTCTTATAAAGATTTTACAAATTTCCTCGAATTTTATTAAAATTTCAGGAGGGAATATTTATTTATATGGAGGAAATTGATGTACCTGGTCAAGGACATTTTGGTAATTTCGATGGAAGGGCCATGACGTATTGCATTTGCTTCAGGCTTGCGTAAGGAGAAAAATCTCGAAAGTACGGAATCTAAGGATGAAATTAGTGAGAGAAAAGACAAAGTAAAATAATTTTTTTTAATTAATTAGTAATGTGAAAACACGGTACTAATAATAGGTCTTGTACAACATCAACCCCGAGGCGAACTGGGCTTAACCTACGCACTCTCTTCCTCTTCCTCTTCCTCTGCTTCTTTGAAAAAACTTATGAGTTAGAGAGAGAGAGAGATAAGGGATGAGAAGAAAATAATAATAAACAAAGAGAGAGAGTAGAGAGAGAGGTGGTGGTGTCTCGTGAAGGCTGAAGCAGCAGAGGCGAAGGAAAGAGGGAAAAATAAAAGCTTTCTTCTCTTCTTCCCTTCTCTCTTTTTTCTTTTTTTTTTTTTTTTTCCTTTTTTTCACCTCTGGATCTCTCTAAGCCTCTCTCTATCTGTGTTTCTATACTTCAATCTCTCTCTCTCTCTACACTTTCTACCACTCATATTCATTTGTTGCTTCTTCCTTTTAAATCACGAGATCCCCATCTCTTTCTTTCACTTTCTCTCTAATTTGCTTTTTATCAACCTCACTTCATGTCTTCTTCAAGGGTCGTTTGTTTTTCTTTCTCTATGTGCTTGTTTTATAGTCATAGCTGTAGACATTGTTGATAAAGAAGAGATTGAAGAAGAAGAAGAAAAACAAATACCCAGAAAGAAAAAAAAATTAATCTTTTTTTTTTTCTGGTTATTTGGGGTTGGGAAATGTCGCATTCTGGAAAACATAAACCCGAAATGGGTTTTGATTCTCTGGCCGATCGATTTCGTGATGCATTGAGCTGCGAACAAAACAAGCCAGATTTCAGAAAGCTCGATCTGGGTTCTCCAGTTTCACCATTAAGGACTGCCCGTAGGTCTTCCGGCGGTGGCGGTGGTGGCCTGACGACGACGAGCAGCAGTTCTAGCTCGTCCAGTTCGGTTTCTGGGAAGACTGGAAACAACCCACTTGCTAAAAGATCCGATGGAAACAACCACTCCGGTGAACTCTCGGGTTCGAGTGAAAGCAGCCCAACTGCAGCCGAGAGCCTCCGATCCGCCGCCGGGATTCGTAATTCCAAGCCTGATCATGTGAGATCGAATTCCGGCGGTGCCCCATTAATCTATTCAGGTGGAGGAACCGCCGTTAGTGGCGGCAGTGGGGGGAGTTCGGTTACTTCGCCGAACGTCAACGTTTTTCCGAGTGGAAACATTTGCCCTTCTGGGACGGTTTTGAAGACCGGCATGGCGAGCCGGAGCTCGGCGAGAAGCGATGTTCTGGGGACGGGGACGGTCAATTACGGCCATGGAAGTATAATGCGGGGAGTTAAATCGGGTTCTGGGAGTGGTGGTGGGGAGGCGATTGGTGGGAATTTGACCGGAAACATCCAATTCGCCGGAGAATCGGTGATGGTGAAGCGGGCAATGGCGAGCTCAAATCCAGAAGAGGTGAAGAGGGCAGGTAATGAGCAGTATAAAAGGGGGCATTTTACCGAAGCTCTGTCTTTGTATGATCGTGCGATCGCAATCTCGCCGGGCAATGCTGCATGCCGGAGCAACAGGGCGGCGGCGTTGACGGGGCTCGGCAGGTTGGCTGAGGCTACAAGGGAATGCGAAGAGGCAGTGAGGTTGGATCCTGGGTATGGAAGGGCGCATCAGCGATTGGCTTCTCTGCATCTAAGGTTATTGAGAAAACTATGAACTTGATCTTATTTTTGTTTTTAATTTTTGATTTATCCTGTTCATCTGTTCTGATATGTAATGTAGATTCTCTGTTTTTACTGGTTTGCTTTCTTTATTTTTTGGGTGCTAATTGAGATTAATGTTTCTGTGTTTAGCTGTTCTTCTGGGATCTAGGTTTAGCTAAAAAAATTCTTTATATGTAGAATTATTGGTTACCCAGATCTTGTTGATTTGTTGTAAAATAGATTGATGGGTATTACTAGTTGAGTGAATTGGATTAATGGGAATTTTTTTTTTTCATGGATTAGTGTTTTCTTAATTTGTGCTGCTAGGGTTTACGGATTTCCGTTGTTTCCTTTCAGTCAAGCAATCTAATTTAATGAGCATTGGGGAAGATCAGATCTTTAACTTGATTCTTCTACAGGTTAGGTCAAGTTGAGAATGCACGGAGGCACCTCTGCTTCCCCGGGCAGCAGCCGGATCCGTCGGAGTTTCATAAGTTGCAAGCAGTGGAGAGGCATTTGAGCAGATGTTCTGATTCAAGAAGGATTGGTGATTGGAAGAGTGTGTTGAGGGAAGGAGACGCTGCCATTGCTGATGGAGCAGATTCTTCTCCTCAGGTAACTCAAAATGTTCTTTGTCCAAGTTTGGGAAGTTGATTTAGAATAAAAGAAATTTCTCATGGCCTTAACTGGTTTGGAATTTGGATGGAATTTACAGCTCTTTGCGTGTAGAACAGAAGCCCTTTTGAAGCTCCAACGACTCGAAGATGCAGATTCCAGCCTATTGAACATACCCAAAGTTGAACCGTCCCCACCGTCATGTTCACAGACGAGGTTTTTCGGGATGCTTTCCGAGGCTTATCTCTTCTTCGTCCGTACCCAGATTGAGATGGCAATGGGAAGGTGAGCTCAGAAAACTTTTAACAAGAGAAATAGCTAAGGGTCTTAGGGTGAGTGAGAATGGATGATGGATGTCTTGCAGGTTTGAGAATGCAGTTGCAGCTGCTGAGAAAGCTGGGTTGATTGACCCCCATAACATCGAAATTGCTGTGATGCTGAACAATGTGAGATCGGTTGTGAGAGCTCGTGCCCGTGGTAATGATCTCTTCAAGTCAGGAAGGTTCACCGAAGCCTGCTTGGCTTATGGGGAGGGCCTCAAGTTCAATCCTTCCAACTCCGTTCTCTATTGCAATAGAGCAGCATGTTGGTTTAAGCTAGGACAGTGGGAGCATGCCGTTGAAGACTGCAACCAAGCTCTCAGGGTCCAACCCAATTACACCAAGGCTCTTCTTCGAAGGGCTGCCTCAAATACCAAGGTGAATTGGCTTTTCAAAATTATTATTATTTTTTTTTCAGTTTAGTGAAATTGGTGGGTTGATTTATTGATTATTGAAAGCCTATTTTGGTGGACTATAGCTTGAGAGATGGGAGGAATGTGTG
This sequence comes from Pachysandra terminalis, assembly GCA_031762675.1. NCBI lineage: Eukaryota > Viridiplantae > Streptophyta > Magnoliopsida > Buxales > Buxaceae > Pachysandra > Pachysandra terminalis. The sequence continues at coordinate 6,635,436 of JAUPMG010000019.1, forward strand.
AGTGATTATGAGATCCTGAGGAAGGAGCTTCCAGGTGATAATGAGGTTGCGGAATCTCTATTCCATGCTCAAGTTGCTCTGAAGAAATCCCGTGGCGAGGAAGTTTATAATATGAAATTTGGTGGTGAAGTGGAGGAAGTCTCGGATCTTGATCAGTTTAGGGCTGCAATCTCTTCGCCTGGTGAGCATTCTCTTCGTTATTGAATGTTATTGTTTTCTCATCTTACACGACTCTTCGATTTCTTTCTATTCTACACACACCCATCTTAGTTTAACTTTGGAATTCCAGGTGTTTCAGTAGTTCATTTCAAAGCAGTTTCCAACCTGCAATGCGAGCAAATATCCCAGTTCGTAGATACACTTTGCGTCAGATATCCATCGGTGAATTTTCTCAAGGTATCATCCCATTGCATGTACTTCAATTGTTCTATAATTTAATTTTATTATTTAATAGGGAAAGCATTTCTTGTATGTTGAGGGATGGTGTGGCTATCTGGATTAGCCATCGTTGGAGTATCCTTTTGCCATTAAGATCTATAACCAAACTGTATTGGAAATTTGGAACACTTGTGCAAAAAATAAGGAGTCTAAAATTAAATTTTCTAATAATAAAATTTAGAAAACGGAGTTTCTACCAATTCACGTCCAAATGGGCTGTGAAGGAGGCTGAAATGAAGAACACAAACACATTGGTGTTTTTTTGGGCCTTTCCCTAACTGACCATGGTCAAAATGGTCCGTCGGACAGGCTGACAAGAAAAGCCGGTTCTATCTTGATTTAAAAGTAAAATTGATTTAGAAAACAGATATTGTCAGTTGATGTTGTCCGGCTGGGCTGAAATTCGCACCATAAAGAAAGGTTTAGGTGATGAACATGTCGGCTACGATGTCTGACTAGACAAGCTTGCCCCTATAGTACCAGTGGAAAAGTAATGTAGAAATGAGAAACTGTCTAATGTCCTAATGGCAAAGACGCTATCTTCATATCCGTTGAGGAACTAACAATAAAGAAAATGTTTTTAAACCAAAAAAAAATGAAGAAGAAACTAAACTAAGATGCACCATAGTTAGAACCTTGATGAGACAGATAAATGATTTAGTGAACCCCCAGTTGTCCATGTGAACTTCCACATCAAATGGAAAAACAATAAAGGAAATTTTTTTTAACCAAAAAAGAAAAATGAAGAAGAAGAAGAAACTAAACTAAGATGCACCAGAGTTGGAACCTTGGTGAGACATAGATTTCACACATGGCAGATGATTTAGTGAACCCCAGTTGTCCATGTGTCCTTCCACATCACTAACTTCATATGTTAAGTTTCCGCGCTGAACATATTTGTCACATCGAAAAGAAACATTCCCTAAATCAATACTATTCTTATAGAGAATTCAAAAAATCTGGAAAAAAAAAATTCAATATGCTGTTGTAGTTGTCCACATGGCCTTACAAAATAGACCCATCAGGTGGATCATCCAGATTTGCCACATCATTTCTCCACAGGGTAGAAACCTCCATGTCACACGAGGTAACTAAATCCGGTGAGACAGACCAGAAACCCTTTTGCCAAAAGGAAAAAAAAAAAAAATTGGTCTGATGCCCCAATGGTGTTTCATTGAAGGTGGATGTAGATGCATGCCCAGCAGTAGCAAAGGCAGAGAGCGTAAGGATCATTCCGACATTCAAGATTTACAAGAATGGTAACAGAGTGAAGGAGATGGTTTCCCCTAGTCACCAGATCTTGGAGTACTCAGTGAGGCATTACTGTCTCTAACAGATGACTGATTTTTGTTTTTCCATTCTGCATTCTCATCTTAATGCTCTCGACAACCCAAAGCTCGACAGGAACACTTCCATTGCCTATCATCCTTCCCCGGATTAGCAGTTACCAGTTACTGGTACATAATAATTTAATAGAGCCAAGGTCACCAGAGAGGTAGATAGCATATTAGCTACCTTAGCGGTTCTTTTACCCATTCTTTCCATTATCATTGCTCTCTGGTTTCATCCTCCTCTGTTCTCAATCCTTTTTCTTGTTTTGTTATTAGGCTGGCCAAGAAAGATGTACAATTAATTAAATTTGATCTTAGTTGAATTTTGAGAGAGAGGGTTGGCTGGTGGAAGAGATTGTCTACATGTATATATGATGTATACCAAACATTGGGAATCCATGTTATGGATTTGATCTGGTGGGTGCAGCTGGGTTAGTGAGAGAACGATGATTATAATGATGCAATTGTTCTTGTTACTTTTGCTCCATGATTTTATGAATAAAGATCTCAAATTTTTTATTTTTTTTGGTCAATCTTCCGTCTTTTAATCCCCTTTTATGTTTTGTGATCTTACAGTTCTGAGTAGGTTTAGCCTTATAGGCAAGTGCTAAGTCCAGGTTCTAGGTTACACTAGTAGTAGTAGTAAACTACTGAACACCACAGGGTTGCAGCTTCTCTTCTCTCCTTGGTTATTGAAAGAAAGGGTGTCTGTCTTAAGTTACTGACTGATGATTAGAGATATGCGAGCCTCATTACTAAGAGAATAATAAGCAGATCCCTGACGAGTCTTGGGAGAGTGTGTCGGAGAGAGAGAGAGAGAGCATGCTTTAATTGGAGGCTTGGCTTTTTCTTCAGGGGTTGTTGAAGCTATTCATTACCCCCTTGGAGTTGAACTCTCTCTCTCTCTCTCTCTCTCTCTCTCTCTGTATGTGGAGAGGGAGGAGCTGATTTGGAGGTCTTCAAACCTCCTACTTTTCTGGTTATTGTTTGTAAAATATTATTAACTATTATTGTCTTGTAGTGACTTAAAATCTTCATGTGGGGGTATTATGAACAAGGTTTAATGTACCCATACCGGCCGGTCCGGATCCGGTACAAAAGTAATGGATCGGACTTTAAATTTTGAAGAAAAAAAAAGGGATCGGATTGGACCAGTTGTCGGACCGGCGGTATTGGTCCGGACTGGTTGGTATTAGACCAGTTTAGATCAAAATCGATTTAAGCCGGTCTAAACGGCTCAATGCACAAATTAAAAAGGATAAATTACAGTTACCTCCCTTGAAGTACGTACAAATTTTACTTACCTCCCTTCAGCTATTGAAAATTACAGTTTCCCCCTTCATAGATGACAACAATTAGGAGTAGATAAACATCTCTCCAGAAGGATACAATAGGTAATATAGTTAGGATATGATTATATTTTAAAATTTTATAACTTAAAAGAGGATACTTTGGTCTTTCATATGGCTGATTTCAGCAATTTCGTCCAACTTATAAATGGAGAGTTAACAGAAGGGAGGTGAGTGTGACAATCCTTCAAACTTCACGAGTATAAACTGTTATTTTTGACAAGTGAAGGGAGGTAAGTATAATTTTTCCAATTAAAAAAAATAGTAGACGGATTGTACCGGTCGGTCCAAACCAGTACCGTAGAACCGTGTTTATGAAAGGTGTTTGTTCTTGCTATGGTTCCTTAATGTGGGGGAGGCAGAAACACATCTTGTGCGGAAGGGTATTAATTGGCATGTGGGCATTTAACATTACTAACAGTAGTGCAACCCCCTTTTCAATTAAGTCATTAACCTTGTACTTAATGATAGAGTTGAGCCTACCCAAGTTTGATTCAAACTCGTTAAAATAATAAGTCTTTTTTGGAGCTCATGCTCGACCTTTGAGCCTAAATATTGAGCTCAAGCTCGACTCATGTGAGCCCTACCTATGTGTAACACTTGTGCAATTGAATTGATCTTTCTATTTAAGCCATTAAAGGCTTGGCCCATCATTATGGATCCAAAGGTCCTGATTAAGTCATGGCCCACCAAAGGCCCCTCTTAAGTAAGTTAATAGATAACTAGAGAAAGAAGCAAGACCATGTTGGTAAAAGTACAATCCTGCACGTAATGTGTGCTTGTTTTTATTTGGACCACTGAGTTTGAGGCTGAAAATGTAGCCCTAGTAGTCAGGTTTGGATCATTAGAAACAGAGAGAATTTCCATCTCTCCCTTCTGGGTTTCCTACTGTTCTTTTAACTTTGGGTGGTGGAGGAGGTACACCTGGTAGGCACGCAGTGCAGTAGGGACCAAAAGTTTATGGGTCACACACTCCACTCCTGATAAAAGACAAGTTAGAACCTGATTGAATCACTGGACAAGAAGAAGACATTTTGGTAATAAAGTTGTAGAATGATAGAATCGTTTCTGGGTAAACAATATTGTTATGTGGAGAATGACGCTACTGAGTCATTCGGGCAGTAGTATTGATGATCCAGTCCAGTTACCCATTTTACCAGATTTTTTAGGGTCTAGGGGTATAATAATAATTTCACTTGCTATTATGTTTAATCCTAACTATACTGTATTTATTCCATTTTTTTTCCGGCCCAGGGGTATAATAGTAATTTCACTTCTTGTTATGTTTAACCCTAATTGCACTGTATTTGTTATAAAAATTTTTTTCATGGCTGCTCTTTGTAACACTTTTTTCAAAGACTTGGATAATTGTAGAACTTGGTAGGGCTATCAATGAGCCGAGCTAGTTGGGCTCAAGCTCCAGGCCAGCTCGTTTGAGCCGAGCTTGAGCTTTAAAATTAGGCTCGCGAGCCGAGCCTAAGCCCAAAAAAAAGCTCATTATTTTAATGAGCTTAGGTAGGCTCGGCTCGGTTAAAGCTCGGCTCGGTCTTATATATCATATATAAATTTGTATATCATAGGTA
>JAUPMG010000019.1:6782529-6808959 GCA_031762675.1 Pachysandra terminalis
CGGTCTGTCGCCGGCGACCGGTTCCGACGGTCCGGCCGGTCCGGAGACTGATCCGGCCGGTCCGGAGACCGATCCGGCCGGTCCGTCGACCGGTCCGGCCGGTCCGGTGTGATTTGAAATTTTTAAATTTTAAAAAAAAAAAAATTTCATTTTCTGTACCGGCTCCGGACCGGCCAGTACCGGTCCGTACCGGCGATCCGGACCGGAACCGAACGGAACCGGTCCGGCGACCGGTTCCGGTATTTAAAACTATGATCTAAATAGGCAAGTTTGAATCCATTCATCAACACCACTTCATTAAACTTATCAAACCATGCTCTGGGTGTCTACTTCAATCCATAAATAGCCTTTTTGTAACCTACAAACATTATTTGACTCCCCATGATACCCTGGAGGTTGCTGTACACTTCTTCATGTAGATCACCAAAGGCATTCTTAAAATCAAGTTGATAAAGCTGCCAATGCTTAGAGATGTCAACTGAGATGATAACTAGAACAAGTTCAAATGTGCGATTGGAGAGTCTCAAATTAATCAATACCATACATCTGAGTGTAGCCCTGAGTTACCATACAAGACTTTGATCATTCAATAGTGCCATCTAGATGGCACTTAACTTACATAAATGCATCTATAGCTCATTGGAAGCTTCCTTGGAGGAAGAGTAGTTAACTCCCATGGATCGTTTTTCAATAAAGCAGCCATATCCTCATCCATAGCATGCTTCCACTCAGTATATTGTTGTGCCTATTGATGAAATTTAGGAAAGTAAACAGTAGACACATGCAAAATTACGATATAAAGGGGATAAATCAGCAATAGATACAAACAACAACACAAACAACTACATTTACAAACAGCAATGGTCAGGCGAATAGAGGGATGGATAGGAAAGGGTGACAGTTGGATGGAAGGCCAAGCAACATCACGTGTATGCCAGTAATAAGTTTGAACAGGCTGAAGAATTGGTTCCACATTTTTTTGTTGCGACAGGAATAGAAACAGGAACGGGTGAAAGCGAAGACCCAAGATCATCCTAACTATGAGAGATGAGATCAACATCAAGATACTAACCTTCAGCTACTTTTATAAAAGGTGACATCAGGACTAACATACATTGTGAAGAATGATGATAACAATGATATCCTTTCTGCGTATGAGTTTATTAAGAAAATACATTCCAAAGCACAAGGTAATAACTTATCTTGATTAGGACCCAAAATATGAACAAAGCACACAACCAAAAACATGACATTAAACAGAAAAGTAGGAAAAATAATGGAATGAGAAAATTGACCATTCAGAACTAACAAGTGACGGGGGAATACGGTTGAGTAGTAGCAGGCAATAAGTATAGCATCTCCCTAGTAAATTTTAGGAACATGCAGATTGATCGTTAAAGTTTTGGCTACTTCCCCTGAAGTGACAATATCAGCGTTCAAGTACACCAGTCTGCTGAGGTGTATCGGCACAAGAATTCTGATCGATTTCCATTTCAAACACAGTATTCTTGTAATTCATTTTTCATATATTCAAGAGCGTTATCAGATCTAAAAATATGAAGGGGCCAAATCAACCTGAATAATAATTTCTTTATGGAACAATTTGAAAATAGATAAAGCTTCAAAATGGTCTTTTATTTATTTTTATTTTTTTATCGGTAAATTAAAATTCTATTCAAGCAGCCCTAAGGCCAAAAACTGTACAATGGGTATATCTAATTACAGTCTAACATCCCAGAGCAAGGAATACACAGAAAACTATTTGTGTCCCAATACATTCCCCATTTACAATCAAAATCAGAGAATTTTTGCCCCCCAAACTCTGTATAGTTAGAACACCAAAAAAATAGTAAAGAAAGGGTATTGTTAATCAACTGTTGCACATCCTTTTCCTGCCCCTCAAATAATCTAAGATTTCTCTCGCACCAAACAGTCCATAAGAGTGCTGCAGGGCAAAGATTCCACAAAATGCAGCTTCTTCTTCGACAAAAATAACATAATAAGTGTACAATAAACTCTTATGACAAGTTAGACCCCAAATTTATATGAACTAAAATCAAAAAGACATATTTATGACTCACTTCTAAAAGGAAAAGAAACTCCCTGATGCTTACCTTTTGGACAAGCCTCACACTCTAAACGAGATACAGAATCCAAGGAAGGAATAATTGTTTCAACTTTGGAAGAGACAAAGGACCCAATCGATCGTGCCATAAATGAGGAGAAACTCCAAAATGAATGGCAACAACTTTAGCACTGGGATTATAATCCAAGTAATAAAGACCACCTGATGCATGACCGTCACCAATTGTCTTCCTCGTCCTAGGGCCCTTAAAGACACAAAAGAGGACACACCAGTTAAATGTTTAGAAGCTCCTTTGTCAATGACCCAAAATGAGGGCTGCAGAGCAGCAAGGCACGCTGTCGTATGTGTCCAACACTATTGACCTGATTATCTTCACCTTCAATTGCATATGCAGCCTGATTAGCCCATGCTGGTTTGCCAAATTTATCCCAATATTTATCAGTTATCTGATTGTTCTGGCCACAATTAACACTTATGGGCCTCATTACCACGACCTCTGCCTACCACAACTACCATAGGAGGCCCCACGACCTCCTCTAGTCACTGCCTCACTACTAACTACAGTCACCAATACAGAACTCTTTCCAGACGAGGGGAAAAAAATCAAATTGAGGCTTAATAGAAGCTCTCTGTAACTGAGAAAGAACATTATTGAGGGAAGGGATTTCATCAATAGCAAGTATGGTTCACAAATGGATTGATACTCAGAACTTTACTCAGAGAGAAACTTAGCAACTTGAAACTCCTTATATTGACCTTTTAGTAATTCAATATCCATAGTCAAAGGATGATAGATGCACAACTCTTCCCACATACTACAGGGAGCACCACAATATTCACTAAGAGATTCAACTCCCGGTTGTAAGAGAAAAAATTTCTCAGAAAATTAGTAAAGATGTATACATTTTTACCCATGGAATGCATCTTCATGGTATTCCAAGCTTGCTTAGCAGTGTCCAAAAACATAATACACGAGGTTAATAAGGACTCCATCCAATTCCACAGCCAAGTCATGACCAAATAATTCACTCATCATTAGACTCTTGAGGTGGATCATCAACAATGAATTTCAATTTACCTCGAGTACCCAGGTAACCATTAACTGATTGGGGATCACAGCAAGTAATTATCTCTGATAGCTTTCACTGTGGTGATCAACACTTATGGGGTCTTAAGAAGCTTAAAAGAATGCCTTCGTATCACTAAAACTTGCCATAACAACTACACAACAGCAGCCAAATCACCAACTACAAGACCTATGTAGTAGTGCAAAGTGGAAACCACAAGGAATAGAATATCCAACCAGTTAATCACACAGACATAACATCAAACATCTTCTGGTCACAAAACAGAACAGCAAAGTAGAATGATTTAACATCCTTATCAGTAACAACAACAAAATATCAAATACCTTGTGAGCATTGCTTGTAACAGCACACAAAGTAAATCATACAGTCGATAGTACTGAGGCATCAATATAATGGCACTAACTCACACAACACAATCTGCACTTGATAGGATTGAAAGAACCCGCACATAAGAACTGAAATTCAGTAAGCCAAAGGCATCTACCATCACAAAGGATCATCCATAATGACCAAGACCAGGCGTCACATACTTTTGTACATCAAGGCATTCACACCTTAACTACTTTCCTTTAGATGGGATCAATAGCGAAGATGTTCTTTACGACATCACACGAACACGTCAGCAAACCGTTTTTGTTGCTACACTACACGACTGAACCCAAAGAGTGACTGGTCAATCAAACCCATATCACAGAATCAAGCAAGGAAGAAAAAGGTTGAAAGAAGACTAGAAGAGAGAATAGAGCAACAAGCAAAACTTTCACAGGGGCAAAGCTCCGGTACCATGTTCTGATCTGATCTAAATCCAATGAAAGGGTGAGAGAGAGGGATGAATGTAGAACAGAAAGAGAAAGAAGGAAAGTGGATGTCGGACTTACTTCTGTTCAACTCCTAAAGACTTTATTTATAATGTATAGTCATCACAAAGACCAAAATATCACTGTGGTACACATAATAACAATCACAACTTAATATATAAAAATATTTCAAAGAAATGATATATAAAAATGTATGAAAATATTTGGGCAGGTCCCACTTCCTAATTTGTGTGAAAAATAACCCCAACAAAGCTACCACATGCTAGGTCGGGAAAATTTCCACCTAAACAGTTAATTGGGAATTACAATAAACAACCAGTGTATATGAATTGTAATTCTCATGTATCAAGGGATTGGATGCCTTTTTTCACCCACATGAATTTGAAATTCTGTAGGAATTGGTCATCCAAATGCGAGAACTGAAAATTAAACCTACCAACTCCAGGCTCCCACCTCTGAATTCCTGCGATCCAAACATACCCTAAGATAACTTCCACTAACTTACTCGCTCACGTGTTTGAACAATAAATGGCCTACAATTTTACATCTGGTTCCACAACAACTTGAGCAACTGAATTCTAAAGGACAGTCCTTACATGAATAAGCATCATAATTTTAGGTTTTCCTGTCCTAATTAGCCATATATTCTACCTCTCAATATCTCTTTATGCTTTTGTTGCCACTTTTATTCAATATAGAAACTCAATGGAAATAAGATCCCTGCCTTTACCTATACAATGCCAAAATTGCTTACAAAAAAGAAAACTTTCTCAAACTGATATTCAAAAAATATAAGTATTCCATTTAGTATGTATGTCCCTCCCTCTATCTGTCCAAGAGCAAGATCGATTCTAAACAATTTTCTAAAATGACATGTCCAAAAAAGGTATATTTATATTAAATAATAGTTGTTGATTTTTGCTGTGCTCATTTTACAACAATATTCTTCCCCTCGCAATCTCTTATGATAAACTTTATCAACTTTGGTTTATGAAGGCCCCCCTTTGTCCAAGGCCAAAATTACCTCGACAACAGACTTCTTTCAAAAACTAGCATATCCAAAAGAAATATTTATTTGGTTATTCCATTTAATAAGAATAATCCTCCCTCACTTAATCATGAAACTGACATATTCAAAGATATACTTAAAGTGAAACAAAATGAAACATTACACACTAGGCTGAATATTACAAAGAAAAAAATATTAGAAATGGAAATCAAAATGAAACAAAATTTGGCATCTGGATTGACAATTGACAATCACGGGAACAGCCATTTGTTGAAGATTCCTCCCCTACTTGGAGGATATGTTAACGATTCCTCTTTGGGGATGTGTAACCCCTAGTAGGTAACATAACCAAGCCAAAAAGGAACTTAAAAATGAAGGTTTAAAAGATCCTTCCATATTCCCATTAAAAATGGGTATTAAATCAAAATTTCACAAGGATAGTAATTTTAAAAACCTAGATGCAGACAATTTTCAAAGTAGAAAACATGCATTGACACCTCAGAATTTTTGTTATAAAGTCTGATAATTTTGTTTGGTTTAACACAGATTTGATGAATAACCATGATCCTGCGAAAAAGGAGGCAAAAAAAAAAAAAAATTGTAATGAATACCCAAAAGATTTATTTTCTCGACAACACTTACCTGCATGAAATCTTTGTCATCCATCTCTTTTCTCTCAATTGTTGACCCACTAATGTGTTCCACTTTTACTACCAAGTACCCATGGTATTACGTAGTGTTTTAAATGCCCGCTTTTGCTGGATATTTCACTCCTGTGCCCCGTGCGAAATTTCACCAAAACTTTGAGAATTTTTCGTTTTGGAGGAATATTTTGCTAGATGGAGAGAAATTGGGGAAATATTACAAAAAACTTTTAGAAAATTTCATGAAACTTCATGGATCATGCACAAATAACTAAAAATACAAGGTTGCAAATGTCATTGTTGCAAAACATGTCGCCGAAACTTTCCGGGGACATGTTTGTACATGTCACCGACATGGTGGGAAGAATGAAAAAAAAGAAGAAAAAAGAAGAAAAAATGAAAAAAAAAAATGTGAAATAGATCTTTTTAATGAAACCTTGTAGGGATCTACTTAGAACTAAATACATTTAATAACCCAAAATACGACAAAAACAATACATATATAGGGGTGGTGGAGTGATGAGGATGACGTTTAACCATGACACCACTTTTGATGGATGTGATAGACTAATGTCTCCTCATTGCGTTTGTTCATTTCATCTAATTGTATTATACCATTTGGACATATTTTACCGTGTTTAGTGAATTTAAATATGTTTATGTCCTATTTATATTATCCTTGTGGATTGCTTTCTCCATTTTTCTATATGCCAATCATACTTCCCCAAGTATATGTCATCCACCACATATGCATTTTTTTGTCATATTTTGGTTATTTAAATGTATTTATCTCTAAATTAGACTGCTACAAAGTTTCATTAAAGAAAAACCTATTTTCACCCTTCTTTTCATTTTTTTTTTCTTTTTCCACCATGTCCCCCATACATCATCGAAATGTCATGACATGTCAAGAACATATAGGGGACATGGTGGAAAAAATCCCTAGAGAGATTTCTGCCTATACGTCATGTCGTCCTCTTCAAAATTAGGGACATGTCGGAGCTTTTAAAACATTGTAAAAATATAACAATAAGCAGATATGCATAATAATGAACACCAATTTAAGGAATTAAGGAACTAATACATGCACTGCCAATATGAACAGATATATGAAATGTGTACTGAATCCAAACAACATCAAAATAAATTCAAATGTCACAAAAAAAAAAAAAAAACAAAGAAATGCAATTTCAAAATACATGATCCAAATATAAGCTCACAAATGACAAATCATATCATCAAGCCTTGAGTCAGCTTGAAGTCACAATTCCTAGGGTGACCGTGGTACAATTTAAATTGAGTACCAATATAATTACAATCATTTACTAATGCATTGTAATGTTTTCTAATGTTTTAAATTCTTACACTTTTAATAATACTTTTATTTCTTAAGTTAACAAACAATATCACTAAGTTTTATAATATGAAAAATAGAAAACCCTTACATTCAATATTATCAATTTGAGTGCATGTAAAATGTATCAACACGTATCTTGTATCTAAATAAATTTAATTTATTACTATTTCATGAAATTCCCAAATCGAGTTTGTAGATTGAAATTAGAAACCTAATTCTTGCAACAGATTGAAATAACTGAAGTTAGAACAGGTTGTTTGACTTTTAAAGCAGCACCAATATTTAAGGCAAAAAAAGTGAAATTTCAGCGAACTGTGGCGCAATTTCGGTAATATTTTAGTGAAAGAATCAAAGTGTCGACGATACTAATGAAATTAGCAAAATTTCAGTGATATCTAGAAAACAACAAATACTTTCGGAGATATTATCTCTGGAAGGGGAGAAAATGAAATTTCACCAAATTTTGCCAAATTTCCCCAAAATCTAAACCCTTGACTATGCATCTCAAAAGCTTTTTGACAGCAGTAAGGCTATAAAGACGAACATCCGTCTCATTTATAGACCACCGGTTTTTGGTGATTTAACAGTTGGTTGCCACGTAGGATAAAATTTAGACCTCAAAAGACAAATATTCTCAACCTTTCTCATAAAAAATTGAAATCATAAAAAATTGAAATACAAGCCTTACTAATCTTTACTCATGTATGCTCCATTGAAGGACCTCCTAAATATATCCATGTATGGTCATAAGTTCATAACAGGTAGTTAGACAAACAGCATATGATGTCAGAAGTTTCTTTCGATTAGAGATCTTTATTTGGAGGGATGATGTTAAGGTTCTTGGAAAATTTGATGATTCTCCTAGTTCTTGGAAATCATGAGTTATCTCCCTGTTATGAAGAAAGAAGATACATATAGATGGACAGACCAAAATCAAGACACGAACATCTTCTACACAACATCCAATTGCACATAGAAGCTTAGGAACACTAACATGGAGTACAGTTGCATGGTCCATAATAAACACAGTATAATATAAAAATAGTCAAGTATATGCACATAAGAAGCAATATTTCTACTAAAATTTGAAAAGGAAAAGTACATTAGTAGCTAATCATGTAATTAATGTTTTATATTAGAATATCAAAACAATCATAAGAAATGCAGAAAGATTACATTTGAATGACTAAACAATAGACTCACATATAATTCAAATTAGTTCAAATAAGAGTATCATTCTGGGTAACAACCTTGATGTAGCCATGTCATCTGCATATTTTCTAAAAGACTGTCTATCGCCACTAAGCATGGACCTTCCTCGTGCTCGAAATAAAGGATGCTCTGGACTGCAAAAGAAAGTTAAAAGTTCAGAGACCATAAATAACAAGAATTTATACACTAACAAAACGGAAGCAACCGTGTGCTATCATGGACAGATTAAATCCGAATTTAATACTTAGTCTTGATGAAACACCTAGTGCAGATGATAAATAGAATAACGAAAAACAAAAGTTTACAAAAATCCAGTACCCTTTGCAAATCTATTTAGAGATACTTGACAAAAAAGGTCCAAATTTTTGGGAATTCAGGAAGGTAAATGATACAGATTTCCATTCATTGAGTGAGACCCTTCAGTGGGAAAAGAGAAGAATATTCAGGAAGGCAAATACTACAGATTTTTCATTCATTGGGTGAGATCCCTCAGTGGAAAAAGAGAAGAATATTCAGGACGGCAAATGCTACAGATTTTTCATTCATTGGGTGAGATCCTTCAGTGGAAAGAAAGAAGAATATTGTGCCTCAAGGAAAAAGCTGGATTTCTTCAGCTAAGCTTCGATGGAGCTAGAAAGCAATACATTGCCCTCATTTCTGAGGAAGAGAATGTCCTTGGTGGCTAGCAAACACAATGGATTACCGATAATCATGGAAGCACTTGGGAAATAGCTAACAAATTTGACCGTGGTATAGACTTTGCATAATTTCATTTTATATGGGTAACTAAATGATTTCATTTTGTGTGATGTGCTTACGGAATGAAGAATCAGTGGATCATCTTTTCTTATCTTGTAGCTTTGCTTTGAAGGTATGGAGTTTTTTTGTGAAGCTTATTGATATGGTTTGGGCCCCTCCAAGACATGTGAGTGATCTGTTTGATCAATGGTGGTTTCCGGTGTTGGGTAAGAAGGGACGAACTACGTAAAGGCTTCTCTTTTTTTGTATCCTGTGGGAGATATGGGGGCAACGTAATAGGAGAATTTTTGAAGACTCAAGGAGGTGCCTGGAGTGTCTTATTGATTCAGTTTTGGGAGCTACAGCTGCATGGCTTGGAATTCTACCAGATTTTAAAGACTTCTGCTTCAGATTCTTTCAGGATTTGGAACACTATTGCTGGGATGTAATTTATAGTAGGATGTTGGGGTTTTTCTTTGTTTTGGTTGTATTAGGGTTGCTGTTTTTTTTCTGTTTTTTGGGAGGTGTGGTTCCTTTCATAGGAACTTTCCTTCTCGCTTTCTTTTGTTTTGTATATTCTTTCCCCCCCTTTTATATAATCGTTACCTATATCAAAAAAAAAAAACAAATGATAGAAAATAATCACAATTTCGAACAAAATTCTTCTGAAGCCTTCAACTTCTATATGTCATCAAAGTTTGATCAAATTCTGATTACATCTATCCAAATGTACAATTTCCCCCAATTTCCCAATAGACTTTAGCAAATCCAAGGCATACAAATTCATCTAAAGCCTTCAACTTTTATATGTCTTGCTGCTGCTGTTGTTGCTGTTGCTGCTGAGCACCCAATTGGGGCTGCTGTTGTACCATTTGAGAAATTTGTTGTGGGTTCAAGGCCATGGATTTTTGATTCAGTTGAGAAGATGAAGCCAGCTGTTGCTGCAACAATGCCTGGAGAATTCATTGCTGGCATTGGCTTCAGCCACTGCATGTATGAATTCCAATAAACTCATGTATTTGATAAAACGCGGATTACATCTATCCAAATGTATAATTTCCCCCAATTTCCCTATAGACTTGAGCAAATCCAAGGTATACTTCCTCTCAGTGTATACAATGTCAGCGCCAGGGTGCAAATCGCTTTACCGTGATTTCGGTGACATGTCGGCGACATGTCAGCGTCATGGGAGAAAAAATTTCAAATTTGTTTCGATATTTCCCTCACGTCTCTCGACATGGGCGACATGTTTCATTTGTTTTTACATTTGTTTGATGTATTATGATGTATTTAAACACTACTTAGGGTTGTTTAAAACGTAAGGGTAAAACCCATCAAAAACCCCACATTTCCCCAAATTTCCCCATCATTTCCCTTTTCCCCCTCATAGACATGGCACTTGATTTCTAGTTTTATATATCATTTAATTAACTTACATTCACTTTTAGTTTGGCTTAATTAGATGTAGCATCTTATTTTATAGCTCACAGACTTGACAGCATGTAAGTTAACCCCCCTCAAGTAATGACTTTTAATGTGTAGGCATTTTTTTGCATTTTTTGATGTATTCGGATGCATTTAGGCCTTAATTAGACATGTTTAAAGTTTTGGACAAAAATCCATCAAAAATCCATGATTTTCCCACATTTCCCTGACATTTCCTCTTTTTTACACCATGTCGCCGACATGTCGCCAATGCCACCTGGAGACATGACAAGCAACATCGACATGGCGAACCTTGCTTCCTCTGTGATATGAATATACTTTTCTCTAATCTTGCAACTTCTATGCCCAAGAAATAATCAAATCTCCTAGGTCTTTAAATTCACACTTTGTTGCCAAAAAATCTTTCAAATTTCTTGTGTATTATTCGTCACAATGATGTCATCCACATACACTATTGTATCACACTTCTTTATGATGAGAGTGGGATCTGCTTGACCATGAATATAACATGCCATCTACATGGCATTGTTGAACCTCTCAAACCAAGCTCTAGGGAAACTGCTTCAATCCATAAATGGATTTATTTAACTTGCACGCCTTACCTTCACCACCAGAAACTTTAGGGCCTAGAGGAGGAGCCGTATAAGCTTCTTCTTTCAAATCTCTGTTTAACATCCAGCTGAAAGAGAGGCCATGAGAAATTTGCAGCAAGAGAAAGCAACACCTGAATTGAATTTAGTTTTGCCACAATAGTGAAGGTCTCTTTGTATCAACTCCATAGGCTTGACTATATTCCTCTGCAACCAGCCTAGCTTATACGTTTCACTTGACCCATCAGCTTTATGTTTTACAGTAAGCACCCATTTACTACAAACCACTTCCTTTCATTCAGGCAGATCCATCACCTTCCAAGGTCCATTTTTCATGAGAGCCCATATTCCCCCCTGCATAGCCTGGCACGACTTTGGATCTCAAAGGGCCTTGTTTAACCAGGAAGATAAAGATACATAGGATACTGCAAAAAAGAAAAGCTCTATAGGAAGGAGACAAGTTGCAGTATGAAACAAATTGACAAATAGGGTGAGCAATGCAATGTCATTTCCCTTTTATATAAGGCAATAGGAACATCAATCGTCAGTAACTGGAAAAGGGCAAGGACTAGGAGTAATCCTTGATGGTTGTCCTAGATTGGAAGAATCCAACTGAGCGTGGTCTGGGACAGTGTTTGCCCCATTTTTCTGGCATCTGGTATAAACCTACAAGTCTTTCCTTGATGCAATTGCTCTGTAAAAGTTGTAGGAATAGTAGTAGTACTGGTTGATTCAGGAAGACTAAGTAAAGACACAGGAGGGATAGGAATAGGAATAGAAGGCCTCTCTTCAAACCGCTATTGCCACCACTGAAGAAGGGAAAAATGATACAGTTTCAGAGAACCTAACATCCATAGTGAAAAATTTCCACTTACGACACCGGATCATAACACTTACCCGTTTTGAGTTGGTGAGTACCTCAATAAAACCCTACCTTTGGATCCAATTCTGTAAGATTTGGATCCAAGACATGAATGAAACAAAGACATCCGTATATACGAGGAGAAATAGAGGAAGGAGATTGAATTTGCCAATGTACATGAAGAGGATATTTGAACTCCAACACCCTAAATGGCGTCCGATTAATAAGAAATGAAGTTGTAGGAACTACTTCAGCCCAACACCCTGATGAACTATGTCATGCCTCTCCAAATACTTCTACAATTTTGTTTCTAAGTGCTTTTATGCTTTCTCTGATTAAAATATCTTTATGTTTTTGTCATACTAATTTTGAACCATCTGAAAGCTTTTCATAGTATTGGATACTTCACTCCTTGACCATATAAATTACACAACCATGCCATCATCATCATATGCCTTAACCCAACTGGTTGGGGTTGACAACAAGAATCCTGTTCCTCCATCCCAATCGGTCAAAAAACATATCTTTAATCAAATTATGTTTATGCAAATCCTTTTTGATTGACTTCATCCAAGTTATTTGGTCGTCCTCTCCCTCTCTTAGAACCTTCAATGATTTCTCTTTCATACCTTCTCACAGCTGCTTCCCTAGGTATTCGCTTTACATGCACAAACCATCTTAGATGCTTTCCATTATGTTATCTCCTAATTGAACCACACCCAAACAACCTCGAATATGTTCATTCCTCACCATATCTTTCTTAGTCTTCGCACACATCCATCTCAACATTTTGATCTCAGCAATATTCATTCATCATAGTAGGCCCAATGGCTGTAGTATAAAATTTCTTTTTAATTTGAGTGGAACATGTCGATCACATAACACTCTAGAAGCACTTATCCAATGAAGCCATCCAACACTAATTCTATGAGCAAAATCCTCTTCAATATTTTCCACTTTGTGGATAATTGATCCTAGATAATGAAATTGATTGCTTTTAGGAATCGTTTGATTTTCAACTCTTACTGTAGATTCACCTCTACTATTGTTTATGCTAAAGTTACATTCCATGTACTCGGTCTTTGTTCGACTTATTCAAAAATCTTTTGATTCCAAGGTCTCCCTCCATAACGCTAGTTTTCCATTTACTCCCTCTCTAGTTTGGTCTACTAAAATTACATCATCTACAAAAAGCATACACCAAGGCATCTCTTCTTGAATACAAGAAATTAATTCATAATAATTAAAGCAAAAAGATAGAGACTCATGGCTGAACCTTGATGTAAACCTATCTTTACTAGGAACTCATTTGTCTCACTGCCTGCAACTCTCATCCAAGTTACTGCTCCCTCATACATGTCTTTAACAACCTCAATGTATCTGATTGGTACCTTGTCCCTGCTCAAAACCACTTTAGGGACTCTATCATACTCCTTCTCTAGATCAATAAAACCCATGTGAAGATCTCTCCACTTCTCTATAAACTTATCCATTAATTGTCTAAATATAAATCCTCAATGGTAGACCTCCCTGGCATAAAGCCAAATTGATTTTCAGACACCTAGATTATTCTTCTTAACCTTTGCTCCATCACTCTTTCCCATAATTTCATAGTATCACTCGTAAGCTTAATTCCACGATAATTGGTACAATTCTGAGCATCTCATTTATTCTTATATATAGGTACTATCGTGTTCTTCCTCCAAGCATTTGGTATTTTTCTAGTCCTTAAAATTCCATCAAATAATTTGTTCAACCACAGTATACCGATCTCCCATGCACTTCCACACTTCATTACCATCAGGTCTTAAGGACTTTCCTATTTTTATCTTGGCTAATGCTTCTTTCACTTCCAAGACCTTAATTCTACGAACATAGCAATCTTTACTTGCCTCTCCCATTTCCATCTTGGCTAATGCTTGCTTCACTTCCGAGACATTAGTTCTACAAACATAGCAGTGTTCACTTGCCTCTCCAAAAACCACATTCTCACCTAACACACCTATCTGTATCTTCACCATTTAATAATTTTTGAAAATATTCTCTTCACCTTTCTTTAATCTCCTCATCCTTTACTAAGACTCTTAAATCCTCACTTAATGCACCTAACTTGATCTAAATCTCTTGTCTTCCTCTCTCTCAGTCTCGAAAGATTATATATGTATTTCGCACCTTCTTCTGTACCTAACTTATTATATAAGTTTTCATATGATAGTATTTTAGCTTCACTTGTTATCTTTTTAGTTTCTTTTTAATATTTTTATAATTTTCTAAGTTTTCTTGGTTCTAATTTCTTTGTCAAGTTCTAAAATAAAACCTTTTTCTTTAATAATCTTTTGAACATTATTATTTCATCACCAAGTCTCCTTTTGGTATTGAATTCTACCTCTAGATTCTCTCAAGACCTCTTTCCCTATTCTTTTAATGCAATTGGCTATTTCATCCCACATCTATCTAGGAATTGCTTCTAGATCCCATGTTCCCTCCTTCTTTAGTTTATCTTTAAAAATCACCAATTTTTCTCCTTTTAGGTTCCACCATTTTATTTTTGGATCATTTTTAATGTGCTTTCTTTCCTTCCAACTCCTAATATAAATGTTCATCACCATCAATCTATATTGTGAAGCAAGACTTACTCCTGGAAGACTTTGTAATCTCTACAAGTTCCTAACTCATTTCCTCTAAGAAGGACGAACTCTGCCAATGTTGTTGTGTATTGCTATATCTTTTAGGCATTGCCGATCCCAAGCCCGGGTAAAGGAGGGTTGCATTGGGTTGGCAGGCGGCGTAAAACGTTTTTTTCTAAATCCCATAGACATGAATCCTAAACCATCAAGTACAACCAGGTAGACTAAGAAAAATCATCCACAAAAATTAGAAGGTAACGATCTCCATCCAAAGAAGCAATGAAAGAGGGACCTCACACATCAGAATGGACGTTGAAAAAGATAGCTACTTTTCTTACCACTCAAAGGAAAAGAAGATCTACAATATTTGGCTAACTGACAAACTTGACAATGTAGATTTAACTCAGACTGGGACATAGACAATTTTGGGAATAAATTTTCAACGAAGGCAAAGATAAGTGACCCAATCTGATGTGCCAGAGTATAATCTTAGCATCATCAACGCTACCATTAAGACTAGTACCTGACTGCAATGCTGTAGTAGAGCTCGTGACCAATAGATAGAGACCAGCTACCTCACGACCACTTCCAATCATTCTCTTCGTCACCAAGTCCTCAATAGCACAATTAGTGGGATAAAAGGGCACACTACAATTCCGATTCTTTGTAAAAATAATCATTAACAACAAATTTGTGGATAAATTGGAAACATGAATAACTAAAGAAAGAGACAAGTGATCATTTGGTCTGATTTTTCCTTTTCCAAAAATGGTAAATTAGGAGCCATCAGCAATATCACTTGGTATTGACTTAAGATTAGATCATAAGATCTGAAGATAGAGAACATATCAGTCATATGATCAGAAGCCCCACAATCAATGATTCGAGAAGGCAAGAAACTTTTGAAACTAAATTAGCAGACAGAGTATCTGATTGAGCCAAATAGGTAGATGGGTTGGGCTGGGAAGCACAACCTTCCAATTTCCAAATAAGGCAACGAAGGCTCTCCAACTCTGAGGCTAACATATTTGGAGAGGTGGTGGGTACTGTTGTTGCAATTTCGCCAGTAGGAGGTTTAGTCTTCTAATTACCCATAGTGTACCTAGCGGGCCTTCCATGAAGTTCCCAACATGTTTCTACGGTGGGCCAAGTCTTCCCATAATGAGTGCACTTTAGTTTATCATTGTCCACCCTTCCGTTTCCCTACCTTTTCCATCCTTCTGAGAGGTAGAGAAGACAAGAACAGAACGCTTACATGAAATAAGTGCAGACTGTGGCATAATCTTCTTTCGGCTTTCTTCCCTCTGAAAAAGAGCATATATTATGTCTAGGAAAGGTAATGTATCTCGTACCAAGATCTGAGCTCTAAGCTGTTCATAGTTTGAGTTCAAACTTGCTAAGAAGTCAAAGATTCAGTTCTCCTCAAGCTATCTCTAATATCTCGATCAGCATCACTATCCCATACCAACATCTAGTAATAATCCAACTCTTCCCAAATCCCTTGAAGAGTTGCAAAGTACATAGACAAAGTCATCTTCCCTAGACGAAGATTAGCATTGTTTTGCCTTAACAGATACACCCGAGGTATATTCCTCTGTGAATATGTTTGATGTGCCTTCTCCCAAATAGCTTGTATTGCCTTCAAAACATGAAGGCTCAACTGATCTGAGGCTGGATTGAGTGGACCAACCAGGATCACCATCAAATTGTCCTGCTACTACCATACATATGCCGATTCATCCTCTACACGTGCTCGCCCTGTTACGTTTCTCAGAAACAAATTTTTTTTCCAACTGAAACAAGTCCAAAACTTCTCAATGTTTAAGGCAAGAAGTACTGCTCTTTTACTAAATTAATATCGGTACTTCGTCAAGATCACCATACTATCATAACAATAATAATTATCATCATAGTCATCACCATTATAATCATTTCCAACACATCATGACCATTATTATCACCGTCATCATCACCATCATCATTATCAGAATCAAAATCACAATTATATCAATATGGCCACTAGCTCACAATCATTAAGATCATCATCATTATAATCATCTTGGCATCACATTATGATCGTGAATCATCAAAATTACATTGAGCAGCATAATAATAAATATATAATCAATTTCACGTCCAAATAGCATCAACTGCACCATTTCCATAATTCTCATTACTATTATCATTAGAAAGAGGCATCCAATTTAAGAAGAATGTAAAAAATAGTAGCCTTGATTAACAGCCTTCATTTTTCAGAAAACTACTTCTAACACAAGAAATAGTTTTCACAAAAGTTCTAACTCTGTTCCAGAACACATGCAGGAAGAATCCGATCAGTGGATACCTGTTTTCAGCAGAACTAAAAATAACTTAATCGATAGAATAATCATAAACATAACATGGCTTGATTTCCATTTGTATAACATTCCAAAACAAAAATATGTAAAAGGTTAAAACCTCGAACTAGCTGTCCGTTGTTCAGCAATGACTTTCCTCCGGCTGCGTCGCCAAAATGCATTTGCAATATTGGGTTCACTATGTGATAAACTGATACAACCAAAATGAGGTTCAGTAAAAGCAGCCACCACATCAAGAGCAGCTACATAGAATACGAGGTAAGAACAAAAAACCAAACAGCAATAGAGACAGAAAAGTAACAGGGCAAAAAAAAAATGAAAGATTCAAATTAATTTGTGGTTTGATATAGACTTCATAAAAAAAAAAAAAAAAAAAGACGAGAAAAACCATACTTCAGCTTTCCATCAATACAAGGTGTTGGTCGCAACATTACATTCCGCAATGAAGGACCAGCTACATTCGTAGATGGTTCTAATTTCCTCTGATACATTGATTGAAGGCCCTCATCCTGCTCGCTACTGCAGTACAAATAAAACTACCACTAGCTAGCCACAAATTAAGACAATAAAAGATGAATTCCGGAAAGCAGGATGATATCTAAAACAATGCCAATGATGAAAAACTATGGGGACAGAAGTTGAAATATAGTTAAAGGTAACAAATCTAACATTATCTGCTTACCCTTCTGCATCCACTCTTTCGGAGAACCCATATAGAGGACTGTTCGGCTCAAGGGGTGAATCACAGGAGTCATTTTCTGCAGAGTCACTCTCACCTGCAGTAGAGATATGGGACATGAAAATTGCCTTGGTAGAACAGGGTATCAGTTGCCCTGGAAAGCGCATAAGATCGACCAGCAATTCCACAGAATTCAACATAACAATCACAGACATATGCTTATATGAGTCCGGGGGCTCAACTAATCCATCACTAGGTAGACCCTGAAATAAGAAATGACTAAACATTAATGACCTCCTATAAATTAGCTTTGATGGCCGGCAATCTAAATTCTTCATCAAGATTAACTTAAATCAATTTTTAAGTCTCTTGACTAAATTTGAGAATCATAAAGACTCAAACATGAGAAGAAGGAAATAACTTGAGCTGTATAATCCTACGACAAAGAGAAACCTACCACCATAAGCCTGCTCTCAAGACCAACAGAATCTGCAAGAACTTTAAATAGAATTGCTCGAGGACGGCATGAGCCATGCCTTATTTGCCCCAGCATCTGAACACCTCGATTATCCAACATGTGAGAGAATTCATCCAGTGCAGCTTTTGCTGGACTGAGTTCTGAATTTGACCGTTTATAAACATCAGAAACCTGAATATGGAAACATTGAGTCAGCCAAGGGAACAGATGATTCTCATAGAGAAAGTGAGTATGATTGAATACAGAAATATAATGCTATCATTGTTGAAAACTTAGACTTCAACTGAGTGTTTAGTCCTTTGAACCCAGTGGAATTAATTCATGGAATTCCAACAAACCCAATGGAAGTCGTAGTGTGAAAGTTAAGAGAAGTTCAAAAAAGTGTATGAAAAAGTCGGTACCCTTACTTGAACCTTCAGGAATTGCTAAAATATATATCAAATAACACTCAATATGCAGTTTATTTTTTGTGGATAATGAAAAAAAAAATTCTTAATGAATAGAACAATACCAAATATTATACCCTGATACACAAGATTAAACCTTTGTGAACGCTGTGGAAATTTAATGAAGTTTAAGAACGTGCAACTAAAAGTTGGAAATTCATCCTGAGACTTTAGGATGAATTTCGTGAAGTCTCATGATAAAAAAAAAAATTAATTACACAGATTGATCCAAAAAAAAGGGAAAAAAAATTATCTGTTACAAGAACCGCAGGACCAAAACCAAATATTAAAATTATTGGCACAAGTTTGATGCTCTAAAACTCAAATTATATACATAAATACAAATAAATGTTTGAAAGGCATGCCCATATGATAACAAAATCGTAAAAAGAGAAGTATTACAAAATAAGGGCAAGCTTCAAACTCAATCTAATTTGAGATGTTCCCCTTTGCCATGAGGCACATGTCTTAAGGCTGAAACTCCGTACATGTTTTAGGCCTGAAATTTAGTACGTGACAACAAGAAGTAAACATGGACAAGTGGGGTTCTCAAAATAAGCTGCCACACATAAAATCCATGCCTCATCAGGTTGCCAAGCCAGGAGCATTTCATCAGAAAACTTGACCTCTTACAAAAATCAGATAAATTGTAATTGAATAATCACAGATGATAATTTAGTTACAATTTTCTATTTGTTACTATTTAATTAGCATATATTGTTCAACCTAAAACATGTACATCTCGGGGTTGGGTAAGATCTTGGAAATTTAGTTTTCACAACTTTCCAAGCGTTTTACTAAAATCCAAAATCAAACAAATATAACTTGCATACATGCACTATAGAATCAGAAGTTCCCTTGATTTGTGATCAGTGATCATATGATAAAGTCAGAGTTTTCCTCCTAGGACATTTGCAAGTGATGAAATTGACCAATCACTAGATCGGAAGCAAAACAAGTGAGATCAAAAATGAGAGAAACCAAGTTTGGAATACCCATTGTATACTGTTGAAGTTTACTCGAATGAATTCCATGAACTGTACCAAAGTGTTCTATTTCTATATTAAAACAGTACAATTAGGTTGAATTAATTCTAAATTTATGTAAATCAAAAAAGAGAAAACAGAGTGAGACAGAGACCCTTTAGGAGCAAAAGTTGGAAATGGTCTTTGGTGTATAGGCAGGAAAATAGATATCATTATGATTAAAAGTAAAGCACCATCTCTTCAACTTGCCATTGAAGAACGCAAGTGAAAGATATTTTTTAGCAAAAATATCAAAGATACTCCACACCTCAGATTTCAAGTCCAATGCTACAAAAAGAGATGTCTAATCATAGCTCAACTGAATGCAAAGTGAGCTTAAGATGTTTTAAATAAAAGGCTACTTGGTAGAGAAGAGAGGTTACATTGTGCATGTTATCTCACTCATGAAAGCGTATTAGTTTCATATGTGGTCTGTGTAATATGCAAAATTTTATTTATGAATGTTTAGTATATCCGCAAGCACACACGCACGCACGGACACACACAGACAGCAGTTGCGATCACACTCTTATAAAATATTGCTAAGAATCCTAGACAGTAGCATAGAAAGATAGACAATTCACAGCTACAATATTAAACCGTTACAACAAATGTTGCCCTTGGACCTCATATTTTCAAATGATTAACATATGATAATTGGATACAGGTCACACCACAACAATGTATTATAATACACAAATAGTTCTGCAAGTTCAGAAGCATCTAAAGGTAGATACATTTACAGGTGCCCAAACTCATGTGAACACCGGTCCACATGTCATTTCAACAAGTCTCCAACCGGCAGACTCTTGAAAGGGAGAATGTCCGACATATCAGGGCTTTGATGGTAACACATCTAAATTAATGTTCATTTCGTTAAGTGATTCATCAAAAGAATGTTCATTTACTTTAACATTAAAGTTAAGATAGAACATATGCACATGCACATGCACACGCACACGCACACGCATGCACAAAAACAAGCACGCATACATACATACATACACACACACACACACAGATATCATGATTCCAGCTTTATCAGATGGCTAACAACCTGTCATATAACTGTGCACGTCAATTATATGATCAATGTTAGAGTAGTATTATTATTTGGGTTATTTTATGTTATGGTCCAAAGGTATTTTTGTACTTTCTCATCTTTAGTATAAATATTAGTTAAGGTAAAGGGGCTGATTAAGTTGCCTAAACCTATTCTCTAATCTTTCTCTCTTTTTCTTCTCCTTCCATTCTTCTTCTCCTTTTTAAATCCCAACTCTTCAATATTTTCACTTTAACTCGGTATTAGAGCATCCGTTCCAAACTTAAAAGCCATTAAAACAATTTGGAAGTAGACGCGAGGTGATTAAGAAGAGCTGACATTAGTGTCCGTACAATGATGTCATGTTGACGCTACGAACACGAACACCAAGGTCCATCTCATCTCTCTCTCTCTCTCTCTCTCTCTCTCTCTCTCTCTCTCTCTCTCTCTCTCTGTGATTGTGGTGATTTTTTCCAGAATTTTTTAAAGCCATGTCATGCGATTTGGACTTTTTTTATGCGGTCTGCGATTTGGACCTCTTTTATTTTTGTTTTTCGGCATCGATTGTGCGATCTGCCATTTAGACTGTTTTTGGCAGGATTCAGTGATTAGAACCTGATCTATAGGGGCCGAAAATCTGTGGCATGTTTTTGCTCTCTCGAGTTCGGCCTCTCCTTTTTTTGGCCTCCAGCTGTTTATTCTCTTTCAATGTTTGGACTATGCCGAGTTTCTTCATCCTATTCTGAATACTTGATGGTTGGGTAACGAGTTTGTGCCTTGCATTGGGTTGTTCTGAATTCTCTTGGCTCTTATTCATATGTTTTTGGTTGGTTAATCTAATCTCTCTTGATTTTACATTGTTTGAGTAGTTTAGTTGGTTAAATTGGATTTGTCATGGCTGAGGGAAAACCCCCACTACTTAAGGATGATGATATGCCTAAATCCATTACCTCAAGTAGATAGAATGATTTGAATTAACTAGCTTGGGCACATGATGTGAAAATCTTTCTGCATGAAAAACGTAAATTGAAGTATTTGATTGATGATCCTCCGCCTAAGACAGATGTCAAATATGAAGACCAGATGTATGAGGATTCTGTTGTTATGGGATGCCATCGCATAGTATGGAACCTCATATTGCTGCAACAGTTGAATTTTGTGACTCTCTACGAAGATTTGGGACTCTGTTGTAGAATCTTTCTTGAATCCGAGTAATGTTTCTTGTGTTTATGAGCTAAATGAGAAGATTTTCACCACTAAGCAGTCTAGGAAACCATTGTCTGAATTTTACAGCACACTTAAGAATTTGTGGGATCAACTATTCCAACATCGGCCCTTTAGTACTTATTCGGAGCAACAAAAATGTCATTGGGAAGAAGTTATGATTGCTTCCTTGCTATCTGGTTTAGATTTTGATATACGGAGTTTTAAAGATCAGATCCTTGCTAGGGAGACCTTACCTACTGGCATAAGTTGATATATGTAACATATAGATCATATCAGTCAATACGATCGATATGTTACACTATATCAAGTGCATTCGATCAATATACTTGACACAAGCAATGTCTTCGCCTTTTTAACATGTAAAAGCGTGAGAAATGAACCATTGATTCATTGTACAACTCTTTTTCTCTCCCTAACCAAAAACCCAAACCTCGTTGAAATATGGCCAATTTTGTCTCTCAAAATCTTCTTAGTATGATTGAAAACATCTAATATTTGGGGCTTAAAAAGCAATTTTCCTCTTCTTGCATAGCTTTTTGAAGTATTCATTGTAAGAGTATTTTTTTTCATTATAAACTATATTTCCATGCGCCTGTTCACATTTAATATACATTATGCGTATAGTTGTATTATATGAAAAACATATTAATCTATCATACTTTTAACTTATCTTTGCATCTAAAGTCTTGTTTTAAGTATCTACCATTTTCCATGTGTATCCACTGTATCTATGATTTTTACATCATTTTTACACGTAGCCAATATAGCATTTGCATATCAAGGTTATCAAATCACCTAGACGAGGCGACTAGACGCTCGCCTAGGCGACAATTTTGTTTTAAAGGAGCCTGTAGTAAATAAATGACATATATAGCACTGAGAAAAACAGAATATGCTAATAATTTGAAACAACAATTAACATAACATGATTTCTACCAATATAGCCTAGTTTAATGAGCAATCATATGATAAATTTACTAAGGGTTGAATGAAATAAAATCCAATCAAAAAAATCAGGTTAAATAATTATAAAAAGTTAAAATCAACAGAGCTTGGATGCTTTATTAGGGTTAGAGTACTCTAGAGACTTGGATGCTTAAAAATTAAAATCAATAGAGCTTCAAGTTAACGTGCATAAAAGATAAAATATATTAACATCAGTAAGTTTCATTGTTAATATTAACTAAAGTAAATCAAATATTAATTAAAACTTAAACTAATTAAAATGTAAAAATCCACATTGCACAATGGACAGTCGCCCATGTTGACTAGACTGCAGCCTAAGTGGCTAGGCGCTCGCCTAGGCACACTCAGCCTAGGCTACCCTCACCTGAACCCTAAGAAAACCGCCTAGGCGCTTAGGCTAGTGCCTTTAATAATACTGGAGATGATATTCAGCAACTTTAACTGCTAAACAGTCCGACAATCAAGCATTAAGTAATATTTATTCATTTAACAGAATCTCTTTCCCGGGAAAGCATTCAATAAACTCTTGTTCTAGAAACAAATTATTGAATAACAACTACTAAAGAAAAAGGACCAGATACAAAACTAAGCAATAAGCAATAAAAAAAAATTAGCAGGGCACTAAATGGAGAGAAGAGCTCATAAAAATGAAAGAACATTGTTATCCAAAAAAAACGTCACCAGTCCAGCAATCTTTTTTATCATTGCAGCTGGATTCGAGTTCAATCCTTTCACCAATGCCACAATTAGTTGCTTTAACATGGAAAGCTTCTTATCTTTATCTGCATCTACAAGAATAATATCAGCTCTAAGACCCTCCATACCCAAAGCGTAAAGTTCATCCGGAGAAGGAATACTATCAAAAAGCTCCTTCAGCTTTTTATCCTGCACATTGTTACATTTCATCAATCGATTACCATGATTATGTGAATAGACGTTAAAACAAAGAAAATTCAGAATCAGGTTTCAGGAAAACACCAATTGATTGAGAAACAATTCAAAAAAACACATGTAAGAACAAGGCGATGTGTACTGCACCTTACAACGGTACAAAAGAGACACACAAGTATTATATGTTGATAACAAAATGTATTTTTTTTCTACTATATTCTTTTCCTGCATACCATTTTGCAGAAAGGGTGCTCAGTACTCACCCCTACTCAACTATGAAAAGGTTATGAACTTTACCCTATTAAGAATATGCGTAGTGAGACAACTAAAGTATGTGGTATATGCAAAAGGATTGTAATTGAAGAGAACAATTCATTTAAGCTTTAGTACATTCTAATATGCCGGGCAGATGAAACCAACTAGGCAGCCATCTCAACTCCCAATTCTGAATGAAAGATTCCTCCTAGTAAACAACTTGTCAGAAAATCCTTACGTTCTAAAACATCCTCGTCTCCAATCATCACCTTATCTACTTCTTTAATATGATGGATTGAGGCAAAACCCAAACCAGGACACAATTTCCACTCTGACACCTTTTTAAAGGGGAACCCTCCTTCAAAGGTTACCCTAAGGACCCTAAGGGTAAGGGTTCCAAACCAATCCATGAGATTAGCTCAAATGTGAAACTATTAACAGCATTTGTTGGTTCATGGTGACTGTTGGTGTCTATTTGTTTACGACAATTGAAAGTTCACAGTAATTGTTGATAACAATCCCTCATCCATGGAAACACTTAACCTGTCTAACATACTAGAAACAAAAACCATTTCATTTATTTCTGATCCAAACTTTTTTTCCATTTTTTATAGATTTTTCCTTAATTGTTTCCAATATTTTCTAAAATGTTTACCTCAATTTCTAGAATTTTTACATCCTTACTATATTTGCTATAGCGTAGTGCTGACTTCACAGATCAATGCGGCCAATCTAGCAAGTAAAAATTAACCAAAAAAGACACACTGTCATATTTACTAAAAAGAGTAGAGTCGCAGCAGCCTGAATCAAAAGACATGATTCTTAGTTTTGATGTCCTTCAGTTATCAGCACACATGCACATTTTGACATACACTCCTAGTGTAACAAAGGAAACAGCCTCATAAGTCATAACATAACATCAATCATGAAGTTGCTCCTACTGTTATTCAAGCCAGGTTTCTGCTAACTTATTGCAAGGAAAACATTGAAAGCCCATAACATTCCTAGTCAAAGATTTACTGGAATAATGGAAACAGAAATATGCCTAATAATCGTAAGTTCAACAGAAAATAAATACTGGTAAGCTGTAAAGACAAAAGATACACTAAATTAATGTCCACACATGAAATATTTAGTTTAGTATATATATTGAAAAGGAATAAGAAACCCCATATTATCTTATACCACGTCACAGGTAGGTTTCAGACAATTTGTTTCAAGCAAAGTTATAATTGAAGAAACAACTGGAAACAATTATAGTGACAATGAATGCAAATCCTAAACGAGATACATAAGCTAATGCTCACCGGTATAACAGAGTAGAAACCATTAGGGATTGGTTCAGAAAGCCTTCCAGTACTCCAGAGAATCTGTGATGCCTTCAGAGATGACAAGCCATCTTGCACAAGATTGCTCGTTGTTTCTTTACTGCTCGAAGCCTCTTCTTGAGAAACCAGCGAAACAGATTGTAATTTTTCCATAAAACCGGAGGGCCACCAGGTAGCATTGGAATGCCCCGGTTCCACTGGCCCTGTATCATCTCGTGTCTCTTCCATCTTCTTGAACAATTGATATACAAAACCATTTCTTCCCACTACTTACCCCATAAAGGACATCTTAAATCTAGACGAAAATCTTAAAGTACAGAACATAGGTCTACAACAAAACCGTGTTATGACTTCCTTGACCTGAAGGTCATATAACCTGCACAAAACGTAACAGAATCTTTACTTCACAATTAGTCAAAATTATGGACACATAACTCGCTTAGCATAAATAATATGTTGGCTTTAATTAGGTTTCAGAGTAAAATATCTTATAAAACCTCAAAAGGGAGAGGTTGGTGGTGGTGGTTGTGAGGGGGGTAAGGGGAAGGTAAAAAAAATATAAATAAATAAAAATAAAAAAAGCCTCAATGAAAAATCAAGAAGGAATAGAAAACTCACAGCTAGGAAAAAACCAAGAAGATTTTATGTGCAAAGAAGATCAAATGAATGTCCAGAGATTTTAGTGTCTGATACACACACAAAAAGTACATAATACTACAAATACAGCACGATCTAGCAAGCAGCCCCACCTGGAAGACAGGAACAATGCTTTCTCAGGAATGGATGCCGGTGCCAAAAACATAATGCCAGCCTATAAATGATACATTACAGGTAATATCAGAAACCATATGATGTTGAGCTATGACCAGTACCTTACACACAAGCAACCACACACAAAGAAGTAACTTCCTAACACGGGGAAAGGAAACAGTCCAAATTAACAAGAGATTTTCACAAAACATATGCACAGAACTTCGACACCTAGTTAATATTAAACTTAGCAACACAAAAAATAATAAAAGTAATAGCATCCAACAATAAGATATGATGAAAACCTTTGTACTTTTTTCCTTCTCCTTACTTTTTATACAAACCTTCATTATTCATCAAAAAAAAAAAAAGATATGATGAAAAAATAACTTAACAACACAAAAAGAGTCTTCATTCAAGTAACAGCCTTTCTTTTTTTTTTTGATCGATAACGAAGTATGATATAAATAGAAGAGAATGTACAAACAGCAAAGAAAAGAGAGCACCTA
>JAUPMG010000019.1:6825203-6836504 GCA_031762675.1 Pachysandra terminalis
TGTCTATATACTTTTTTTTTATATTCTGTTGATTTTTTTTTTTGGTGGAATTTTAGGAATTTAGATCCTTTTTTTTTTTTTTTTTTTTTTATGAATCCTTTGGATCGTGTTTAAGCTAAAAATCAGGAATTGAGCTGGACAATGAAGTATTTTTTTGTGTGGATGTAAATATATATATAAGTTTAGGAATTTAGATCTTTTTTTTTTTTTTTGTTATGAATCCTTTGGATCGTGTTTAAGCTAAAAGTCAGGAATTGAGCTGGACAATGAAGTATTTTTTTTGTGGATTTGTTGATTGTGGTTTCAGTGAAGAATCTGAAACTAGCTTCTGCATTGAATTGTTTTTGAGTTGATAATATAATGTTCTGAAGAAAATGGAGGGTTTTAGAAAATGCTTGTTCCTTGTTCATCCCAATTTCAATGATGCATTTTCCAATCTCAGTAGAGAATGAGATTAACATGTTTCTGAAGTGAGAAATTAGCTTTTTGAAGTGGGTTTTAGTTACTCTTTTTTCCCCCTCCCTCACCTTTTGAAGAAAATTTTTCTTACCCTGGGAGAAATAGTCCCCATTGGCTACACATTGGTCGTAATTTAGAAGTTTGGAGTTCGACGTCATCCTGGGCATGGATTGGTTGTCTGTCCTTCGTACCAAGATTGACTGTTTCCGGATGGTTGTGACTTTTCACATACTGGGTTCGACTCCACTCCGTTTTGATGGTTTTGTTGGGTTCGATTGAGGGAGGTGTTTGTTAGTCTGTCCTTGGAGGACGAGAGGCGAACCGTCAACCAGATTCAAGTGGCCTCTGAGTACAGTGATATATTCCAGGAGATTCCGGGTTTACCGCCGAGGAGAAAGATAGAGTTCCAGATTGATCTTGTGCCAAGGACTTTGCCTATATCTCTTGCGGCTTATTGGATGGCACTGTCTGAGTTGAAGGAACTCAAGGAGCTGATTGACCAGTTCATACACTAAATTTAGTTTTGATTTATTTCTTTGTTGTTTGGGATCAGAATGTGAAGTTGTTTATAGAATATTTGTTTGG
The DNA here is from genome assembly GCA_031762675.1 of Pachysandra terminalis. Taxonomy (NCBI): domain Eukaryota; kingdom Viridiplantae; phylum Streptophyta; class Magnoliopsida; order Buxales; family Buxaceae; genus Pachysandra; species Pachysandra terminalis. The sequence goes on from JAUPMG010000019.1 coordinate 6,826,248, forward strand.
GCCAATCCTAGTTTCCACAAATAATCTGGAGTTCTGATTGTTTCCAGATTTTGATTATTTATTTTGGTTATATTCTGATCTTAGTTGGGACCTGGGATTTAGAGTTCTTTATAATTTGTTTCTTGAATTCAAGGGGGAGTTTATAGAACCTATTCGGCTCCAATATGATCAAGAATCTGATGGAGGAAAAGCAATTGGATTTCAATGCACCACTTCTGTCCGTGAGGCGTTTCTCGTCAACGTCAGCTTCTTCAGGAGAGGACAAAAAGAAGATTCAGAATCCCATGTCAAACATACCTTCTATTCCCTATTACAAATCGGATTTAAAATCCGGCCCGGTGAGGAACCCAGGCGTGGTTCCTTTCCTATGGGAGCAGATTCCGGGAAAACCCAAGGATGGAGGTCGACAACAACTACAACTGCTCGAACAGCCTCCTGTTCCTCCAAAGCTTCCGCCCGGGAGGATTTTGGATGTTAAACAGCGGTGTGCAGCAGACAAAGAATCCAAAGATTCAAATGTAGTTTCAGCTTTAAATGAAAATGTAACTAAATTGGAGAGCTCGAAAGAGGATGTGAAAGATAAAGTGAATTCTGAGTCGGAGGGTGAAGATGATGATGCGTATTCTGATGCACTTGACACACTTTCCCGAACCGAATCGTTTTTCTTGAACTGTAGTGTTAGTGGTATAAGCGGATTGGACGGTCCCGGCATGAAGCCATCTGGAGCTTTTGTAACGGATCCACAAACTCGGGATTTCATGATGGGTCGGTTCTTGCCGGCAGCCAAGGCAATGGCTTCCGAGACACCTCAGTATTCTTCAAGGAAGCAATCGGTGGCGCGTGAAGAACCAAGGCAGGTTAGAAAGATTGTCGGTAGTCATCGACGGCCTCCACTGTATCAATGCAAGCCTAACATTGTACAAAATCATGTCCAAGACAAGGTGGAAGAGCAAAGCGAAGATGAAGATGACGACGATTATGATGGTTCTGGAAATTCAAAAGCTTGTGGGTTATTTCCTCGGCTTTGCTTAAGGAATTCATTTTTTATTTTGAACCCAGTTCCTGGTATGAAAGCTAGGACCCCGGTACCCGCATCTTCGGTTCGTAAGGTACGAGCGCAGATCAAAACTGAAATTGATGATGAGGTGATCTTACAGCAGACTTGGGATTCAGTTTATAAGGACAAATTAGTGAGAGAACTCCAACCACTTGAGTTGCAGGAGGATGAGAGTAAGATGATGACAAGTGAATCAAACCAGCTTACTTGCCGGAGTGATTCTCAAACACCAGACCGGTCATCGCAGTACAAACATTTGGGTGATGGTGGTGGCATATCGCCGTATCGGAATGAGGCTCAACAATCACCCTTTCATGAAGGAACAGGTTTTCTTGGCATTCCTAAAGAAGTTATAAATTTGAAGGATAAAGAAGACTCGGAATCAGGGAGCCCTGTAGTTGAAAAAACTATGTATGTAGATTCTGTAAATGTAGTAAAAACTCGGAGTTTAGAACTAAGTTCTTCAGATACCAAGGGACTGATGGAATCTGCAGATGGGGGCCTTGAGATTCTGGGGAAAACTAGGGGACTGGAAGAAACTTCTCCGGCGGAATCCGTCGTTCAAGATAACAATCACATTGATATTTCAGAGGGAAGAGGCACAATGCATCCTAAAATCTTGGAGATCATTGATCCTAATCAGGATTCTAAGTCTGTGGTATGTTCAGAGATACCCGCAGATAGTAATCTTTTTGATCAGCAAGGGCCTGTAGAAGTAAATCATCAAGGGAATTCTTTTGTCAGCTTGTTACAATCTCCTCTTCCCCCACCTTTACTGAAATCTCCTTCTGAGTCTTGGCTTTTGCGGACTTTGCCTTCCATTTCCTCGAGGAATCTGTCTTCACGCGCATACCCTGGTACAAAGTTCCATCCAAGAAAACAGGCTCCAAAGACATCCCCTATCGATCCTAAGTGGGAAAATATTGTCAGAACTCGTTCTGGGCACCATTACCATTAATGATGTTCTGAGGTAGCTGTTCATTCTTCATCTTCAATGCATACTTATGGTAAAGATTTCCTGGTGAGCAAACTAATTAGCATTAACATTCGTTTTTTTATTCTGTCAGGAACTGATAACACCAAAGCTTTTTGATGGAAGTCATTAGGCTCATTCACTTGATTTGGCAAGATTATTGTTTCAATGAGTGTAAAGGTAATGAGAATTTTTCTGGTCTCTCATAATCTTTCATGATGATGATGCTTCTGATAATTTTCTTTCTCTTTTTCATATGATTATAGGTACTTGTAATTTTCCGTGGCTGTTTCTTGTTTCATAATCTGCAAGTATCTGAGTATGTAAATCACTGTTCATCCTCTTATTCTAAATTTCTGTGGCCAATTTCAATTCTTGTAAAGGTCATCACCCTATCATTGAACTTCAAATTTGGTGCATTTTGTTCTTCATGGTGATTATATTTGTAAATAGCAGTTTTAGAAATAAAGGAGGATGCTGCTTTCTATACAATGTAAAGGCTCTATCATGTATCTTCTATTCACAAAAAGGTACTTTAATCCTTTTAGCCTATGAATTAATTTTTGCTTGCTTAATTCTGGCATTCAAGAGGTGCGACTGATAAATCATCAAGCGCTAGTAGATCTAAATATTTTTCTCTTTCATATGTTTATTAAGAATTAATAACTCTGTTCCCTTGTCTACTAGTATTTTTCAGATTAAGTGTTTCTTGGATTCAAACTTCATCTATGATATACAAATAAGCCTGTGGAGAGTCATTACTTATACCAACTAGATAAATACAATTCCACACACACACACATATTACCTTATTTGATCTAGAGAAAGCATATGATAGAGTATCTAGAGAGTGAATTTGGTGGGTTTTGGGCAATAATGGAGTATCAATTGGATACATTGAGGTCATTAAGGACATGTATGATGGAATGCTACTTAAGATAAGAGCGGTGGGTGGTGAGAAAATTACGTTTCCAATAATAATACGTTTATATCAATTGTCAATTATGAGTCTATCTTTTTGTTTTATCTATAGATGAACTGACAGCTCATATTCAAGAGGAGATGCCTTTGGTATGCTATTTGTAGATGGTGTGGTTTTGGTGGACTAAACTAGAGAGAAGTCAATGCAAAGTGGAATTATGGAGGGATATCAAAAGGTTTTAAAATAAGTTGATTTAAGATTTGAATATATGTAATATAACTTTAGCACAGATGATAGTGGAGATGAAGCACTGGTAAGATTTAAGAATCATGGGATTCCTAAAAGCATTCAATTCTGTTTTCTTGGATCAATTATCCATAAAAAAGGGTTATTGATGAGTATGTTGCACATAGAATTAGAACTAGATGGCTCAAGTGGAGAGGGGATTCTAGAGTGATTGACGCATTTAACTCGAGCTAAAAGAAATTTTTTGAAATGGATGTGTGGAAAGGTTAGGAGTTGCTCGAATGGGAGATAAGGGAAAATGGGTTAAGATAATTTTGTTGATTTTCAAAATGAGTTTATTTCGGTGTTTTGTAGAAAGCTTTGTTTTGTGGAATCCCAATTGTCCTACATTGGAAAACTACAAGAAAGGTAAAGGCTTTATATAAGTGAGCCCCCTAAAGCTTATGTGTTTAAAAGCTAAAGGGGATGATTGGGTGCATCGCATTTGTGTCAGTCGTGCTTTGCACCACTATGCACGCGCACCCGCGTGTGCAAGGGTGCTTTCTGGTACACTTTGCACTTTGTCAGAAGCGTAGGAGCTTTTTCTTTTAGAGTGTTGTCCGGTTGGACTGGGTCAATTGCGATGGTTAGGTTCGATGGTTCGGACCACACTTAGTTTAGGTTCATTGGATTGTTCAACGATCATGATGCTTTCGATCGGACACACCTGATGGATCTGAGTGATCTAGACCGTCAAATGGCGTGTTTGATCATGTTCGCACGATCGGGACCATCCGATCAAAGAGTTATCAACTGATCAAGTGCCTATGCGGGCGAGGTCCTGACCGCAGGATCGTACCCACACTGTTAGATCGAGATCGTACCGGTTCATGAACAGGTACATGCAAGTCTATAAGTAGACAAGTCATCCAGCCCATTTCATTCATTCGATTCATTCAAATCAGATCCGATTGGGAGGATGCAACAAGGCTTTCAAGTGTTTGGCATAGGCTTCATTGTATCCTGAAGGCATTTTCTTATCAACCCCTACCCTAGTGCATTCGCGATTCTGATCGGAGGGGGAAAACTTGTCTAAAAGGCAGCGATTCGATTGTGCCTTGAAGATTGCTGATCAATGATGCAAATTGTTCCAACCACATATTTGTGGCATGTCAATTGAAGACATAAGGAGGCAGTTATGAGAAGGTGCAAAGGGGTACATATTGAAGGATCTCAAAGGACAACGGGAAGACCAATAAGAACTTGGATGGATCAGTTGAAAAACACATAATCTGACCGAAAATATGGATTTTCTTGGGATAAGGCATTTTTTTTGCTGAATCTCTTTTTTGAGCTCATGTCCTGATTTGATATTGAAGGCTATAGTAGATACAAAAATATGTAACTAGCTGGTGCCTTTTCGACATCAATTGGTCAACATTGTGAAAGAGCTTTTGGATTATTGTCTATTTTGTAGCTAGTAGAAATATAATTATTAAGCGCAAAGAAGGGGAGCCCATGGGAGACTAAACAACCACCACTATTGACAAGAATCAGACATTAGAGGTATGCTGGGCGGTTTTTGTTTATTAAAGCAACTGTTAGTTTCCCCTTACTGTAGTATAATATAACATATTTACTTCTGCGAAAAAAGAAAGAAAGAAAGAAAGAAAGAAAGAAAGAAAAAGCATCTGTGCTTGACAGTAGTTTTAAATAGCTATGACTGAACAAGAATATGTCTGTGTTGAGTTACTAATCTATTATATTGAATAGAAGAAACTGTGGTTACTTTCATCTCACATGAGGTGGATGAAGCTTTCTGTTCACACAATCTGCACTATTCAACCAATGTGGATCCTCAGTTGAGTCTGAATAACAAGATCTCCCAGTATTGTTTTGATTGATCTTTGTATAAAGGGGGTGTGTTACAATAGACGCGTGGCGTGATCTGGAAGGATTTTATGATATGGAGTGACAGTTTGCAAAGGATCTAAGCGTCATTTTTTCAGTACAGTCACAAAGCCTACGATGCATTTGCAAATGGGCATTGTACTCGTTTCCAAATGGCAATGGAGTCCCATGGGTCGGGCCTGGCAAGGGATCATTAAGGCGTGTGGTTTGGTGGCATGGATAAGGACTTCGCTACTCTCTTGTCTAAATAAACATACCATGAAGGTCTGCCTTCCTGGAAATCAATTAAGATGAGAGAAAGGTCGTTGGGTTTGATATGGAAGATTGGATATGCGGATTACATCGCCAACATTTGTGGATGCCGGTCTAATCTATGATGGATTGGGAGCCGGGTACCACCTAAAATAGAGGTCACCTTGCCCATTCTAAGATTGACTCTACGGTACATCCACCTATAAATTCTCACTGTTCTTGTCCTTTCTCATCCCCATTGCTCTCCCTCTCTCTCAGATCTCTACGGGTCTTTTGGCATTTGTAAGATCTGAACCTCTAGTTTTAGACACTATAATCCGCGGACACTCTATATATATATATATATATATATATATAGCTTTGGAAGGTGTGTAGTCAAAATTGGATCAGTCTCCTCCCATTTTCTCTGCAAACAACTTGCAACAAAATCATCCAGAACTTTCTATATTTCTTTGGGGTCAAAACTGGATCAAACCGTCTAGAAATCTGCTGCTTTGTTTCCTTGTTCACTTCTTTGTCTTCCTCCATTTCATTATTAAAGAAAAAGAGGAGTGTTCCTGTTGTTTTCATGATAGACTTAAAAAATAGTTTCTGCTAGAATTTAAAAGTCATTTGAATTCGACTGAAAGAGTCTAGAAACGTGATACTTTACTACTACTGAGACAAAGGGAGAATTCTTAAATCAGTCTACAGGGGACGCTCAGTTTTGACTAAACCCGGTCCACCTGAGCTATTGAACAACAGACCCGGCAGTCAGACCGAACCGGTCCACAACTGGGTCGATATGTCAGGTCTATAGGGCTACAAACTTAGGACATGTTTGGCAATGCTTCTTTGGGTCTTGAAAGTGATTCTTGGGCCTGGAAGCGTTTTAACCATATACATTAAGGCTGTGTTTGTCCAGCTTATATAAGTGCTTATTTCAGCTTATAACTTGTTAAAGCACCTAATGGGTAAGTGCCTACCAATAAGTAGTAGAGGAAGGCTACCCATCAGGAGAAGTTGTTGAGAACAGCTTCTCTTATTACTTGTGCGGGAAGCTATTTCTAAACTTTAGTAATATTTTCACAATACTTATTTTATTCCTAAACTTTCATAAGCACTTTAATAAATGTTATTTATAAATTTATAAACTTTAATAATATTTTCATAATACCTATTTTACCTCTAAACTTTCAAAAGCATTGAAATAACTGTATTTACCAAACGCTATTTTCTTCAATTAAGCAGATTATTGTTGTTGTGGATAAGCACTTTTATTGAGTTACTTATCCAATGAATGCTTATCCAAAAGCACAAATTGGGCCAAACGCAGCCTAAGCGTTTAGTATGAGAAGCAATTTCAAATGAAACGTTGGTTCTATTGAAGCAGTTGACTCCCTGCTTCTCCAAATTTCTTTTACTGGATTCAATTTAGTCATTTAAGTGATATTTTTATTGAGACTATTTTACCCCCATGTTATTTTATTATACCTAATTTACGCATTCTTAACTTTTAGACCTCTGCCGAACACTGTCTTTTCATCCGAAACAAGTTTTACAAAGCTATTTTTTCATCAGAAACAATTTTTACAAAGCACTTCATATGAATCAATTATGAAAGAATCGCTTCTCCTTTTAGGAAACAAAACATGGCCTTAGAATCCTTGAATCATGAAAATCTTTGGACTAAAAAAGTAATTAAACCAGTAATAGGCTAGGGTTGGGCTGACACAGTGTCTGCCCCATAAGACCATTTTCTAGGGCCGGCTAACAATAATGCCAACCCAAAGAGTTAAACCAAAGAGCCGAAAATGAGAAGACGAGAGGGCTAAGGCAACGACTCGTCAGATTCACTCTGCTCCTCACCTCTCTGCACGCCTCACGCTCTATCTATCACAAACGACTTTGACTCTCTCTCTCTCTCTTTCTCATGTAGTAGTATGGTTATATATCTTTTCTGGGTTTCTATCATTTAGAATTAGAAGGGACTCTTAGCTTCCAGATTGTTTGGTGATTATGTCAAAGAAACCCGAAAACAGAATGAACAATTCAGAATCCAAAGCCTCCCTATTCAACACCACCAATTCTGTTGGAGCCATAGATTCGTCGACGCTATCGGATTTTGTCTCCAATTACGGTACGTTTTCGCTCTTTCCATCATATCTTCACCTTCCATTAATAGGGGTTTCTTTCTTTAAACCAAAGTCCATAGATAAGTACTTCATTCGAGTTGAATTGTTATATATTCTGTAAATTGAAGGAAACAGAAAACTGGGGGGGAGATAACTAATTTAGATCAAGTTGCAGGTGACTTGATGAAACTAATGAATCACTGTAACAATATCTTCTTGAATTAGTTCACTATGAACATGGAAATTAAACATTTCTCACTTTTTCTTTTACAAATGAGAATAGACTGACAGTGAGAGAGTTGTTGGTCTTGGAGCAGATGAAGCTGCAAAGAGGAGGCTGGATTCTATGAATCAGAAATTGAAGGATATGGAGAGGGAGATGGAAGCACTTGAAGCTCAGATAACTATGGTCAACCTTTCCTGCCACTCTGACAGGTCTTAGTCATGAAGACTGGTCCCTCTAGCTAGCTACCACCACATATTTTTGTATGTTACTATCATGTACTTATCATCAGTATCTGAGCTTTTGCTTGGAGCTTTTGTTTCTTAATGAGAGATGACTAGTTGGGTATTGATTTTTTTGCCACGTGGATGGTTGACATGGCCAATCCCAGTACTTTCATTTGATAGGGTATCATGTGGCTTATTTTTATATCCACACCCAAGATATTTGAAACGCAGTTCTAAATTTCTTATAAAGAAAAGTTAAAAAGGAAAAAAAAAAAAAAGAGATGAATTATTAGTACCAAGCTTGTCTTTGCCTAGTTCAGCTCGGACTCATTAACATTAGCGGACGGCTTAATTATGTTATTGTGTTGGTTCTGTTAAGAAAGAAAGATAAACGAGATAGAAGAATAAGCACATACAAGATAAAGATTCACATGGTTCAACAAATAGTGTTTATGTCCACGGATACACTAGATTCTACTATTTTCAAAGCTCAAAAAAGCGTTATAAAAAGCAGCCATGAGAAGTATGGTAAATACCCTAGAGTAAGGGCTAAACAGCGTCTCAACCGACGGAGTTGATGTCTAGATCATCAGTATTTTTCAAATGCCTCAGTAACATCAATCTCCATATGAACCTTATGGCGGGATCTCGGAGTCCCATAAGACCCTAGCTCTCCCATAAAGTTTGTTGCAATATGAGTTCAGGATGACTGAAGTCGTACTATATAACAATCGATTCGTCTCGTCGTGCTCTTTGTGAAGTATTATGAAGTATTCAAATTTTGTAAAAAAAATAAATTTGACTTTATTGTTAGTAGTCCTTACAAAAAAAAAAATTATTTCAAAATATATATATATATATATATATATATATATATATATATAGATATATCGTAGGGTCATGTGACAATTAAAAATGGGCAAGAAATATTAATCAATTATACCATCGGATTTATGCGGGATTCCGGGGTCCCACCATAAGGTTTAAATTACAACGCCTTTTTGTTCTTTTCTTTTAAGGGAACTTATCCTCGGCGCGCAGATGATGTATGCGAGCATGCCAGATGTTTTATACTTTATTCAAAATCACAGATGATGTATGTGAGCATGTCAGAGGTTTTGTGATGTATGTGGGCATGCCAGAGGTTTTATACTTTACTCAAAATGTAAGATTATACCTCACGCATCCATTGAATATAGTCAAAACACTAATCTGGATTGAAAGACGAGCGATTGATAAAAGGAATTCTTCCTTTACGGTGGGTTCAGACACTTTTTCTACCCAGACGAACGGCAAAGAGAATCACAAATAGCGAAATGAGCTGATAATTCCCAATCAATCACTCGTATCAAAATTACAAAACCTAACACTAATCAACCAGGACAAGTCAACTGACAAAGAAGTGCTGATAATAAGAAAAGACAACAGTGAGCAAAGACCGGAAGGCGGCCTATATATATCGCAGTTAGGTTGGTTTATATGAGTGGATATCGTCTAGAGTGAGTCTAGAGTGAGATGATTGAAGCATCAGTTGTAGTGTACATTCATAAATATGTGCGGATAAACGTTACGTATTTCGATTTTTAAAAGATTTAATTGCATCAGGATACATGATTTGCATTTACGCATGCATGTAAATGTGTGACGTACGTAAATGCACATTGTAACTGATGCTTAAGCCATCACTCACTCCAGACGATGTGAGATCTAGAGCGGTGTGTTCTTAGTATACAAGTTTGAAATAAAAACTCATGTTAAAGTGAAGGATAGGATTGTTGAAACATTTGATATACGTTGTTGTGTCATTCTTAAAGAGCTTAAGCTTTTAGAATAAGTGGTTTTTTGACATGATATCAAAGCGGGAGGTCAAGTGTTTGAATCCCGAAATGTATGTTTGTGTGTTTGCTCGGTATCTTGTGTTCTTCCACCGCGCAAGGGTGTTGAATCACATTTGATTTTCATTGTTATGCCGTTCTCTAAGAACATAAGCTGTTAGAGTAAGTGATTCTTAACAAAGAAAATTCATTTGTTTAGCTTTTGGTGAGAAATGGGAATCTTCTTTTCATGTGGAGAATCTAGACCACCATCCACCTGATAAGCAAAACGTTTAAATCGGACATATGGATAAGCTTTTGAAATAAGCAGATTTAACAATTATCAAATCTTTAATAATATTTTAACTAATAAAATAAAATATATATATATATATATATTATTTTAAATTTTAAATCCAAACTTATCTTCTTATTTGATAAGAATCAATCTTCTTATTTGAAAATGATCAAAATAAGTCATTCAATTATTGATTTAAATTTAAATTCATATGTTCCTGATTTTTCTCATCCTCATCCAT
>JAUPMG010000019.1:6836570-6849317 GCA_031762675.1 Pachysandra terminalis
TTGTGTGTGTACTAAAATGCACAAAAAAACTAAGCACTCAACCTTTGTGTGTCTGTGTACTAAAATGCACAAAAAAAAAAAAAAACTAAGTACTCAACCTTTGTGTGTGTGTGTGTACTAAAATGCACAGAAAAAATTAAGTACTCAACCTTTGTGTGTGTGTGTATTAAAATGCACAAAAAAAAAAAAAAAAAAAACTAAGTACTCAACTTTTGTGTGTGTGTGTGTACTGAAAAACTAAGAAGGATTTGATAGTCGTTTTCCCTTGATACTACATTCAAGATGAGTATATAAGGTAAACCTAATGGGCTAATTGTGAATGATTTAATGAAGTGAACATCAAGAGCATATTTTATTCTAAGAGCAGCATTTCTATACTGTTTTATATGGCCCTCTAAAGACAATTAGTACTTATAAGATCTCACTCCTATGCTCAATTTGACATGCATGGTCAGATCCTAAGTACTCAGCCTTAATGTGGTCTTGCTGCAATTTGTTTGTAAAGACCATAACTTGGTCTGGTCCATTCCTTCGTGGTTTTCAGTAGCTTGTCCTCCTTGTTTCCTCGTCGTCGAAGAGGATGACAAAGAAAGTGAAAGGATAGTGTCGTCGATCGCTTTCGACCTTTCTTGATGATCAGTACTACTTGTTTCATCACCATTTATGAAGTTGTTGCTCAAACTCAGTTGCAAACTGGGCATCCATTCCTTCTCTTTCGACTTCTCTAAGTTGCAGGTAATCGCTTCTGCTTTCGACATCTCTCCGGTGTATTGCTGCGGTCTATTTGCCGGTAACCTTTGTTGCTGCATTTCAGAAGTTAAGATAACAAATCAATGGATAGCTAGATTGGAAAATTAGAAAATTAATGTGAAAGTTAGATCTTATTACCTCAAGCTGAAATGGGAGTTCGAATTTGGTTTCTGTGGGATCTCTTGAGTTGATCAGTTGAAATTGTACTGTTTTGCCCCTATTGGTTCTAGGGCTCCATCCAGAAGGTTGCATGTTATGGGTTGCAGCAAATGACATTATTGTAGGAACAATTTGTGGCACCAAAGGTTGGGAGCTAGCACTAGCCCAAGTGATGGTTGGAGGAAATTTTCGATCGTTCCCTTGATTGCGAGTCATTTCTCGTGGAGGCCATTTCTTTCCTTCGATAAATTGGCTGGTTCTAATAGTCCCGATTCTTGTGAACGCGTTCCTTACATCAAGTAAATGTGAAGTTGATGAAATCTCCTCATTTTGGGAGATAATGTCAACTGAAGTACTCTTGGAAAATCCGGGACCTTCACATGGAAGTGAACTTGGTCTTGTCATAGGATGCTGACTGAAAGCCCAATGTTGGTGTCTATAGTAATTAAGAAGCATCATGAGAGAAAGAATCAGATGAATCCAAAGATAAATTAAAGATACGGTACTAGTTCTGGGTTGATCTTAGTTGTTTAATTACCTCGATATCGTGTCAAAATCAATTGGTCGTTGAAAGAAAGGACTGTGCACAAGATTGCGATTAGGGTCATGAGCATCGTTGGATGGAAGAAAATCCTTGTTGTCCATGCTATAATGCCGACGAGAACTGCTTCTTTGGTAGAACATGTCAGGAATGAAGTCTCTTCCTTGCATTGGCCTACTCATTTGAGACATAACTGTACAAAAGATGCACAGTTTTGTGAAGTTATCTTCTTATGAAGTCTGAGATAAGTTGTTTATTTATGAAAGCTTAATATAGTTATAAGAGATCTCTCTCAGTTCAAATTTTTTGCCTGAGAACCCCTAAACAGGAAAACTTTTTTATGAGTCCAAAGATACCACAACGTTACCTTGACCAGATTCATCGAGCTTCTTACTTCGATACATCTGATTTCAAGAATGCATGATCAAAGAACAAGAAACACAAACAAAGACGAAGATAAATGAAGTTAAATTTAACAGGAAATTAATCGATTGAATCTGATATTTTTCGATTAGTAATATTACCTGCAAGTGACTTTTTACATGAGCAATGCTCAAACCTCTCACATTCATTAACTGAAGAACTAATTTGGGAGTTGCTCCTGCACCCATTAAAAAGAAAATTAAAATAAGAAACCAGTACTATATGAAATATTTGTAACCTCTTTTTAATAACTTGATTAAATTTTTTTTTAGTAAACAGAAGATTGATTCAATACAAACAATTATTCTTCCTCATCTCTACTCCCATTATCTTCAAAATAAAATACAAAGTACTATCAAAGAAACATAAAATGATTTCATTTATAAAAGAAGAAACAAAGGTGAGCCAACTTACTCTCTTGACCACCAAGTCTTTCGACAGCGTTTACAAAGGAAAGATGGAGATTGGGAGTCCAACGGAGCCTAGGCATTTTTGATCTAACATATTGTCTTACTGCAGGTGTCCTTTCACTACTCCCTTCCGCAGTTACATTATCGTTACTTGAATTACCTCCCATTGCAGTTCCATCATCCTCAACAGCACCATCAGCTACCCTAGTACTTGAATCTGCTTCACTGATGGCCTCTTCGTTCAAGTCAAAGGATGATAACCTTTGGGAAGATGCTGTAGATGTGTTCCGTGCTTGAGCTTCACTTCTATCGCTCTTGTCCTCATCGCTGATCTTTACTCTCTCAATCATGGCTAGTACTCCGGTGTCTTTATATCACTTCCCAATTTTGATATTGTTCTATAGTCGATACATTGCTAGAAACGGAGAGGGTGCATGGAAGATACTAGATTAATAAAGATAATTGACAGTATTGAACAAGTATGACATAAAAAACAGGTTCATTCAAATGCATAAGTAAAAGAACTAATGAAGAAGTCCAAAAATGTGCAAACGGAACCATATATATGTAATTTCAACTACAAGATGCATTAATTTTTTTTTTCGCTCATCCATATTTACTGGTTTAAGTGTAATCTTTATAATAAATCAAAAAAGTTTACATAAGTGCAATGCTGTGGCTTAAATTAGTATCACCATTTGGTTATAATTAATTACTTTTTAAGTTAAATTAAAATATTTATTAGACATTTGCAGCCTACCTTTACGAAACTTAAAAGTGTTAATACTACATTAACTAGAATTCTTATATGTATTGTATTACATAAACACCTTTTAGTCTAATTTTGGAGGAGTACAGTATGATAAAATCAATTTTTATTTGTTTTACCTGAAGGAATTCTAGTTCGAAACCACTATACTTCAAGATTATTGTATATAACCTATACTATCATGTTTTATTATACAAATAACTACCAAGAATTAACTACAGATAGGTTTGAAGTATATATATTCCAACCATACTTTAGTCTTTTAACAGAGAATTTGGACACATGCCATATGTAGGTTTCACCTACTTTTTTTTTTTTATCATTTTAATTATAAAATGCAATCTTAATAACTAATCGAATTTCCACCAGATGAAGTATATTACTAACAAAAAACTTAAAGTTTCTTAAAATACCTTGATTTTAGAGACGAATCAATTATGTAAATTTCAATAGTTTCAGTCCAAGTATTCCAATCACAACCCAAGTAAAAGAAAATAAAGTGCCGTTAGAAAGGTCTGTATTAGTGACAAAATGAGGTAATGGTAGATGTTTAAGATACTTCAAAACAGTAGATTAAGTTTCTAGATGAAATAAAATTCTTAACTGAACATGATGGCTTTAAGGAATTCAGTCAATTGTTGCATACCCATAAGAAAAATTACAAATACTTGTATCTGTTTTATCAATTGGAAAACAACCTTAGCTAGCTAGAAATTTGAAAGATTTAATGCATTTAGAACAACCTTTGGATGATTAAAGTTTAGCTTAAAAAAACGAAAAGTAAAAAATTAAAAATAATCACTTCCGTTTGTTTAACGAAAACACCTATAATTTTCAACTTTCAACTTCAAGAATACTCACTTAACTATAGTTTATATACTTGTGATCCCTTTAATGGGATAAGTTACAAGGCATTTCTTTTGATATGCTTTAGGTCATGATCAATTTCCTTTTTTTTTTTTGGTTTGAAAGGCTAATATATCTTTTAGAGGGATAATCTGTAATGATACAGTCACAATATAAATGTAATTGAAACCTTTTTATGCTTCACAACCTTGATTGGGCATCGATTCGGCATGCCATACTCAAGCAGTGGCTGATTATGGAAAACATAATACGCTGAAGTTGGGGCTTTCCCTAGTGGATCCCTTTCATAACTAATTCATCCATCAACCTTTTATTTCGACGGGAATCAACCTGCAACCTAAATGTTATAAGTTTAACTGAAATCTAAGAAAATATGGTAACAGAATAACCAACACTATAGATTTGTAAAACACAATGTCAAATTAGTTTTCTCTTCAAGATTTTTAGTCATCCAGTGCAAAAACTTATTCAAGTATTGAAAAGATAAGAATGCAGAATTACTACATTGTTCCAAGTATTCAAATTTGCACAAAAGTGAAAGTCCTTAAAATCAAAATATAATGAGGGTGATAAAGTAATACTTACATGTATATATAACACCATTGCTTATAATGTAAAATATGTTTCCAACCCTCTCTAAATTATGCATTATGATTAATATTGCTTCTGCAATATTGGCAGAAATACGTACGAAAATAATTTAACAAGATTTGAGGGGGAATTAAATCTTTTATCCAAAAACAAATGGTAACTAAAAGGAAAAACTATAAGTTGATAGCTATAAAAATCACAATTAAATATGATAAACATGTTATGCAAAATTAAATGTGTTAGCAATGATCATTAGAACACAAGATGAATACAAAATTAATTTCAGAAGCTTCATTATAACAATTATCTACAACAAACCACAATAAATGATCTTTATATTTAAACAAAAATCTCTAAAAAAAGTCATGACCATTAACTAAGCTTGTACTATATATCTAGCTAGGGCATAACAACTTTTCATAACCAAAAATGATAATAGCTTTAGTCATGAAGTTACATGGAAAAACAGTCACAGATGTTGAGAGAGAGGGAGAGAAAGAGAGTATAAACAAGCACATTTGGAAGATCATAATGAGTACACAAACAAGGAAAAACATCATTCACTTAAGGAATTCACATAAGCAATTTCTGCCTGCATAATTCACCAGAAGCACCAATCTAGGAATAGTAGCATACTTCTAAAATTAGTAACATATATTAATTATCAAGGTCATTTTTCTTCATAACAAAATCTCAAAATAATGTGGACTTTTACTAAGAAAGAATTAAAAAAAAAAATCAGTAATTAATGTTCAGCTCAGAAAGTTTCATCTGAAAGGAACAAGATCATGAAAGGATGGGGTGGGGAGAGTCTCCTGATACCAACCATGGATGATGAAGGCACCTCATTCCTTCTTCAAAGTTCTTTATCAGATAACAGATAACAGCAGATTCAAACATGAGGTTCTGGGATCTTTCCTAGCTCACCAACAAACATAGAAAAACCAGTTTCTGACAGGTCGATAGATCAAAAGAAAACGAGTCCTGAAAAATCGATTGAAGGTTATAGATAGAACAAAGGGCAAAAAAAATAAAAATAATAAATAACAGTTCTTTTGCATTTGATCAATTGATAGAGGAAGAATTCTTTTCTTTTCCAATTAAGTCAGATATTAGAGTAGTGGGTGAACAAGGGGGTGAGAGAGAGAGAGAGAGAGAGAGAGAGAGAGAGAGAGAGAGAGAGAATCTTTCTACAACTTGATCATCTTCTCTTGTTTGTTTCATTTCAACTACGGAATTCAAGTTTCATCTCATTAGTCATAGCATTTTTGATATATTCTTAGATATTAATTAATTTCTGGTTTTCAATTCAACTTCTCGTAGTTGGTTTTTCAACAAATTATTAAATGTTTTTTTTTTAATTAAATAGTGGACGATGGTCGGACGCACCACTTGTATCCTTATATTGTAATGACAGTAATATATATTACAGATGCGACCAGTATCTTGGACTCTTGGAGATCATGTGATCTCTCTATCCTTTTATGCTTTCAATCCTTCTTTGACAGGTTGTACATCTCTCTCTCTCTCTCATCCGTGATTATATATCTTTATTGGTTGACCTCTGCTAGGGACTGCACTAGTGTTATATACATAAACAAAATTCATGTTAATAATTTAATTGCATGTATTTTTCCATATCAGACAAGTTTATTGAATTGAGAAATGTAGATCATCAACTTCATTAAGCACAAAATTACTCATTTCTTCCTATCCTATCTATGACTTTCTTGTATATTATAACACTACTTTTCTGTCCCCTTCTTCTTATTGTTATTCCCCATACTTTTAGTATGTGTTGTATATATTCTTATTACTTCCAATATTTATCGGTCTCATCCGATTGAAAGATTGATCACCGATCGATATGGTGTGGATGTAAAAGTTAAAAGTAACTTATGGGAAATCATGCATGCAACAAGCCATATGTCGGTGTCATCGATGTCGCTTTCTGCTTATGCACAGGGTGAGGTCTAGAGTTGAAAACTTCCCATTACACATAAGTATAGTGTTCTCATATATATATGCCAATTTTTTACAATATATATTTATATGCCAATTCAAAAAAAATTAATTATCATTTTGTGGGTAAGGTTGGATTCAATTCTTGACTTCAATCTTGGACCTGTCCAGCCCTCTGAGTATGAAGGAATGATGAGCAGACACCTACAATACAACCCTATATCCTAAAATGTAAAAGGGATTAACATGAAACATACCTAATAACAAAAGGGTGCACTTTCTCCTACAGATTATAACTAGTTATCTTTTACCTTTAAGAACTTGAATCAAGTGCTCCTTATACTCTTGGTAATGTGGGAATATGGAGAAGCCTAGAAAGGGATAAGTATATCATCACCATTTCTTTTCCTTCTTTAAATTCTTTAGTGTGTGTATGTGTTTCTGGGTTTCTCTTTTTAGTTTTTATTTATTTATTTATTGTTTATGTGTGTGTATGTGTGTGTGAGCTGGTGAGCTGGGGGATGAGCATTAAATACCCTCAATAGGTAGGGGGGAAAGAAAATAATTTTACAGTTTAAGTTGCCATTATTAAATAGGGGTACATATGTTAGAAGAAGCATTGGGGAGAAGCCCAATATGAATTCGAGATCTTGAAACTGTGAACCCTCTTGTCCCATCCCCAACTGTTGGGGCGACATTGTAAAAACCGAAATCAAACCATTAATTAATTTGTTATGATCTCAATGCTAAACAATATAAGGATTCTGAAAGCTAGCTAGAAACCCAGATTATGTAGTGTTGAGGAAATTATACACTGTACAAAACACAAGACAATACTACACTTTAAGGGGGAAATCAAGAAAATGAAGAGAAAGGAATAGTAGATGCAAAGTAAGAGAAAGCTGTCTCCCCCATAAGTTAATTCCCCAGTGTTGTCTCCTTTCTCTATCCTTTTCCATACCATCCAAGGATTTTAGAGAGAATTTGGACTGTTTGTCTTCACATGGTAGAGGTAGAGGATTTTTTCTTTATAGCCTTTCTTCGGGAAAAGAGGAATCATTTTACAGATTTTCTTTTTGGTTTGGCTAAAAGACAATCAAAACTGACTCGATATGTGTGACATGTGTATGTGTATGTGTTGCTTGAAGACTGAGAAGATAAAGACCCAAACCAATAACTCCATTTCAGAGAGAGAGAGAGCAAAGAAGACAAATATTCGAAGGATTAAAGTAAGATTTTCAATGGAGAAGACTACGTGGGAAAGAAGGAAATCGGGTCTCGTGCTCTTTAAGAAAATGAGGAATTCCCTTACCCTACGTACAAAGAAAAAGCTATGTATTTTGTCTTCTCGTGTGCATGGGAGTTGACATTTTTATTATTCTATCTCTTTTGCTACTTCAAAAGAGAATCTTTCGTAGAATTACTTTTATTTTCTATTCTTTCATGGATGTGGACGTCCTTCTCACTTACTTCAATTAATTATAATTATCAATAAATGTATTAAGATAGTCCTAGAACTATAATACTTGAAACACCCCTTAAGACTTCATGATCCATACCTTGATTTCAATATATATATATATATATATATATATATACACACACACATTTTTAGCCGCTCGAATAAATATGTTTATTTAGATGACCAAGATCATAAAATTGGATAAATTCGTATGATCGACCATAAGTAAGATAGAAAATACCCCATTAGGTGTGGTTATGTGTATGTAGCAAGTGATCTCAATTTGTGACGAGGACATGAACAATTTCATATTGTTTAGTCTTGTTCTTTGATGAAGGAATGGAATATGACCCATGCAATATGGTTTATTTCTATTAAGTAAAGCAACATCAAAGCGGATTAGGTGAGACCTGATCGATTGTTTATAGTAAGAAGCAATGAAAAACTAAAGCCATCAGCTTACTCAGTCATATGTCCAGCTGGAATGAACCAATGGGCTCGTATCTGCGTTTATTTGGCACGGGTGCGACCGACGTTATCAATCTCATAATAAAATACTTGGAAGCATTCTTGGGATACCAAGTATAATCAAAAATAAAAATGCTAATCCAGTTATTATTATAGATGTTCTAAAAAACAATCACAACACAAGCCACTGTAACTTAACTTGAGATTAGGGAATAGAGAAGGAAGATAGAATGTTAATTATAGTACAAAACTACTCTAAGGATGAATAGGTTGAAAGCATCTAAAGAAGTCTAGGTATTGTGTTGTGAGTTTTGTTTATTAATTTCCTCTATTCTGCAAGTCTGATTTGAGAGTTTCAGTACGTTGATAGTTTGATATTCCATAAGGGTAGATACAGAAAGCTATAAACAGAATCAAAGTGTGTAGGCCTGTGTTGTGTTGGCACAAGAGTCGCCGCAAACATAGGCATTTAATGAGATCAGAGAGAGAGAGAGAGAGAGAGATGTTTGGCACATGCCCATGTTTTCCGGGGCATTTATTTGTTTGCATTAGCCAAGTTAGCAGAAATTGCACAAAGAATCATAATGGTGTTGGCACACAAATGCCTCTGTTCATCATCTTCATGTGTGGTTTATAAAAAGCTTATGTTTGTTTGCTTACTTCTACTTAATTCAGTTTAACTTTCTTAAACAATGGTTGAAAAGTTTCAACAAATTCTCTCCTAAACAAGGCCTAAGCTAGCCTATGATTCTTATGTGGTTATGTTCCCTCGTCCGGGCCCCCTTCCTACCCGTTCGCCGTGTACGACTGTGGCGGGTGGCTTGCACGACCAGCACGGGTACGTGGTGTGAATGTGTGTCGCGGGCATGCCAGAACTTATTAGTCCATAGTTTTGGGGATTTCACCGTAACACGTTCATTAAAAGGGAATTTTGTTCTTTTACAAACCAAAGGGCCATGATTTGGTAGAAGAATCCAATGGTAAAAAAATTTCAGTAATTGTATAAAGAGATTTCAAGTGTTATAGACTTTTAGTCTTACCTGAGGCATAGCAAAGTTCGCTTCTCTTATTCTTGAGAGTATTTTCGAGTGATTATTCTCTAACCAGTTTACAACTATTGCAATACATAACAAGTGCTGCTTTGATACGTGTGCCAATCAGGAAACATTTCTCCCTCTGAAGATTGTGGGTCCCCCTTGTATGTAGGCGTGTGCCTTCCTGATAGGCTGACATGCAGATTAGTATTGCCTGTGGTATCTATATATCTAATGGAATGGTCCACCAGTTGGTGAGCTACCTTTCAATTTCAAATAGATCATCCAACCGTATGATGGATGGCATCATTTGTGGCCAACTGATGAGCAAATTATTGAACTTTCAATCCATGTTGACCTCTATTAACACCCACAAGCACACTAACAAAGAAAAAAAAGATTCCAAAAATTATTGCTAAGTTCTTACAAACTCCAAAAAAACAAACAGCAAGCTCCATGCAGAAAATATACTGATTATGATAAAAATAAATAAATAAATAAAAATAAAAATAAATAACCATCCTTTCAGAAAACAAAAATATATCAAAACCAATACAAATTAGTAGTTGGGGTTGTAATACAAATCCTGTTCCACATATCCCAATCTGTCAAAAACCATATCTTAAGCTGTGCCTATGAATTATTTTCTGACTCCAATGATCTATACGTTTCTTTGGATTAAACAGATAAAAGTATTGAAAGCAGAGTTAATACCTTGAAGAGGCCTGTTAGCAAAGGAGTCTGCTGTCACAAATGCAAGATATTGAAAGACAAAACAAGAGGATAAAAGATTAGATCTTTAAAATGAAGAATCACATTTTACCAATTGGGCACCATCAAGGTTTTTCGATGCTGATTGGCTGAAAGGGTAAACTTGCAGTGTGCTAAAAGGAACAGATACACAGAAATAAGTGCAAACTGAAAGTCTGCTTCCCATATATTGTAGTAGAGTCGACAAAAGAATTAATACTTGGTACATGAGGGAATGGCACAAAAGACTACTGTTTTTTCATTTGAAATCAAGGCAAAGAAGGCTTTTCATCTCAGTTCAGAGATCGGTTCAGAACTGATAATTGACCAGAGTCTCCATTCAACAAGAAAACTTCCAAAGGCACATAAGAAGATGAAGACGTCGATGATGATCCAAACCTATAGGCGGGCTGCAGTATTTTGCTACCTTTAGCGCATTGGATAGTCAGAAGACGGGGTCCAACACGCATCTGCCATACCTGCATCAATGCCATTGTAAAAGGTTCAAAAAAAAGAAAATAAAAGAAAAAATGAACCCATTTGTAAGTACGGACTTGTACCTAAAATAGCATTTAACGGTAAAATGATGAGTACCAGAGTGGAACAAGTCTTCAAGTGACACATATGCAATAGAGATTCCTTTGTGACCAAGAACTAAAAGTATTATTAACTAATGATTTTGCAAAACTGTAAGTATAGCTTCTTCTTCTTTTTCCTGAGTATCTCCGTGCCGGTGGTCACTTGACCACTCCCCCATAGGGGAGACACGGAATCGAACCCCGACCCTCCCCACCCCACCCCACCGCACCCCACCCCACCCCATCCCTCTTTTGAGGGGATGTCCTACCAACATCCCAAGGATGGGAGGACAAGTGAAAGTATAGATACAGACAAGACAAACATAGCTGAGGACATGGTGTCTACTGTTAGTCAGCTTTATGTATAGATTTTTAGTATAGCTTCTTTTTGCTGTTTTCTTCTTTTCCTCTTATTTTTAACCATTGTTTGTTGGTCATCTTTTGTACATCCTTATTCTTCTACTGAATACAATCTTCATTAATATTCAAAAATATAATTACAGACATCGCTGCAAACAGTGAATAAAAATGAATGCTGAAAAACATAAACAAGAAAATAGTTTAGTGCTTAATGCCAAAAAGTTGAATAAACAAAATAAGAGACAGACCCTTTGTCAATTTCTTTTATTGTTTCTTGAATAAAGGAAATATTTCACAATTCGTACCCCCTTGAACACAAGTACAATATGTTAGTTCTTATTTTGCTGTATAGCTAGTTACTAATTAAAAAATTTAAAATAACATCTAACCTTGTGTAGATTTCATCACTGTTTAGTGCCCAGGTGGCAATGGCAGAGAGAGAAGAATGTGTCAAGGTTTTGAGGTTTATTTTCCAATCAGAAAGTGGTTGAAGTTTACCAATAAAAAAAAAGAACTTTTGAGGTTTATTTTCCATCTCCTTTGAAAATATAACTGTCACAAAGATCACATCCAAGGCTCTAACCTTATGTGGGACTTACCAACCACATTTGTCGCTAATGTTTAGTGCCTAGATGAGTGTGGATCGGACCCATTTACAACCCTAACTACGGGTAATCCATAACGAATATAATGGTACCTGGTGCATCATTGGAGGCTTCAATGTTATACAATTTTTGGTGAGAAAAACAAGGGGCAAGTTACTAGGAGCATGCTTGCTTGGTAATCTAGAGTTGATGGATTTCCCTCAATGGTTGAGCAATTGGACCAACAATGATTGATTGATTGATTGCCATATGCCTGACCTAGGATTTATATAGATTTCAAACTTTTATATCCTTATGTTGACGAGGTTTTTTCTGATGCATTAAAAGCAAAGGAAAATACTTTCTAATTCTAATGCATTGAGAGCACAAGAAAATGCTTTGTAAAGTAGACGGAAGACAATGGGAGGTGGATGGAGTTAATGATGGCAATCATGATTTATTTTGATTATGAATATTTGGCCCTCAAAAAGCAGCCTAAAATTTCAAACTTTTTTGGTTTTCTTGAATATGAATTAGTTTATTGGATGCTTATTTGTTTGCATAGCTTCTCCACATGAATTTTAATAGATTTCGCATAATCGATCACGTTATGACAATTTATTGCCCAATTGTGGAATTGTTTGACAAAAGTTTCAGCTTTGCATAGGTGAATTAAAGTTTAATTTTACTTGGAATAACTTCACCATTAAAAAAAATTAAAAATTAAAAAAACACGAAGTCAAAGAAATGGCAATTAGGTCCTTCTAGATCAAAACCATTTTTCTCATCATCCGTTTAGAAAGGGACAAAAATAACAGCAAGCAACACTAAATCACATGAAATAAGAACATCGTACCTCAATTATTCCTTTCCGTGGAGCATGAATAGCTAGACACAGACAGTAATCACTCTTAGACTGTTCGTAATAGGTGGAACTTGAGGATGCTGAATCTCTGCCATTTAGCATCTCCATAAATAGGCAGCAAGCATCACGATATCCCTAAATTTGAAGCAGACTCCAATGTCAGGGGAAAAATGC
>JAUPMG010000019.1:6857457-6889928 GCA_031762675.1 Pachysandra terminalis
ACCTCTAGCAAATGGTTGAGGCTTTACTTCAGGTTTTTTTGTTGAGGGTTGCTCACTCCGCCATATCATTTTAGAGAAAGTAGACAACGTCGAAAATGTGACTGGCAAGACTTTTGACAAAATAGCTCCAACTAAAGACTTGCTTCTGTCTTCTGAAAGCCTGACATCACATGCGTAGCAATTTAAAGTCCATTAGTCACTGCCAAAGGAACGATAACAAAGACTCTCGAATGCCAGGGGAAAAAGAACAAGAAAGAACAAGTTCATAACTCGGAAGAAAAAAGAGGGCATCAACATAATATGCTGCAGAGTGCCACCAGACTCACCTGAAGGCTGAAATCACAGCATCCTCTCCTACAGTGATTGCACAATAGTAACGTTGACTTGACTGCCCAACAATAAAAGCAGCTGAATTCAAATACCATGATAATTTCAGAAAGCCTCCATTACAAACAACAGATAAATCACCAGCAATAACACTAGACAGTAAATTACAGGCGCAGTTATGGTCCTTACAGAGCACAAGACAGAATGTCTATGGATTGTGCATGTTAATCAGATGCACTCAAAGTACACACTGCTGAATACTAACACAGCCTGAATCCATTCCACAAGAATATGAATAACCATCTATAAATTCAAAATATGAGGGAAGTTGTTTCACCTGAAGTTCCAGCAGTGGAGGAGGCATTACACCAGTGATTGCTGCATCTACACATAACTCATACTTGCTAACAGCCCATAGCTGGTAAGGTATTCTTCGGTAAGAACTTCTCAAATCATCAAGGTCTCCCTTTTGCAAATTCTGGTCCCAAAATTGTGATTGTGTCTCTTGAAACCATCGTTGGAGCAGGTTCTGAACCTCAAGCATCAAATACATTTGGTTCATATTGCATTAAGCGCCCCAGGACTTCAGAAGTCAAACAACTAAAGAAATGACCCCAAGGATTTATTTTAAAGGTGGTCCAAAAAGAAGTGAACATATGACAACAAATATTAATCATACTGCGTGCACAGAGACTATAACTGCATCCAGTGATTTATGGGGGCACCAGATACAACGACAGATGCACCATGACATCAGGTGTGGAGCCTAATTTCAGCCTGCTTCCCAGAGTTTCACAGTGATCAGAGACCAGGAGTGGCTCGACAGACAGATGGATAGAAAGTAGGGAGAAAGAAGACCTCCCACCCTACAATCACATTATGGGGTGTTCCTCTGCTACTGCCTCATTCGTGCATTTAGTCACTTCCAATTGCCATTCATTGTGAACTATGGGGGCACAAACCAAAATTGGGCTCAGCATCTGATGACAGGGCAGATATGATAATACATGTGTCAGATTGGCCATATCAAGCATCCCATACAGTGACACTCCTTATGTGTCTACTGAAAGGAAGGAAATCTCAAATACCTGAATCTCTGATCCCTCGAAACGTGCAACTACCCCTGCCATTACAACACAAACCTCCTCTGAAGATGCATCCTGTGTAGAACCACTCTTAGTTCCACGAACTCGTAACCTGAGTATCTGTCCAGGATGTATTAACTGTACACGAAACATTTATAAATGAGCTCCAATATCACGGTGAGTTGATAAGGCATTCTAGCACAATATTCCAATTATCGTAGCAAACTAATTAGCAAAAATATCAGCCATTCTTGATATAAAATTATATTTTAATGAAATATCAAAAATGAAAATGCCTTAGGACGAAAATGCATGTTGATGCAACTATTCAAGCTAGGTCGATGCTCTATTTGGATATGTTACTCATTGTAGTCATACATTTGATCATGTATATGGATGTTGCATTTTTAGTTGTTTCAATATTGTTTTTGATATTTAAATGTATTTTGACTTTTGTGTAAATGGTAGTTCACATTTCACATAGCAATTCATATTTACAGGCTGACAAAAAGATGCTAGTTAGATCCCTAAATGTTTGTTCATCACTATGCGTAGTTATTTATTGTTATATATTGAATTATTTGTGTGTTTATGTATGTTTTAGTGATCCCTGAAGATTTATTAAAAAAATCCAACGTTTTCCTAATTTTCGCCCATTTCTCTCCATCTAATGAAATATTCTGCCAAAACGAAAACAATTCCCGATATTTCGGCGAAATTTTCCTTGGGTCCCAGTGGCGAAATTTTCAGCATAAGCGGCATTTAAACACTGTTTATAATCGTCCTTGAGCATAAATCTGAAATTCAAAAAAAGGTGGCAGGTGCATTGAGCTGATCAAGGTTTCAAGTATCGGCTGATATTGGTCCACATCGGACCATACTTGTCCCAGATTCCTTTTCAATACAAGGAAAATCCATAAAAAAAATTCCATACCCGCCGGTACTAATAAGGATCAGTACCATGACCGACCCAGTTCGTACAACCCTCTTCTTTGATGATATAAGCTTCGAACGAGGTCAGGATGCTGTTCCGAGACACTGGCTCATTCTCTAAGCGCCCAAACTTCAAGATTTCTGCATTTGGAGCTGCCAAATACGGAAAGGGCTACTACGGTTCAGTGTTGATAGAGTGCGCCGCAGTGAACGTCGGCTACGGAAGTGTGGTGGAATTTTACCATCCTAATTGTTAAGGACTTAACCAAATAAGTTTTCATAAGTCCTGGGGCTTTTGGAACAGCGATTAGGTCTATAACAACACAACCAACAAATTTAATTTATACCGTAAATAGTAAATTATTAAAACCCAATCCTCATGAATATCAATGGTATAAATAACTGAAATGATTAGGCAAGTTAGGCTATTGTGTTTATGTTTTCCAAAACGTTGCATTTTGTGACCCATGTCGATCAGACAAAAATCGAAGCACATAATTCTAATTTAATGCATAATAATTCAATACTACAATCTATAAATTTCATCACATATATAACCCTAAATACCGAATCAGTAACCGAAAAAAAAAAAATCGAATTGGGAATGACAGAACCTGTTTATGAATCAGATCGGCTCCTAAGCTGTAGATGAGGAGGTGTCCATTAGAGGTTCCAAGGGCAAGAACACGGAAATCATCAAAGACAAACCATTCCATGGCTGTGATCTCGCCTTCAATGGAGGACAAAGAGGGTCGGATCTTGACGAGACGACTAGACGGATCATCGTCGTTCCAGCCAAGAATTAGAACGACAGAACGATTGGAGAGAGCCAGAGAATGGGTGTCAAGAGCAGTGAGAAGGGTGGAGCTATCGACAAGCCAGCCTTCCTTCCCTGCTCCAAATTCCGTCAATTCGTCGCAGGCGATGCACCCTAACTCCGTTAAATGTGTTCTCCTCGCCATTGATTTACATCATTCGATTAAAACAACAGAGGATAATGGATTGAAGTTGAGAAAATCACACAGAGGACAAGAAGAGAGCGAATTTCAGTGGCGACTCTGCTTTAGCGCTTGTTTGGGAATTGGGACAGATTTTTGTTCTAAAACCAGGATCGAACCGATCAGAACCAATTAAAATCTAGACCGGTCTCAACCGAGTTGGACGACAGAGCGGATATAAGTAGGGGTGTCAATGGGTACCTAATACCCGACAAACCCGAGAAAACCGAACTCATTTAATAGGTTTTGGTTCTGGGTTTGTAGACCCGTTACATTATTTGAGTTCGATTCTGGTTCTATAAAGATTGCGTCATTAAGAATCGGGTATTAATTATTAACAGTAAAACTAAATATCCAAATCAGTTATCGAACTGATAGGACTATACTCGAGACTAGTGAATATGAACCACCCACTATCTCTAAGAGATATTAAAAGCAAAGAGGCATGTGACAACCCTGGTGAGCCAGTACTAGGAATTGGATGGCCATAGTGTGGATATTGTATTTTCACATCATAGTGGGAGGTAGGGGTGGCAATTTGTCAGGCCTGGCCGGGCTTTACATAAGGTATTAGGGGTTTTGTGACTGCCCAAGTCCAGCCCGGTTTTCGGGCTTATGAATGAAACCCAAGCCCGATTCTAGATTAATTTTGAAAATCTTGAGCTCGCCCAAGGAAACTCGTTTCTTATTATTTTATTAATAAAAATATCTTAAAAGTCAATTTTTTTTTAGTGTTAATAAGTATTGAACCCAAACCTTAATAATGAGAATGTAACACTCTCACCACTAGGCTACAACACAAGATGTTATTACATATTCTTCAAACTTTTAATAAAAAATACATACCTATAGTAATATAAATGCATAGCAATAAAAATCGAGCCGGGCTTATACATTCTTAACCCAAGTCCGATCATAAATGAAGTTGGCTTTAAAATTTTGGGCCTAGAAAGCCCGCAAGCTTAAAAACTAGGCTTAAGCCTAAATTTAAATGGGCGGACTAACCAGGCCAATTCAGGCCTGGCCCAAATTGCCACCCCTAGTAGGAAGACTAGGCATCATATCCTGTGCGTGCATTTATCAGGGTGACCAGATTTAGGGGCTATTGAATAGAAGCTTCGTGAGTTTGAGTTTCTAGAAAAAATAGAACGAGCAATCGACTTTTTGGTTGAAAGTCCTGAGAGTCATAATGGACACATGGAGTGTTCGGATAGTTGTGAATTATAAAATGGGATCTGAGAGGCGTTTGATCCTTGATTTAAATTGGATCATTCTAATGGGCAGGGATAATGGGCGGGAATAAGGGTGGCAATGGACTGGGCTAGGCTGGAATTGGGCCGGGCTATAATTTAAAAATGATAACAATTTTGTTATCCCGAGCTTCGGGCTTAACAATGTTTGCCCAAGCCCGCCCATGGTATCATTTGCCAAGCCTGGGCCGTCCATAGTGTCGTTTGGGTTATTAATTATTATTTTTATTATTTTAAAAATAATATAATTTAAAATTTTAATTTTAAACCATCTTAAATCCGGTCTACTCTCCCAAATCAATGGGTTGGTGGATCCCAACTATTTTAAATCATCTTAGCTTGTACATATATATTACTACTTTGTTGTTGTTAGGATTCAAGCTCAGGTCTGAATGGGCAAAATGTGAAACTATCACCACTAAACTACAATCACATGATGATGAGCCAAAGTGAAAGTTGTATATTACTTGGCAATTTTGTTATCATTCTTCACATCCTCGGGTCAGGCCAGATCGGGCTAATCCAATATAAACCTGAACCCAGTCAAAAAAACTAATTAGACCTAAATTTCATCATGGCTCGGCCCTACGGATTACTAACTCTTACCCAAGACCACCCAAACATAAGGCCGAGCTTATTGGGTCACCCGACCCATTGCCACCCCTAGGCAGGAATCCCTAATAGAAACACTATGTAGTCGAACTCAATTATAATAAATATTACATATTATAATGTGTAAGTGTATGATTGACAGTGTGCTTAAATGTATACTTGTGAAGTGTGCATTGCATCCCATGCATCCATTTGATGATTGTTGTGAATATTCATTATGAGCATTCATCATGCATCATCGAGGCGTGACGATGTATCAATGGATGTTTCTAATTTTTTTAATGTTATTTAGGACTTGTTTGGCTTTCATTTGGGGAATGCATTCTAGGCTTGGAATTCTTTTCAAGCCAAGGAATGAGTTCTCACAAAAATATATAAGTATTTGGTTAGCCCAGGTAGAATGAGTTTTTTCAAAATGAGAATGAGAAAATACACATGACCACCGAATGAGGTCCAACCCTCATTCTGAACTTTAGGAATGAGTTTTGCATTTTTGTGATGGCAAATTTGTAAATAAAGGGATTGATGGCAAACTTGTAAATTTCACTGTTCTTTTAGATCGATTCTTCTTTCTCCTCACAAAGAGAAACCCAAAACCCTTTGGAGTTCTCTCACAGCGTAGAATCCTTCTTTCTTCATCGTTGGAGCAGCAAATCTTTAAAGTTTGGTTTGATCCTTTCAAGTTTCAGGTAATTTCTCTTCCATTTTAAAATTATTTTTCATGTTGTGGATTTTTTGAATCATGTTGAGAGCTAGATCTCAAACCTGTTTTTCCTGTTTTTTCTTTTTTCTGTGACCAGCCGTCCCTTTGATCCATGATTTGTTCTTTCCTTTATGAATCCATTTTAAGCTATATGCCCTTTTTTTTATTCTTTTATGGGGTATGTTTTGTGCTTCTTTCATATAGATTTGAGGTTAAGAATGAACTTACAATGTGACGAACTGAAGCTATATTCCTGTTTGAAAGCCATGTCTTTAATGATCTATGTTTCTCTTTCTTAAAACTCATTTTAGTACATGTTAACCAAATATCTATATTATGTTGGAACTCATTTTATAACATGCTAATCAAACGCAATCAAGCATCCTTCAAAATGAGTTTGTGGAATGAATTCTGGAAACTCGTTCCTGAAATAAGTTCCTGATCCAGAATAAGACAAACGAGGCCTTAAGTTTACACAGAGAAATACATAGTTTTAGGTGAGCCATTTATTCCACGTAAAAAATGTCTTTTGAGACTGAAACTTGGCATGTGACCTGAGATGTTCGAATGTACATATGAAGAAGTGGGGTCCCCAAATAAGCTTTCAAGTTTGAGTGAAGCATGGCAACTGATTTCTCCCTCTAGATCGTTGCACCAGAGAATCGAACACTAACGTTGAACATATATTAAATGAAATGCATATATTATAGCTATTCATTAACTTGGCAATGATCATCCCCAAAGTTACTACTCTATGCATTATTCAAGTGAGATTTCGCAATCTGGCCATTACCTCCCTTAGGATATAACCTCCTGGAACATGCTCATCCCCACTCCCATATACTATACTCAAAATTTCTTCTGGTGTCCTTACATAAGCAATTGAGTACTGGTCTCCAGCCAATATGTTACCGAAAATTTTTCCCTCAGCTCCCATAGCTGGCGGAACAACCAGGCCTTCATCTTTTATGCTTGAATGTCCTAGCCTATTCCTTAGTTCTGAAATTCTGTTGCTGAATTCTGCTACTGTAATTCCATAGGGATGAACCGTCTCCAAGGCTTGCCGGTAAAGAAGTGTCCGGATAACTGCATCTTGGCCTGATTCCACACCCAGTAGACCTGCAACAAGCTGCATTGTATTTTCAAATCATGAGATCAATAACATAACTTGATTATTGATTGGATGAAAAGAAGAATACATTTGTAAGAAGATTAACGTCTCAAGTTCTTGTATTCATTTGCCACCCCAACTTGTTCATCATCAGTGACTCAAGAACAGTGGGTATGCAGCTTCTAAGCTTTTGACATTAAATTGAATTTAGAGTCTTACCCTTTTGGAATAAGCACCGGTTAGTCTAGAATTAGCTCCAACATATCCGGTGAGCCCAACATAAGGAACTAAGTATGATGCAAGAAGGAAATTGAGTCCATTGGCATAAGGATCAAATGGTGGATTCAAGGCTCTTCCAAATGCTTTATCCATCACTTTTGCAAAGGATTCTTTACTTAAATCCAGCAGTGGTCTTGCAAACCCTGGAACGGTTTCCTTGATCGCTTTATCATTAAAAAATAGTTACGTACATACAGAAATTATCAGAGGAATATTTGAAGATAACTTAAACATAAAAAAAAAAATCACAAGAAAAATATATAACAATCTCATGAGATGAACCTTAAATGTCCCACTTCTTGGTAGGCGAATTGGGTGATTACGTCTTTGGTGAACGGGTCGAGGTTCGCTTTTGTAGCACCCTGGGGTGGTGGACCTCCCATGGTTAGATTTGGAGCAATTTTATCTAGGCCATAACCAAGAGAACCCCACAAGAAGAACTCAGCTTCTAGGTACTCCAGATTTAGAGGGAACTCAAGAAGGTCAACGTCTGATTTAGGGACTCAGATGTGAAGATGTGTTGGGGAGCTCAGAGAGGGAGGATGACTGAGAGTTTGGGAGGAAGAGGAGAACCACCAGTGTGAAGAGGGTGGTAAAGGTGCAAGTAAACAATCCCATGGCTTCAAACTTAATTTGCTTTGTTTTGATAGTAATGCTTGGTTGTCTCAAGTCTCATTACTCTCTGCCTTTATAGACAGTCTCAACAAGAGGCTGATGCTATCTTTATGCAATACTTAATTTGGTATGAACAAGAATCTTAGTTTAATAGTTCAATCAACGATAAATATATGCCCATTAATTTTTTAGATTTCTTTCCCTTTATAAAGATAATCTCAACAAGAGGATGATGTTATTTTTATGCATTACTTGGTTTGGTGTGAACAAGACTCTTAATTTAATATATATATCCATTAATTTTTAGATTTATTTCCCTTTTTTTTTTCTTTTTATCTATAGTATATAGTAGTTGAGATATATATACATGATTTGTAATGCACGGATTGAGTTGATTTTCTATATAGAGAAATATCAAAGGATGTGCACACAACCATAATGTATGTGAGACACACAATATCATGTGTATCTCACCTAGATAATAAGATGCAAAATTGGTGGAGAATGATTGAAGAATTAATA
Source organism: Pachysandra terminalis (assembly GCA_031762675.1). Lineage (NCBI taxonomy): Eukaryota > Viridiplantae > Streptophyta > Magnoliopsida > Buxales > Buxaceae > Pachysandra > Pachysandra terminalis. Next base: position 6,865,893 of record JAUPMG010000019.1, read on the forward strand.
AATTTGGGAGATTTTATTAGATATGATCTTGTTTAGATTAGAATAAACTTTGATTTGTTTCATTTTCTATATAAATGCTACTTAGGGTTGGAATATTCTTGGATGATTACAAAGAGACCCTTCGTAGGGTTTATATAGAAACACGTGACACTCTTAAGGACGTTTTAAACAGATATTGCCAATTGTCCGGACAAAAAGATCAATTCTCACAAATCAACCATGTGTTTTTTTTTTTTTAAATCTGCCTCACCATTTCAAGAGAGCATTAATGCAGGACAATGCACATTCCTCATATGGAATTGACTGAGAAATACTTGGGAACACCACCTTTTAAGGTAAGTAAGCACACTTTTGGAGAGGTCCTAAGCAGAATACAATCAATATTACAAGTCTTGAAAGGAACGTTTTTATCAAAAACTTGAAAAGTCACTTTGATAAACTCTATGATATCTGCTACACCCCAACATGTTATGTTTTCTTTTAAATTTTCAATCTTTAAGCCTTTTAGCTATAGATGAATTACAAAGAAATTTCTTTTGGACTGGATCTAATAGGCAGAAAAACTACACCTAAAAAAATAGGATAATATATGCAAATCCAGAAGTTGCCAGAAGTTGTTTCTTTTGAAGCTGAAGGGGGCTATTTATAGAGATCGGATTCCAACTGCATTCTATTCTGCTTGAATTTTAGAAGAGGCGAGAAGGTTCGAGAGAAAACGCCAGCTGTCGTGCACCATAATTGAAGTGTCTTGCGTCATAAATGAAAAACTATATCTGTCTGGGTTATTAAATGCTTTCACTGTATCAAAAATTGACTTTTTGTCTTCTTTGAATAGTGATGAACAGTGCTTCGCAACAGTGTTTTGCTACATTACCGTGAATAGTGCCGCAACAGTGTTTTATGCTACAGTGCCGTGAATAGTACTGCATCAGTGGTTCTGCTACAGGCATGCGCTTCTGTGATCTAGAACAGGGTTTCTGTTATAGATCTGTGGTGCAATCTGGTTCTGATTGGCTCTGTTGTTTAAGGTTTCATTGCATTTTTCAGATTGTAATAGTATACGCTGTCTTCAGAGGCAGGACTGGGGACTGAGAAGTTGTCGTTCATGTCGTTCAATAATGTAGCTTCATATTCTTCAGTCTCCATTTCCAGATCAGTAGATTGTACAAATCTGTTTTTTTTTTTTTTTTTTTTCTATAGATTTGAGTGAGCAAGGTTGTGGCTTTAATGGTTTGCTCAGGAGATGGAATGTAGGAAAATGAAAGGTGGGTGATGAAAATTCGTCGGCTTTCAGTGAGATAAAACAGGTTTGGTTTATTAAGAAAGGATTGGCCATATGAGAGGTATGGAGCATATTTTGCACCCAATAAAGGTCAGGGTTGATTTGAGAATGGGTTTCTGAATCAGGGAGTTTTTCTCCAACAAATTCAGCATCTTCGATATTAGCTAGATACCAGATTTGATAGGGTTGAAAGAATTTTTCTCTTTCTCTCCAGCCAATAGTGCTAGCAATCCAAAAGGTCAAATATTTGGTCCAAGTGAAAGCTTTGACCACATGATAGATCATGGTTTTGATCATGGAAGGAAAATCTTTGAGGGGAAAACTATCAATGGTTTGAAAAATGATTTGATTTACTAAACCCCATTCAAGTGCTTCAAAATCCCATGGTTCATGGTTTATAAAAAGGGATAATCGTCATAAACCATCAGTGAGGTTTAGGGTTTCATGATGATCATGTAAGATTTGTTTTATCTTGGCACGATGATCATGGACAATTTGTTCAAGAATAAGAAAAACATTAGTGGGAAGGATTTTTTGCGCTTTTTCATAAAGACAATTTTTTCTTATTTTTGAAAAGAGAGGGTCACAGAAAGAAATTTCTAAAAGATCTGTTATCTGTAAAAAAAATTGTTGATTTGTTCAAAACTATGTTTGTCTTTCCAACTCATTTGTTTAATGATTTGGAAAAGTAATAATTTATATTTCTCAATTGTAGCTGTTTGTTCAACAATACAATTGGCCAAATTAGCCATGTTTTGACGAAATTTGGATTTTTCATTTAGAATATGATTTTTCCATACTCTATTTAATTCATGATAAAGATTTTCAGGAATGTCAGGGTTATAAAAATCTTTTACAGATGAAGATTCTTGTTTAGAAACTTCATAATTAAACATGTCAAAAGAGAGTTTGGCTTCGTGAAAAGTTGCAAAAATATTATAACGAGAACCAGAAAAGCTTTTGATTTGGTGATGACAGTCAAACCAGTTGGTATAAATACCAGGTTGGTGGCCTTTGAAGAAAACATAAAATTTTGGAAACATCGTTTGTTTAACGATTGATTTCCAGTTGTCGGATTGGGTTTTTTTTACCCTCATCCATCATTCCTTGGGGGGTTTTTACCCTTATCCATCATTCCTTGATTAGGATTTCAGAGAAAAGATTTCTTGGTTAGGAATTTTATGAGAGAGCTCTACAGTTCCTTGTTTAGGAGGTTTGTTTGGCACTTGGATTTTTGCTAAGAAAATCTGCAAGAAAATTGTTAGTTCATTTTCGGAGTTCAACTTCAAATGAATATAATGCAATGTGATTATACCATTTTAGTCTGCGGCCTTGTAAACATTGTTTTTTGTTTACCAGAAAATCTTTAACTACTTGATTATCAGTTCGGACAATAAAATTTTCTGAAGCAAGATAAATATGAAATTTTTTAATTGCTAGTTTTATTGCTAACAATTCTTTTTCGTATATGATATAATTTTGTTTATTTGGTTTAAGTGTTCCAGAATTATATCCACAAATTAGTTCTTTTTGAAGCTTTTTCGTGACGGGATTTTTTCGAGCTGTTATTCCATTATTTGGAATAGTTGTATCATTCTAAAATTGTTTTGGAATGGCTTTCAAGACACAACCCCAGCTGTTATTGGAAGCATCTTTTTCCAAGATGAGTTTATCTTCATGTTGAGGAAAATAAACTTGTGGGATGATTTGAATCTCTTGTTTGAGTTTTTGGAGTAATAATTTGTCATTATTAGTCCATGGAAAAGAAACATCTTTTTTGAGTTTCTGTAATAAATGTATCTCTTTTTGAGATAGATTTTGAATAAAGTTGCGTCCATAGTTTAGGATGCCAAGAAGACTTTGTAATTGTTTTTTTCATGTCAGTTTTTCTGGAAAATCATATACTTTAGAAATTATATGATCTTATAGTTTTATTCTGGTTTGGTTTAAAACTATATCCAAAAAATCAATTGAATCTTTTTCAAGTTCAATTTTGGTTGGTGACAAAATTATGCGGTATTTGCGGAATTTGTCACAAAATGATTTTGAGATGATTTTTATGTTTCCATGGATTTGGAAAAGACAAGTATATCATTTATGTATACTACACAGAAATCTTTAAGGTCTTTAAAGATTTTATCCATCCATCTTTGAAAGATTTGAGGTGCAGTATTTAATCCTAAAGGCATTACACGCCATTGATAATGTCCTTTGGGAGTACTGAAAGCAGTCAATAGGTTTGACTCTTCAGTTAATAGGATTTGTCAAAATCCTGATTTACAATCGAACTTACTAAAGATTTTTGTTAGTTTGGTTGATTAAAATATCCTTTCTTGGGATAAAATAACCATCAAATTCAAGGTATTAGTTTAACCTTTTATAGTTAATGACCATTCAAGCTTTTCCTCGTTTAAGTTCACTATGGTTATTTACCATAAATGCAGGGCTAGAATGCGGACTGTTAGCCTCTTCTATTAAATGTTTGACAAGCAAATCGTTTATTTGCAAGTCAAATTCATCTATATCCTTTTTGGGTATAGATCATGGGTTTGATACAAATTATGATATTAGGGTTTCTAAACATACGAGACAAGCTTAAACAAGGAGTTAGATGGTCAATTGATAATGGTTCACAAGTTAAAATTTGGACTGATAATTGGTGTTTTGACCACGCTCTTCATGACGGCATTTCTAAGACCCAATGTGATCTAATTGACCCTATATTGATGGTTAGTGAAATTATTAATCAAGAATCTAATGAATAGGTCTTGATCATTTTACTGATCCGGTTAAGACCCTACCAATAGGAATTCCTTCTCAAGGAGATACTTGTATTACTGTGGATGTTATTTCATAATTCATTTGACGATCAAATATTTGCTTATCTCTAATAAAGGCATGATGATAATAGACATTTATGTAATATAGACAAGGGTTAATTTCACTTATACCCTCATATTTTTTAAAACTACATATACATCCTTATAATTTTTATATTCCACTTACACCTTTATCAGTAATGTCGAGTTAACGAGTTAATAGAGTACGCTAATTTATCTTTTTAACACTATCTTAAAAATTATATTTAAATGAGGAGATTAATTTTATTAGACAATCATCCTTCTATCGTTTTCATCTTTGGAAATTTTTTTACCTCTTTATTAGACTAATAAAGTCATATAATTATGATTAAAATCCTATCGAGCAAGCATTGATTTTTTTATTTTAAATATTTAAATATTTAACTTTAATTCAAGAGTAATATAGTCCATAAATTAAAAAACGAATGACATCAACACGTTTCATTGCTTAATAAGATAAAAAGTTAACGGAAGGGTGCTCTGCAATATAATAGAGACCTCAAAAAGTGTAAATCAAATATAAAAAAGTTCAAGAGTAATATAGTTCATAAATTAAAAAATGAATGACATCAGCACTTTCCATCGGTCGATAAGATTGAAAGTTAAAGGAGGGGGTGATCTCTCCGATATAATACAAACCTCAATAAGTGTAAGTCAAATATCAAAAAGCACAAAAAGTGTTTCTACAAGAATATAAGGGGTATAGATGAAATTTACCCTATAGACATTGTATCATACTATCTTTAGTATGTGTAATTAAACTAAGGCAGTTTGGAATCTTATAGCTATTACTAACAGGGTTTTTATTCTCGGGATCTTGGATTTGACCGGTACGGGTCGATCTCGATCCTCGTCCGATCCAAATATTAGATTATTTTGATTTATGTATTTATTTTTAAAATTGGATCGGTCGGACCAACAGTATCGGTCCAGATCAGTCAGTATCGGACCGATCCAGGCCGATACCGGTTGGATCTTTTAATTTTTAAATAAAATAAAAAATGAAGATAGATTGGATCTGTCGATCCAGTCACTCCGGATCAGTATCGATTGGACCAATCGGATTCAAAGCCTCACGATACAATTGTTGTATCGTAGGTTGGGATCGGACCAGTTCTGGTTGATCCCGATCCGGACTGGCCAATCCGATTCAGACCGCTGCTTGAAACCATGATTACTAAGTTGTATCAGCTTCAGCCACCAAACTCTCCAGGAATTCATCTTTACCCCCTCTTTCAGGAAACAACTGTACTAGTACCAAGAAAAAAGACATTGAAATTCATCGGATGGATCCTTCGGCGTGCAAATCCTCTATGATGAACATGCATGTGATGGACATGTGATGAGAGACAACCCTGAGCAGGGCAGTAAACGAGCTGAGCCGAGCCGAGCTTTGCCCAGTTTGGCTTAGGCTCATAAACTACTAGCAAGGCTCCGACTCGTTAAAAATTTTTAGGCTCCCATCTCGCAAGAAGTTCAACTTATAAAAAATTTGACTCGAATAAAAACTTAGATTAGTACAAATGCATTAATAATATAGTTGATAATTATTATTATATGTAATATAATATGTTAACATGTGTGTTTAATATTAATACATAATATAATATATAGGAATATGAACATATAATCTCATGTACAAACCAAGCCGAGCTTTAACCGAGCCGAGTCTACCCAAGCTCAGCTCAAGCTCGTTAAGATAATGAGCTTTTTTTGGGGCTCAGACTTGACTCGCGAGCCTAATTATAGAGCTCAAGCTCGGCTTGTATTCCGAGCTTGAGCTAAGCTAGCTCGGCTCGTTGACACCCCGAACCCCGAGACCTAACATGCTTTATGGGGCAAAATTACCATTTTGCGTAATTTTGCCCCTCGGAGAGGGGCTGTCTCTCATCGCATGCCCATCACGAGCGTGTTCATCACAGAGGATCTGCGTCCCTCCATAGCAAGGTTGGGTGAAAATAAATTTTGATGAATCTTTTGACAATGATAGCCAAAAAAGACCTATAGGTGATTCAAATAGTAATTTTCTTTTTGATAACCCGGGTGTCCAGGCCAGCTTGCTCGCACCACGACTAATCCCTGGGACCCTGAAGTTAACAACGGGGTACGCCTTCAGATGCCCCGAGTGAAATGGCCCCCCGCAAAATCGAACCCCAGACCTAGTGCTTCATGAGGCACCAACTACAAGTGACCATTAGGGCAACCCCTCGGGGTTCGAATAATAATTTTATTGGTGGGATTGCTCAATGCAACCATTTTTGTCCAGTCCTAATGGCTGAAGAATGGGCGGCTTTCATGGATTCAAGTTTGCTTTGGATCTTCAAGTTCAAAAATTGATCAACCTGTTTGAATGTACATGGCCTACCTACATAATAGTTTGTTACTCCATACCATTCCAGAGAGTAGGTAGCTCATGTACTTCAATTTGTACATCAAGAGAATGGGGAATGAGCCCTGAACAACTGCACCAGATAATACAAGTTCAATTTTTCCACAAACCTGATTGCAATGAAACAGAATGATCAGAGACAGTTCAGATCCCATATGGAAACAACAGAAGCGCAAAAGTTAATCGAACGAACAAATGTCAAGCGTTTAATTGAAACGTGAGGTCATTAAATCAAAAAACTGTACCAATACATAGTTGTGTACAAACCAAATGCCTAAGATAGCCGATAACAGTAATTATTGCCATGACTATTGGTAGCCCAGTTACCAGTATGGATCTCAATGTTTCCTAATATGTAGAAAATCCATCTCAGAAATGGTATGATACACTCGACCGGAAAAAAAAAAACCTTAGGTTCTAATAATAGGGCCCTTGTACACCCCCCTTCGAACCGCAAAGTTATCAGGGGGTTGAAACTCTTCTAACCAAGCAACTTCTGTGTCCTCCTGTTTCCCGCCCAACTCAACAATACCTTGAGAAAGAATCAAATTGGGGCAACAAAGATGAGTTCTGGAATAGCAAAAAAGAGTAAGCAAGCTATGAATTTTAAGGACCGAGAATCACCGGGTGTATCATTTCTTGGAGACATCCGAAAATAAGTGCAGTGCCGCCCATCTTCTGAGGAGTAAGGGGGTGATAGAATGTCGAAGAGAGCACAGGGAGTAATGGCTTTGAAACAATGGATGTTCCCACCACTTGTTGGATAAAGAATTGTTGTACCACAAGGTGCAGTCATCTCACAGTCCCTAGCAAGCTTTGCAGGTCTTACTGCAAAACCAGAAAGGAGAAAAACAAAAAAAAAAACAACAATTGAATAAAAAATAATTAATTGAAGAATCTGAAGGGACAAAAAATATCCTTGTTGAGGACCACTATGAAATTTTAACTAGTGGGATTAAAACCTATGATGAAGCTTCATTAAGATATTCACAACTAATGCCATATGTGAAAAACCAATATACTTCAACCAACGCTAACCTAAGATAAAAATACAGAGAAAAAGATAATAAATCGGAAAGGCACAAGAAAATCATAGATCCCTTGTACCAAGGAAGTATACTCAGTTGTAGAATATAAAGAGAAATAGGTCATACAATATGTACACCTTCAGGCTAAACATAAAAGGAGGAATAAACTCTATTAAACCAAAGCATGAAAACTTAATAGCGTCAAAAATATAAATTACAATTTTTCATAAGCTTGTACTTCAAATCATCCCAATTCGTTAATAGGTGATAAATGGTTCCAGAGTCCAGTAAGAATAAGAATATCAAAACGTGATAATGGCATTACAGAGCAGAGCATATCCTAACATGCAATGGATATTATTGAAAGAGATTGTGCAATAGTCACAGGCAGATGAAACAAGTCACCTGAAGTAAAATTTGGAGTTGTAACATAGGTTACGTACTTGGAACTACAAAACCCTTAGTCGAGTTCAATTCAAAGCCCTTAATCGAGTTCAATTCCATGTAACAAAATGAGCACAATGAGAAGTAGGGAGGGAGAGAGGGAGGAGGGAGAGACTATACAGTGCAATTTGACAAACAAATCCCAATATGGCAGTAGATATTGCCAAGGTGACTTGCAACAGTCACAGGCATTGAAACAATGAAGTAGGAAGAGGTTGCATAGAAAGATGATCAGCAAAACATTAATGTTTGGGTTCAACTCGTTTTCAGAACAAATGATGCAAAGAGATCCACATTTTAGTTTGCCTGTCATTGTGCTTGCTATTGCCTAAATTCCAACTTTCATTTTGCAGACATCCTCTCAAGTCTTCTGAGAAATTGGCTGAAGAAAATCAAGTAAAGAGGTCAAGAAAGGGTAACTTCAAATGTGTAATAAGATTGCTGAAGGGATTGATGAACTGAAACCTCATCCTGTGGATTATCAAAGACATCAAAATCATCATGCCAATGCGCACAAAGGTGATCCTTTTGTGGGATCGCGTTGCTTCATTGAGGAGATGTGGATCTGTTCTGATTCCTGTAATTTTCTATGCCCTTGCTTTTTTATTTTGACAAGCAATTGCCTATGCAAGCCTTCATGCGAACTAGTTCACAATACACCATAGACATATTTTGACATAATCCTGCAGATACTATGGTCAGGTCACCCTAGTGGAGGCATAATCACTTTGAAAATGCCTATCTTGAGGTATACATACATACTCATGCAAAACAAATAAGATGTCCAACAGGTTCCATCTCAGCTACTGCATTTGTTAAATACACGGAGAAGAATTCATCTATAACAGAAATGCCTGCCCCTAGTATGGTACGTGATTGAGAACTCACACAACAGTTGGTTTTAGGTTAAATTGTCTACAAACTCTACAGTGAGAATGAAGCAGCATTTATGATTAAATATAATCAGCATGAGACAAGAACTGTATTTGATCCCTCACGACGTCAGGGTGATGATATCTGAATACATTTGCATCCCATTAGCAAGATTTTGAAGACATCATTGAGGCAACTACAGGTGGGCAATATTGTAATATCCGCAACATCAGGCAGATGGATATCAACAATCCAGCTCAAGTGGGCATTTTAACAATTCTAGTTTATTTTTCGGTTATGTGAAAAGGGAAATTTAGTAGTTTCATATCATTGACTCTCCTCGTTGGTACAACTACAGATGAGATTAAGCTTTCACCCGTAAAATTCCAATGGTGCGGCACGTACTTCATTGACCTTAGTGCCTGTAGTTGGCCTACTTTGCTTAGTAGTTGAATGATGCAAGGGAAATCCAAGCCCCCGAACTCCACTTCCCGATGTTGACATCAGCTATCACGGATTCCATCATCAGATATACCCCCTGTGAAGGCTCTACCTTCTGACTGGCTGTTCTCCCCAAACAATAAGTGGGAAACAGCTACTAATAGCACAGCTGACAGTTCGATCTCTCCCTCCATCTGCTGCATGAACATCAACAGTGAAATCACTTAATGTAAGGTAGCAGATGAAGTGAAAGAACAGCATTGCATCTAGTGATTGCCTCAAAGAACAACTGCCCGAATCTCATCCGTGAAAGTGAACTCCAGAATACCCAGAGGGGGATTTGCCATTTACATTCTCTCCCATTCATCAGTGGTGATACATTATTAATTTTCAGAAATCCAAGTGCCAAAATTGAAGCAGAGAGAAAAGGACCTAATGAAACTAATATCGTATGTCCTTGTTTGTCTTGTTCTGACTGTATGGCTCAACTAGAGCTCCATAAATTCAATGTTTATTTACTCAGCTACAGAAGCGAACAGAACAAAGGTCACTTGTATTGCCCATCAAAAGCAGTATTTGTGAGAAACACGACTCTAATTGCCCACTCATAACATCATATACTTCTTAAGACTAAAAAAAGAGTGACAACATATTCATAGATCCAAAAGATAACATAATGAAATGATAACTTCAGCATGAATAGAAATAAAATGCAATGGTAAAATAGAAACAGTTACTTAAAAGGAATGAGACTTCTAGATGATGTGGGAATGAAGATAAGGTTGTTCATAAGGTTTAGAAGGAATAAAAATGAAAACTTTCTATCAAAGCAAGCAGGTTATCATTATATAAGCAACTAATTTCCTTTAAAAATAAAGATTGCTTCCTAACCTTTGTAAAATGAACATAAGAGTTCTGAACATCATTTCCAGGCACCACTGATTCAATAACATTTTTTTTCTGGACTATTAATGGTCCCAATCATCATAATCAAAATGGGAGATATACCATGCAGGATGGAGAAGCAAACCTGTTGATGGATTAGCAGGCCCCGGCAGATCTATCCAGTCATATGACTTCACATATAATGAACCATACAAAAGCTTGCTCAATACAGTCATTCCAGGATGATTATGAAGGGGTATGATAGAGGAAGGTGGCATGCAGAATATTCCTATCTGCAAAAGAGTTCAAAAACCCATAGGCACATCAATAGGCTTTGTCAAGCACGCTTTCAAATTTCCAGCAAATCAAGCGCATTCCGCCATAGTTGAACTAAGATTGAATTCAAGGCTGATAATTCCGAAAGAAAGACTAAAGTCTAAATTCCTATTCAATAATTTTAAACTCACAGAGAAGCTGTCACACTCATGTAAGTGCAGATATTTGATTGGTGGCAGGTACTGCTGGCTCCCATTACGCCCTTTTTTCCCATTGCTACCAGGCACAGAACCTTTCCATCCACGCACCAATTGAGCCTCCTGATCAAGACCCACATCAGAAGGCCTGATTTCATCTGAAAAAACATTATACAAAGTGTTGAAACAGTACAAATTAATGACCTGGGAGAAATATGATGCACAAATATACTGATCCAAAAAACAAAAAAATATGATGCACATATATATTGCTGAAAGAGCAGATACTAATTCATCTCTAAGTTCATAGCTGAAAGATCTAATATATCAAATGATTAAAATGAGAGGTTCCTACGTCTAAAGAAAAAAGCACGAAACAGTAATTAAAAATTTGAACATTGCAAGACAAGACAGTTATATCCATATATGGAGCTTAGAAAATCTACCCCAACTAGTTGGGATAAGGCATTTTGTTGTTGTTTCAGAAAAATATTTGATCATGGGTATTTCTCAAGTTCCTCCATAAGGTTTTACAACTGTATAATCCATAAATTAAAAAAAATAAGGAGGGGAAGTTATTGCAACTACATATACTTTATAAACACAGAAGAATGGTCTGGGAAAATGCATTGTTGACAAATAACCGAGAGGATCATACCACCAAAGTTACGCTATGCAAGGGCATCATTGCTGAAAATAATCAATAACCACAAAAAGAAAAAGAAAAAGAAAAAAGAACTTGAAATAATAATATTATCACAAACAGCACAAGACAAAATAAAATTAGCAGAGGCAGATTCTGTTATGTATGAGAGAAACCATAAAAAGGTCGAGTCCATGAGAACTGCACCATAGAATAAAAGGAGTTCTTAAATACACATCAGGACATGAATGATTTGGAAATGTGAAACTTAAGATACAGTTATTTATTAAAAGAAATATGGCACAACATCGAGAATCATTATTCTTTGAAATTCATATAAACATAATGAATGTTACTGATCCCGTGTGCCTTCAAATATTTGGAATCCCTGCTTTACAAAAATCATGGACATCTGTAAAATTTTCAAATCAATGATAGAGGAGCTCAAATTGGAGGGCTGAAGCCAACTCTAAGGGTCTGAAACATCCACCACTCTAACCCACCCAATCCTGGCCCAATCTAATCAAGATTTCTCAATCCCAAGCCAACTTTACAAATTTAACACAGGTGAAGTCAGGTTAGGTTGGGCTGGGTGAAGGAATGCAAAATCAACTGATATATACTAAAATGAACTAACACCTATTTACCCATAGATAGTTTCATTTAGCCTACAATAATAAACTATTTCAAGACATACCAAAACATCAACATCATAACCTAAGGTTAGAATCATAACCATAGAAAAATAATAAAATATTATAGGATAATGTATATCATATATATGTCAATGTAGTTTAGATTTGGGTTGATTGGGTTGGAAAAGCCCTCAACCTGAATCCAACCAACTATTAGGTTGGGCTTTGATTAATCAGCCCTAGACAACCCAAGGTCTACAAAACCCATCCAATCCAGCCTACAGTTTATTCAAGTTGATCTTTTTTTTTTTTTTGATGAATAAAGTTATTTGCTAATAAACATTTATTCAAGTTGATCTTGTTAATACCATAGTTAAATCTATCACTCCCTTGATTTGTCAATTTCATGACGAATCCATGAATGCCGCTGAAAGCTCTATAGTTATATCCCGACTAAAAGCTCACATCATGGAAGGCCAAGCATCAACAAGTCAAACTCATTGTGCCAACCTATATCAAGTAATATAGACCTAAAACATACTAGAAATTAGGCCTAGAACACTTGATTAAATAAGTAAAAATTATGTTCATAGTGGCCCAGGATCCAATGTTGATTGTGTATTTGTGATCCTGCTGCGGCCTTCGGCTAGCTTCGGCAAACAAAAGAGAACCTTCGGTCAGCCTTCAACTGGCCCAAGCATGCCTTCGGCTAACCCAAGGCTCTCTTGGCAGCTTTTCCCGAAATTGGATTTCTGCAGAGATTTGGCTTCGGTTAGCCAAGCCAATCCTTCAGGAAACCGAAGGACCACCCAATTAGCCGTTGGAGGATAAACTAGCCATTGGGGGACCTTTGGCTAGCCGAAGGACTAGCCGTTTGAGCACTGTGTCCATATAAAGGGCTCATTTTAAGGCTAGTTCAAGAGGGACTTTTGAGAGACCTCAAGAATATTGTAATAACCTTTTATGCTCTTAGAAACACTTCTTCCTCTACTCCAACCCTTCATAGGAAGATCATATTGAGCACTCAAAGTTCACTAAAGGAGTAAGAAGTGAAATCCCGCAGACCCCTAGGAATTGGATTATGTCATAGGTATATTCTAAACACTTCCTAGAGGTAAGAACCTCCTAGACCTTGGTTGGACACTATTTTGGTGCATCGTTGGGACCAAGGAGCTAAAGCAAAGGAGGCCCAATGCTTGAAGATTAAGTTCAAGCAAGAAGAACACAACATAGTCAAATTCATCCTCAAGAGGTAAGTGTTCATATTGGTGTGGTTATTTTTAAATCCTTTATAAGGTGAATGTAGGAATGTGTGACTCCACCACCATAAACAAAATTGTTGTCAAGGTTTTTCAGCTGTCCTAAGTACAAACCTGAGTGGTTTTCAGATGAACCAATGCACAAAACCGAAAAATAGATTTTCAAAGAACCCAAGTATAAAACCAAAGTGTAAGGGTTTGAGGTGCTCCTTAAGGGACCCTAGATTGGTCGATATTGAGTTAGCTTCTCTGTTCTCGCTCCTTAAAAACATGATCATTGCTGACAGTCTCTCTGATTCAAGGGTCTGGACATTAGAGTCAGGTGGTAGGTTCACTACAAAGTCTCTTCGGTCTTTTTTTGGTTTCTAATCCTAGGTCAATCATCCCCCTTTCTCCACATCTTTGCTCTGGGGACCTAGGATCCCCCCAAAAGTCAAAGCCTTTGTTTTGTCTACCCTTCTGTACAGAATCAATACTGTGGACTTGATGCAAAGGAGAAGGCCTTTTCTGGTTTTGTCTCCTTAGGTTTGCCTTCTATGTTTGAGGTGTGGGGAATCCGTGGATCACTTATTCATGGGTTGCTGTTGGGCAAGACAGATTTGGGCTAGACATCTCCTCGAGCCATAATCTTAACACCTAATAAATCCAACACCATGCTGGTTGGGAGGGTTTCGGGTCCGGAGGGATGAGGTTGAGGTGTCCCACCTTCAGTTTGCTGATGACACGATTATGTTTATTAAGGCAGATCTTGACCAGGTTAGATGGGCAAAGAATATCCTCGGAGTATTTGAGATGGTGTCTGGTATGAAGGTAAATTTGGAAAAGACTACGATGTCAGGCATTCATGTGGAGGAGGTGTTGGTTGAGTGTGTTGCGGCTCTTGGGTGTAGAACCGGAGAGTGGCCCTTATCTTACCTGGGTTTGCCCTTGGGTGGTCATCCCAGATCATTGGTTTTCTGGGATCCTATTGTTGAGAGGATTGAGCAGTGGTTGGCGGGTTGGAAAAGGAACTACTTGTCATTGGGTGGTAATATCATTCTTATTCAGTCCGTTTTGGCTAATCTCCCGATGTACTACATGTCTCTTTTCCGTATGCCTAAGGTGGTGGCCTCTCACATCGAGAAGCCCTAGTAGAGGTTTCTTTGGGAGGGTAATCGGAAGAGGAGGGACCATTTAGTTAAGTGGGAGGAGGTGTGTAGGACGAGAGATCTTGGGGGTTGAATTTGGGTAACACAATGGATTGGAATTCGGCTTTGCTAGCTAAATGGCTTTGAAGATTCAACGACGAACGAGAGAATTTGTGGTGCAAGGTGATCGTTAGCAAGTACGAAATCCATGCGAATGGGAGGGACTTAAATCCAAATGCTAGAGTGGTGTCAATTAGTCCATGGAAAGCAGTTTTGGTCTTAGCCCCCCTGTCCTTTTCTATGGTTTGATTCTTGGTGGGGTGTGGGTCTTCTGTCTTCTTTTGGTTTGATGTGTGGACTGGGGAGGCCCCCTTGCATATTCGCTTTGCCAGAGTCTTTAGACTGGTCCAGTTCAGTCCTCTTTGGTGAGTGAGGTCCTTTCTTGGTCGGGATCTGGTCTGGTGTGGAATCTTCCTCTTCGTAGGAATGTTAGGGAAGCGGAGATAGTGGAATTGACTTTTCTTTTTGAGTCTGTTGGAGATCTAGTTGTATGTTTGGAGTGACCAGATAGGAGAATTTGGTCTCCGGATCCGAGAGGTGTTTTCTCGTGTAGTTCTTTTTTCGACTAGTTTCGTTCTAACAGACTTGGGCCCTCCTAGTCCCTTTTCTACCCAATCTGTGGTTTTCTCCCACTCCACCTAGAGTCAGGGCTTTTCTCTAGTCTGCACTATTTTATCGGATTAACATAACGGATATGATCTAGAGGCAGAGGAGGTACATGGCTCTCTCCCCACATATGTGCTTTTTATGTAGAGAGGAGGATACACCTGACCATTTGTTTCTCCACTGTTTGGTGGCTGTTGAGATTTGGAGCTTCTTTTTGAGAATTATTGGGACGGTGTGGGTTATGCCGACAGGCATATGGCATCTGTTAGCTCAGAGCAGGTTCCCAGGTTTGGCGACGAGGGGACGGATTCTATATCATCTGGTTTTTCAGGTTATTTTATGACATATTTGGAGGAAGCGTAACATGAGGATTTTCTAGGATACCTCGTCCTCGATTTTGAGTGTGATTGAGGGGATGTCCGAGGCATCGTGGGCCTCAGTGAAGGATCGGTTTGTTGGTATCTCGGCAGCGGACATCCGGAGAGAGTGGTATAAGATCTCAGTGTGTGGCAGTTGCCCTGTGCCATTGTACTCTGTTTGGCGTCCCCCAGAGGCAGGGTGGGTGAAGCTTAACATCGATGGCTTATCCATGGCGCCCTTGGCACCTCCAGGGTTGGTGGTGTATTTAGAGATGATGAGAGGGATATTGCTTTCGCTTTCTCTGGTCGCGGTGGTGGTGGTGAGTCGATGAGAGCCAGTTTGGTGGCTTTGGTTGTCGAGTTGAGGATTGCTAGGGCGCACGGCTATCGGCATTTGATTGTGGAGAGCTCATCGTCTTCTATTATTGATTGGCTGGGGCGATCTGAGCAGTGCGCATGGGGATTTACCCATTTAGTTCTCATGGCTTGGTCCTTGAGCAAGGATTGGAATATCTCATTCCATCTTGTGTCTCGGGGAGCCAACTTGGCGGCTAAGGATTTGGCTAGGAGGGCTTTGGGGAGGACTGTCATGTTCGAAGGCATTCTGACTTCGGAGATCTTGCAGGAGATGGTTTGATGGCCTTCGTGTCCTTGGTTGGGTGGTGTTTACCTATCGAGTGTAGGGACTTATGGGAGGTACATTTATGGAATTTTCTGTTTTATTGTCCCTGGGCTGGAAATTAGTCTTTCTAGTCGTGGTGTTTGTGTTTTTCTCCATTTCCCATCTTTTATATAATTCATTTATCAAAATAAATAAATAAATCCAACACCATGCCAAGCAAACTAGGATTCATAAGTGCTAAAACTCATGGACAACTGGTTCCGTTCGAGTTTTAGCACAAGCCTAATAAGGCCTAACATTTTGGGGCCCAACAACATATAGATGTGCCACTGCGCCGTATGTTAACTAAAGAGAGCTTATAGTAATACTTAGCCCTTGTGAAAGACGGTCCTACCTGGAAAGCTCTACGATTGATGAGAGTTTGAGTAAGTCATCATGATGTAGCACAGCGAAAGTTCAATATTCAAAGGGAAAAAGGAATGTTGTTACTACGACTTTATAAGATAGAAGGTATAGTGCAAGGAAAGATCTAAAGGGCTGTACCATTAGAAGAGAAGATTTGATTTTTTGAATAGTCATTTTCGAAATTATAGAGGTCCTCCCACTTCTTCAACTCTATTCTAGCTAGGGGTTGGATGGAGGAACCAAGAAAAGCCAAAGTAGGTGTTCTAGGAAATATGTCGGATATGAAAGGAGCTCATGACATTGGTTTTGAGGGTATGATTCCTAAAGGTTGTGAATTCAACCCATTATACCAAGGCATGACGTTGAAAGGAAAGGATATAATCAAGGACCATATGTGAGTGTGACTCCTCTTGCTATAGAGAATGGAATCCCTTCTTACAATAAAGGGAAGTCTAAGGATGTGGAAGGGTCCATTTCATTTATGGAAGGTGTATCAAAAGAAAGGAAAGACGCTAACCCACAAAACAAGTTTTACACTCCTAAGGTGACTGACCCTTGAGCTGGGAGACTTTCGCAGTTGCCTTAAGAGTTGTTTGAGGGGCTTTTTAATATGCTTTTGTTGACTTCTAAGGCAACTAGACAAGCTGGGAGGCATATATAAAAAGAAGGGTGTTTTCATTTTGTGTGGTGAGGCTTAGGCTAGGAAGTTTCTTCAAAGACAAGCAGAAAAGATATCGTGATTGAGGGTGCAGTAGGGGTCAGATAAACGGGATCTAGGTTCAAGATAAAAGTAGTAGTGGATGAAGGTGTAAGTGTAAGTTCTAAGGGGTGGAAGGGAGGGGGTCCACTTCATTTCTTCACGAGGATTTTTCTAGAAATATTAGATGGTTATGGATTTAGAAGTTTAATGCAAAGGCTTATGAGTGTGGAGGAGAGGAGAGTTGGGTAAATGACGTGAGTCATTGGTGCACTAAATTAGGCATGGAACTCAAAAGTTGCGATAAAGGATAAGTGCAACTAGGGTTCTGCTGATTGTAGTTTCCTACACTTTTTTTTTGACAAAAGATACCAGGACCTTGGCTGAGAGGACTACTCTTAGGCCAAGAGAAAGGAACAGCAAAAGCACACAAAAATATCACACCCCACAACTAACAAAACACCCAATGATATACACACCCCCCACTGAGCTCAATCCGTCTCTACCATCATCTCCAAGGAAGGAATCCCTGAAAACATGACACTCCTCCCCATACCTCTTTTGGCCAGAACCTCAGTTGCCACATTGGCCCCCCGAGACACAAGATGGAACGAGATGTTCCAGTCCCTACTAAGAGACCAACCCACCCAAACCAAATGTATGAATCTCCACTCACACTGCACCTCTTCCCCATCCACTCAATGATAGGAGGCGAGGAACACTCCACCACCAAGTCGTGGTACCCCTACGCTCTAGCAAACCTCAAGCCGGTCACTAGCGCCCCCAACACGGCCTTAGCCGGCTCACCGCCACCACCAGGGTAAGAGAACGCAAAAAGAATATCCCGCCAGTCTCTGAATACACCCCCAATCCCACGAAAGCTCAGTCTGAACCTGTAGAGCACCATCAACATTAAGCCTTTCCAACCCATCCTCCGAGGGACACCAGACATAAAGCACAGGGGAGCTGAGCCTGCCACTCACAGCGATCTGAACCCACTCACGCAAAATGGCTGCCGCCATGAAACCAGTAAACTGAGATCTCACAGACGCCCAATAAGCCATGAATACCATGATCCCCTTAATCAAACTCGGTACCGAAGAAGAAATGTCCTGGAAAATCCTCAAATTATACTCCCTCCAAATATGCCCAAGGATGGCCTGAAAAACCAATTGATACATAATGCTACCCCTCTTCGTCAGATCCAGAAAGGACCACTGACCCAATAGTTGGGATCGAAGGTGGAATCGAAGAGGTTCAGATTCGTGAAGAGGAAGTTTAATGGTGAAGAGGTCCTGAGCCTCGACGAGAGCTTTGGGGAGAAGGTAATAGAGCTTCAGGTGCCTTGGGACGACTGTAACTGACTTGCTCAGGGTGTGGAGAAGGCTCTGAAGTTGGAGAGAGACCAGTCTGTCATCAGCTCGAGGAGAACCTCGATTTCGGTTTTGGTGCTGGAGGCGAGGAGGAATGCGAATGGTAGATTCCTCAAGTTGATGAGCATTATTGGTAAGGGGAAGACCAACTGCATTTGTTTTCCAGAGGAGGTCAATGTTTACAATGTCGGCAAAATGTCGCCCATGTCGCCATTTTTGAAGGGGGCGACACGAAACCTTGTGTGTAAATCGCTACACCCCGACTTGAGCAACATAGGCGACATGTCGCTCATGTCACCAAAGTGAGACCCATTATACATGGTCTCCTCGACATGTCGAAACTAAAGGGGCAAATGTGTAATTTGAAAGACATGTCGCGCGTGTCGCTCTTTTAAGGGGGAAATCGAGCAGATTTCCCCCTTAACACCATTCTCTTCTCATTTCTTCTCCCCCTCTTCATTGTTTTTGTGATTTCTGCACAAAACAAGTGTCATTTCACCTGATTTGTGTACGAAAACACAAGTCAAGCCCCGATCTACGACTACGCCGTTTTCAAGACTTTCACCGACGAAATCAAGGTAACAACTCATTTTTTTCAGATCTAGAGTAAATTTGTTGTTGAAATCATGACTCCTAATTATATGTTAAGTAATGACACCCGATCTACAGATGGGTGTCGTTACTTTTTATTTTTTCAAAATAAATATATTTATTTAATTATTTTTGACGAAAAATACATTTATATATATTTAATAGATATAAATAATGACATGGGGCTTAAATTTATTACTAATAAATATTAGAATATTTTTGTAATAATTTTTTATAATTTAAATTATAAAAACATATTCTGATTTACTTTTTAATAATTATTTAATTTATAAAAAAAATATTTATAATTTAAATATTTAAAAAAAATCAAAAAAATTTAAAAAAAAATACAGAAAAATATAGGAAAAATAGTAGAAAACCATATTACTAGAACTTAATAGTTTATGTGTTGAAATTTACTTTGATTAATTTCTGAAATTATTTAATCAAGTGTAACTAATATTAATATTAAAAAATACATAAAAATGATTAAAAATACAGAAAATATAGGAGAAATTGTAGAACATAAAATAATTGGATTATTGAAAGTCTTGAGTTCTTATGACTTTCTTATGTTGTTATTTGCTATAGGTTCATCTGAGATGGCATCGACTGGGAGGAGGCCAGAGATGGGATGGCAGCATGGGACCATGTATGAGAATGATAAAAACAAATCACAATGCAACTACTGTGGGCATATTATGAAGAGTGGTGGGGTTTCGAGGTTCAAACAACACTTGGCACACAGTTACAAGAATGTAGCCAACTGTCCAAAGGTGCCTCCCGAGGTGAAGCAATTGATGGAAAATCATTTGTCGACTGGGAGTACATTAAGGATAGATCAGAAGGAACAAAAGGAAAGTAACATAAGAAAATTGAAGCAACAACCCAGTCTACTAGTGGATGAGTCTGACGATGATGATGATTGGGACAATAACGGCACTCCCTCTCCACCAGATGGCACTAGTGAGCGTGAGCGTGAGCGAATACAATTTCGCTCTACATACCGGGCATTCATGCAGGCTCAATATGAGAGGGAAGATGAGCTTAGACAGCGGGCTTATGGGGCTGGACCGTCAGGAGCTGTGCCATCAAAGACTAGGCCATCAGGGGCTGGGCTATCGGGGTCTGAGCCGTCAAGGACAAGAGAGGGTACTGCATCTAGAGTACGTTTAGCACCACCATTCAAGCGAAGTAAGAGTGTTAGGATAAGATGCCTGCTCCACTTATAGACCCATCTCTTTGGAAGTCATCTAATTCAAGGCAGAAGTGCCTCAAGGATGTTTTGGAGTGGAGGGAATGTAAAAGAAAATATATGTAAGTTTATTTCGAAATTCTTTATCTTCAACCACATCCCTGCAAATGCAGCTGACTCACCACACTTCAAGAATATGGTTGACGTCATACAGGAGTCTGGGAGAGGAGCTTTACCCCCCACCCCATGAGAGATTTTGGGGAAATACTTAGACCAGGAGGAGACAGAGATCCAGGAGTATATTGATACATTAAGGCCTCATTGGGAGGAGTATGGTGTCATTCTTATGTGTGATGGGTGAACGGGCCCCACAAAGATGTCAATTATAAATTTCAAGGTCTATTGCCGAGGACGAGCTCTGTTCTTGAAGTCCGTAGATACATCTAACAAGATAAAGGATGCAGATTACATCATGGGATTGATGATTGAAGTCATTAAAGAAGTTGGGCCGAAGAACGTGGTGCAGATTGTGACGGATAACGGCAGGGCCTTTATAAAGGCAGGGACTACACTTATGGGGAACAAGGACTACACCTTATATTGGACGTCATGTGCAGCACATTGCATCGACTTGATGCTAGAGTCTATTGCTACTAGACCGACTGTTCTTAGTGTTCTTGAGGATGCACGTACCGTCACCAACTTCATTTACAACCACGAGATTGTACTGGCAAAGATGAGAGAAGTATGTAACGGGGACATAGTAAGACCAAGCGTTACTAGATTTGCAACCAACTACATACCCTTTGAGAGCATCCTTCGTCACAAGGCGAGATTGAGGACCCTTTTTACCCGTGAGGATTGGGTTTCTTGTCATGAGAGCAGAACCGCTGTGGGCAAAAAAGTTGAGCATATCCTTATTCAGTCAAATTTTTTGGACAATGCCAGTGACTTGGTGGCTCTCTTGGAGCCAATGTATCGAGTCTTACGGAGTGTGGATACGGATGCCTATCTTACTATGGGATCCGTATGAGTTGATGCAGCTTATGAAGGTGCAAATCAAAAACACTTCCCCGAGTAACTACAAATGGGTCCACAACATCATCAATAATCGCTAGTACAATACACTTCAGCACCCTCTTCATAAGGCTGGTAAGTGCTTTGTTTCTTGTGTTTAATGCTTTTTAATAGATAAATCATGGATAATTGACTATAGCTCTCTTATTCAATAGCGTATTGGTTGAACCCCAAGTATCAGCACAGCAGTAAACTTGGAACGAATGCGGAATTATTGGCAATGAGGTTTTTCCCTAGAAACTTGAACTTTGTTATTTTAATTATCAGCTTAAGTGTGGTTCTAAATTCTAATTACTATTCTATTATATGTTTTAGTTGATTATGTTTAGAGACTATATTAGGTCATTTGGATCGGAGGCCGCCATTGCTTTTAAGAAGAAGACGATGCCATGTAAGTTTTAGTTCAGTTTCTAGTTAAATTACAAAAAATCTTTTTTATTAGATAGATTTTTAATTTCTAGATTTAATGAACAGGTGAGTGGTGGCTCATGTACGGGACCAGTGCCCCTACAGTTCGATCTTCAGCTATCCGGATCTTGGCCCAGACTGCATCATCCTCAGCTTGTGAGCGGAATTGGAGTACTTTTGCCCTCATCCATACAAAACAACGCAACAGATTGGCGTATAAGAAGCTGCAGAAGTTGATTTTCTGCCACTATAACATGCTTTTGAGGATGAAAACGTTAGAGGATGAGAGTTCGGGTGCTTTACCGATTGAACCTGGTTGACTTTCTAGTAGAAACGACTGATGATAATGACCCATTTTATGAGTGGGTTAGGACTTCTGAGTTGGATGAGGCCGATTGGAGCCCTAATGAAGAGATAGCCAGAGTTGCTGCAAAATTAGGGGTTAATGTGGATTGGGTTATGGAGACAGAGGTGGGAGAGATTGGGGGAGACTCATTAGATAGGGCTTTGTGCATCACCCCGTCACCCACACGTTCTGGTAGTGGTAGTGGTAGTGGAGGTGGAGGTGGTAGTGGAGGTGGTTGGGGTCAGGGTACTACTGGTGATGATGGTGGAGAGAATGATGATGATGATGATGATGATGATGATGATGATGATGATGATGGTGGTGCTAGCGACGGTGGCACATGCGAGGGAAGAGGTGGTAGTGGTGTTTAGATAGGGATATCTCCTTTCACAAGAGAGACGATCTATGATTACACCACACAAGATACAGATCATGGTGCACCACCTCCACGTGGTGGAGCCAACCAGTCTTCTCAATCTCAGTGCCGAGGTATGGGGAGTAAGGGGAGCAAGGGGAAAGAAACATTTGGGAGCACATGATGAGGCATCCATCTCTCATAGCTTTGGGAGCTTGGATGTGGGGTGTGGGCAGCAGGGATCTTCCTCATCAGCATCATATGGAGGGTATAGAGGATATAAGGGACATCACCCAGCACCATCTTATCAAAGCCAGGAATCAAGGGAATCTGGATCTTACGGATATGAAGGCTATGACATTGTGCCTTATGTTGGAGGAGGAGGGAGGTATAGAATATTTCCAAATACCTTACACACTGCTACTGGATATGAGAATGATTCGTATGGATGCCCTCCTGTTGTTCCAGGTGCTGTCACAGTTTTTTTTTTTTTTTATCAATAACGATTTTTTATTAATGAAAGAGAGAAAAAGAGAGTAAAAAGGAAACAAGAAAAAGTAACATAAAGAAAAAAGACAAAAAATAAACCCCAAATAGGACTACAAATAGGCCACTGACTCCCAGCTTCTCAACATATCACTCCACGATACATCTTCAAACTCTGGCATAGAACAAAACATAGTGTTTGAACCCGGAAACGGGATCGGGATCGGCCGAGACGGACAATCTAAATTTAATTAAAAAAAAACCTCAACTCGGTCCGATCCATCTCGGGATCGGACCGAGTTGACGTTTTTGTGTTTTATATCGGGATCGGACCAACTCGGGGATCGACCCAGTCCGATCCCGAGTTGGATCGTCTGATCCATCTCGGGATCGGACAATCCCTAACACTATGGAACAAACCCAGGATACTGTCATAACCATGATGGAATCAATAATCTCCTCCAACCTCTTGCCTTTATCTTCGAAGATTCTCTTATTTCTCTCATTCCAAATCCCCCATAATATCGCAAAGAATAGAACTCTATACATAATCTTCCCCCGAGGACCAAGCCCCTGAAACTGCCACTGAGATAGCAAATCACGCACTGTACAAGGGCCAACCCACACAACCCCAATGGAAGAAGTAAAGAATCTCCAAACCTGATCCGCAACATAACAACCCAAAAGAAGATGATTCACAGACTCCCCATGGGCAAACACATAGGGCAGACCTGTGGAGAAAATGACATATACGGCCTCCTCTTCTGAAGGATATCAACAGTGTTAATATGATAGTGCAAGACAGTCCAGACAAAAGCTTTCACCTTAAGAGGAACCTTAGCTCCCCAAAGCAAGGAAGGGGGGAAAGGAGGAAGCGACGTAGGACCTAAGGCCATCAAAGACTGACAAAACGACTTAGTAGAAAAAATCCCATTAGGCTCAAGACACCAGACCCTAGAATCTTGAAGATTATTGGAAATGACAACATTCCTAAGAAACTCAAACAACAACAAAAGCTCATCAAGGGCCCCCCCCCGACTGGGTCTCTACGAAACAGGAGATTCCAAGAAAGCCCAGATGTGGTCCAACTAATGGTATCAGAAACCAGAGAATCCT
>JAUPMG010000019.1:6937413-6952319 GCA_031762675.1 Pachysandra terminalis
AGAAAGCACTTGCTCCTGTTTAGTTGAAAAAAGAAAGAAATAACTGAGGTTAAAGATTTGGAAAGAAAATAATTTGAAATTTTTTCTTTTTTGGGATCAAAACCTTTCTTCTCAAAAATGTAGAAATTTTGAAAGAAAATAAAAGAAAAGTGGAGAGCACCATCCAACACTTCCACCTAACTTACTACATATCTTGTCTTTCTTTTGTCGACTAATCAACTTTGCCTGAATATATTATAACTCATTGGAATTTCATCGGAAGTCGCTGGAATTTGATTTCGTTTTCTCTATATGTCTCATATTAACCAAACACTAGAAATAAAAAACACTTATTATTTCTTTTCTTTTAAAATCAATGTTCCAAACACAGCCTTAAGATCAATAAGACTCAATTATAAAATATCTGTACTTCCTAAAACTAGCCCAACCCAGTCTAGTTATTAACAGAGAAGCTTAAAAGCCCATTACTGGGTCTGAACTAAATTAATTGGGCCACGCCCAACACAATACCCAGCACAGGCTTGTTAATTATACGCTGAGATTGATATAGCATCGAGTATAAACAGAATCAGGCTAGCAAGACTACATTATTAGCCTCATGTCCATATGTTCTTTTATATGATCTCTCTTCATATATCAAGTTTTAGCTATAAACGCATTTGCCATTTGGCAAAAATCAACACTTTAATGTAACAGCATAACATCATTCCCACTAAATTAAATAGTATAATATTGTACAAATGATTTTACACAACAGAAGTTCTATAAAATACAAACGTGAGTAAAAGGATAAGGCTGGGTTTCGCCCGGCTTATAGAAGTGCTTATTTCAGCTTATAGTTTATTAAAGCACCTTTTAAAATCAAAAGTGTGTTTGGTAACACTTAATGGGTAAGTGT
The DNA here is from genome assembly GCA_031762675.1 of Pachysandra terminalis. NCBI lineage: Eukaryota > Viridiplantae > Streptophyta > Magnoliopsida > Buxales > Buxaceae > Pachysandra > Pachysandra terminalis. The sequence continues at coordinate 6,938,312 of JAUPMG010000019.1, forward strand.
TTACCCACAAGCAGTAAAAGAATGCTACTCATAAAGAGAAGCTGTTGAGAACAGCTTCTGTCATCACTTTTTTGGGAAGCTATTTTTAAACTTTAATAATATTTTTATAATACATATTTTACTTCTAAACTTTTGCACTTAAATAAATGTTATTTTTAAATTTTAATAATATTTTTATAATACCTATTTTACCCCTAAACTTTTATATGCACTTAAATAAATGTATTTACCAAACGCTATTTTCTTCAAATAAGCAGTTTATTGTTGCTGTGGATAAGTGTTCTTATTGAGCCACTTATCCAATGAGTGTTTATCCAAAAGCACAAGCCAAGTCAAACGCAGCAGCAATAATAAACTGCTTACTTGAAGAAAATAGCGTTTGATAAATACATTTATTTAAGTGCTTATAAAATTTAGGGTTATAATAGGTATTATAAAAATATTATTAAGTTTAGAAATAACATTTATTTAAGTGCTTATGAAAGTTTAGGGGTAAAATAGGTATTTCAAAAATATTCCTAAAGTTGTGGAATAGCTTCACACATAACAGCTTGGGAGAAACTATTGAGAGTAGCTTCTCCTTATCGGTAGCCTTCATCTACTTCTTATGGGTAAGCACTTACCCATATTTAATTTTAAAAAGTGCTTATATAAGCAATAAGCTACAATAAATACTTATAGAAGCCGGGCCAACACAGCCTTAACGTCCATCTTGCCCACCCTAATGAGTCTCCTATTATGGTCATGCTCAATCTTGCTTAGAGCTGGTAGAAGGTTGGGCCGGGTCGTAAATGGGATCGAGTTTAAACGGGTTGAGTTGGGTTTGTACATTTACTAACGGATGGGAAAGCATGAAACTAAACCCAACCCGTTAATAAACGGATTGAACCCACCTATCCCATTTATTTTTTTATTAATTAATTATTTCAATTATAATTTTAAATTAAGGTAAAATATAACATTATTTAATATACTAAAATTTAATAAATATTATAAAAATACTTAATAAAAACGATTTTTTTCAAAAAATAAATAAATAAGAGATTTTTAACTTTTGAATAGGTTTTAAAATATTTATAAATAATAAATAATTTTAAATGATAAAAGATATCTTAAACGGGTATCCAATGGGTTGGCGAGTTTGTTCAAGATGATCTTGTTAGTTATTGTGTTAGCACTCGTGGTATTATTGTGTTGGCATTCGTGGCAACGATATTCAAAAGATATTCAAATTCAAAATTCAAGTTATTCTCGGATAAGATTCAGGAGAGATATATCAGGATATTGCTGGAGATTACTTACGGGTGGTTAATCGTTTAAAAAGAGAGAATTCTAATTGAAGTTGGACTCAAACTCAATTTAATTAGATTCGGTTTAGATTTTCAAAATATCAAGAGATTTCGTTTGGCTGAGAAGGTTAGGATTTAATAAGAAGATTATCATTAGTTAAAGAGTTTCTTTTGAAAGGCTCTTAAAAGGATAGAGCAGTTTAAAACGGACAAGGAGATTCTGTTTTGAATACAAAATAATATCTCACGTTCAGATAATGTTGCAACAGATGTTACAACATTTGAATCCGTCATTCTCATCCGAGATTTGAACTAGATCTTTTTTGTGCTCTATATAAACTTCTGAACAAATGCAAGTTAAACAACTCCTTAGGCGTTCAAGTTTATTATTTTTGAGTTGTTCAAGTTTACAGTTCTTCAGGAGAATAACTTGAAGTCTTCGAGAGAAGACAATCTGCGGATTGAAGAGAGTTCAACTATGCAGACATAGAAGACGAGTGGTGCTCGTTGAACAGATTCAAGAAGTGGATTCAATACGGTGGCTACAGAAATAAAGGAGTCTTCATTTTGTGTAAGTCCGATTAGTGATTGTAATCTTGATAACTTAATGGATTGTCAATTTCTGGGGATGGCCCCGAGGAGTAGGTTTTTACCGAACCTCGTAAAAATTGCCTATATTATTATCTTATTATTCTTTAGATAATTTAATTAATCTAATAATTAATTAAAATTAGATTAATTGTTAAAACCGTATCTAACATACTCATTTATAGATTGGTTGAAAAAACCTAAACCCACCAAACCAAACCCAACCCAATCTATAAACAGGTCAACCCAAACCCATTTATTCGAATTAGGTTCGGACGGATTGGTGTATCTGTTCAAAAATTACTATCTCTAATCTTGGTTTCTCACATAAATATCCTTACTACTTGATGGTGCAGAAGTATGAAACAAGAAGAACAAACCTGATTTGAAATAACACTTTAGGAACTTGGCTACTTAATTATTGAAGCCTAAAAGAAGCATTAATTAGTGAGGAAGTTTGGGATGAAGTAATTTTTGGTAATCATCCCCTTGTCTTCTTGTTCTTAAGAACCTTTACCCTACCTAATTTAAGTGTCTTTTTGTCTTGACTTGAGAGAAAGAGGGAAATTATTTGATATTTTAATGTGACTCTAGTGGGATTTTCACTTGTAAATTATAACAAGAATAATCACAAATCTAAGTTGTCATTCCATTTGAACTTGGTACAGATTAGGTTGAACTTTGTTAAAAGTTGGAGGGAGACATGTGATGAGGCAGGTGACATGAGCACATGTACATGTTGAAGTCTAAAAGAATGGAGCAAGTGACTTGCTGGCCTCCAAATCCATAGGATTTCATTGAGAAGGAATGAACCATAAAGTATAAAAATGACTTTGTTAAAGTCACTCAGTATTCCCCTTCTTCCAAAACTATATTGTTTTGTTGTAGAATAATCAATGGCTTGAAAAACCGGACCGGACTATTGAACCATGAAAAGCCATTTCGGTTTGGTGGAAATAAGTGCAAATGGGAAGTTTTATGGGTTAATGGGATGGTTGGACAATAGAAACCATCGACCGGAAAGCTTTCCGGTTCAATATTCGGGCTTTAAAATTTAAACCTTTTCTTAGCAAGGTTTAAAGTCTCGGGACCGGTGATTGGACCGGTCACGACCCATCCCGGTCCGGACAGATCCGGTGCAAAAGATTGGATCATTTGTTCTTTCCTTTTTAAATCAAAAAAAAAAAAAATATGGATCAGCCAAACTGATCATTAGACTGACGATACTGGTCAGGACCAAATTGATACCAGACCGGTCTAGATTGATACCAATTTGGACTGTCCAATTCATAAAAAATAAAATGAAAAAATAGACCGACTGTATCAGTCACCGGACCGGTTGTACAAATGCAATCCAAAACCTCACGATGCATTAATTGTACTGTGGCTTGGGACCGGACCGGTCCTAACTGATCCCGATACAGACTGGATCGGTCCGATCCTTTAAACCGTGTTTCTTAGACTCTCCCCGTTTTTTCTCTTTTGGGCTTGTTGCCTTGAGGGTTTATTACTTAGAAAACGTGCATAGCACATGAAATCTTCTAGTATTGTTAATCATTAAAATTTCTTGAAAGGAATAGAGTAGAATCTCTCGTCTAGGTCTCCCCCATACACTCAAGTCAATGGAGAATATTTTCTTGAGCTATGTTCTTTCACACTTAGAGGTGGCAATTGGTCGGGTTCGATCCGTTTACCAACGGGTCAGAAAAACTTCAACTTGAACCCAACTCGTCCATAAATCGGTCAAATTTGTCAACCCGTTTAAAATTTAATTAATTAATTATTTATTTTAATATTATTATTATTTTTATTATTTTAAATTAATAATAATAATAATAATAATAAATGAGTTTGATAGGTTGGATTGGGTTTGACCCGTTTACCAACACGGGTCGAGAAACCCTCAACCGAACCCAACTCATTTAATAAACGAGTTGACTCTAACCCGTTTAATCGGATTGGATCGGTCCGGGTTGGCGGGTTGGGTTGCGTTTTGCCAGCTCCATTCACACCATCTTCCACATTATAAAGGCATCATTTGATAAATTATTATAGGAATAGAAATTAGATGCGTAGCGTAAATCTAACTCACACTTGACTTGAGAGCTTTTTCTCTATTTCTCTTAGCGCGTTGTCTTTTCTTGTGTTAGAAACTTACAACGACTCTTGCTATTTTCTACTGAAAATTCCTTGTTCTAGCTCTATGGTTGGACCACCTTCCACAAAGTAATGTGGAATATAGATGAGCTGGCTAACTGCTATGGCGGATAAACCACTATCAACATTCCAATAGGCAATAACAATGAAAAATCACAAAAGTTATTTTTTTTGTTCATTATATAAAAGCATGTGATTTAGGCTGTGTTTGACCCGGCTTAAATAAGTGCTTATTTCAGCTTATAGCTTATTAGAGCAATTTTGAAAATTAAAAGTGTGTTTGGTAATACTTAAATGGGTAAGTGCTTACCCATAAGCAGTAGAGAAAGGCTACCCATAAAGAGAAGCTGTTGAGAACAGCTTCTCTTATCACTTATGCGGAAACTATTTTTAAATTTTAGTAATATTTTCATAATACTTATTTTACCCCTAAACTTTCATAAGCACTTAAAATAAATGTTATTTTTAAACTTTAATAATATTTTTAAGACTTATTTTACACCTAAACTTTCATAGGCACTTAAATTAATGCAGTAAGCAATTTATTGTTGCTGTGGATAAGTGTTCTCATTGAGATACTTATCCAATGAGTGCTTCTCCAAAAGCACAAGCGATGGCAAACACAGCCTTAATGTTTACTTGTCTAATATATAATTAAGTGTGTTTTTACTTCTAATTTATTAAAGCACTTTTTTAAGCCGTAAAAACGTTTACATTGAACATGCAATTTATTACCCAAAAGCAGTAGAAGAAGATAGCCCATAAAAAGAAGTTTCTGAAAACTACTTCTCTTTATCACTTCTGCAAGAAATAGTTTCCTAGACATTATTAAAACTTTAAAAATGATACTTTTAGCCAAAAATACGTTTATAAAACTTATAAAATAATATTTTTACCCTCAATCTTTAAGATAATTCCTATTAGATAAGACACTTGGGCTGCGTCGTCTTGTTCAGCTTGTGCTTTCGGATAAGCACACATTAGATAAGTGGCTCATTGCTGGAGCACATATCCACAACAACAATAAACTGCTTGCTAGAATAAAATAACGTTTGGTAAATGAATTTATTTAAGTGCTTATGAAAGTTTAGGGGAAAAAATAGGTATTATAAAAATACTAATAAAGTTTAGAAATAAGATTTATTTAAGTGCTTATGAAAGTTTAGCATTAAAATAGGTATTATGAAAATATTACTAAAATTTAGAAATAGCTTCCCACACTCAACAGCTTCTCCTTATAGATCGTCTACCTCTACTGCTTTTGGGTAAACACTTGCCCATTACGTGTTACCAAACACACTTTTAATTTTAAAAAGTGTTTTAATAAGCTATAAGTTGAAATAAGCACTTATATAAGCGAAGCTAAACGCAGCCTTAATTACTTCATTTAATAAACATAATTTCTTTTATAATAAACAATTTATTTTTTTGATCTAAGAATAAGCAATTTATTACGGCTATGGATAAAAGTTCTTATTGAGTTACTTATACAAAAGTGCTTACCCAAAGCAGAAGCAGAAGCAGGGCCACAAAGGCACAACTTTAGCATCTCCTTTGTACATCACAAGCTCTTTATCTGCATTTAAAGTACGATGATCACTCACTAGGCTACCTGTGATAAAAGTCCTTCACTCCTGTTAATTACGTAACCAACTAAAAATGGTCAGACAGATTTTTGAATTCACTACAATAAAAATAGACAGTGCTTTCGTCTAACATACGAAATATATATTCTTGATAATTTGCCACATGTAAAACTTATATCTTTCCCAGATTCAAAATCAGCCTCGCCACAAAGCAAAGTAAATAACTAAAAGTTACTAATGTAATTTCTCGAGTCTGATGTGGGCATTTATGTCACTGAAAATAGAAGCTCCCTTCTCAATTGACGCATCATCAACCGGTCTTATTTATGACTCATAATCAGAAGTGTGTGGACAATCACACACACACACCCATAGTATATCACACAACAAACCATGATTTCCACCGTTTCCCAATATTAAATTGGCACCGCCGTTAACCTCTCCGTCAAACTTAACACCGTCAACCTCTCCACTGTTTTATACTACTCTATAGTCTTTACTAATAGAGACTAAACGAACGAGTACTGTCATGGATATCTTGTTCAAGCTTCTGCTTCTTCTCCCTCTTCTTACTTCCGTTGAATCCTCCTGCAACACTACCGATCATGAGTTCATCTCTAAGGCCTTCAACTCAGTCTCGGGATTCAACGTCTCTGTGTTTAAATCCGTTAATAGAAGCTGCCCGAGTCCTCCGATAAAGGAAATAAAGCTTTCGTCTAGAAATCTGAGTGGAACAGTTTCATGGATGTTTCTCAGAAACTTAACTCAGTTACGAACCATCGATCTCTCCTGCAATTCGCTACAAGGGTCGATTCCAAGAGGATTCTGGTCGATTCCGAGCCTCGTTGAAGTCAATCTCTCCGTGAACCGTCTCGGAGGAAACGTTGGGTTCGAACCCACATCGGAAACCGGTTCATCTTCGTCGTTATCGTCGATTCAGGTACTGAATCTTTCGAGTAATCGGTTCACCAACTCGGTACGACTATCTGGTTTCTCAAACCTTAGTGTTCTTGATCTCTCGCGTAACGATCTCAGGCTTTTGCCTTCTGGGTTCAAGAACCTGACGAAGCTTGAACATCTCGACCTCTCTGATAACTCCATGAACGGTTCTTTCCCTTCTGAGTTTCCTCCTCTCTTCCGTCTCAAGTTCTTGAATCTCTCTCTGAACAACTTCACTGGACTCGTTGATTCAGAAAAATTCAAGAAATTCGGAAAGTCTGCGTTCATCCAAGCTGGGATTTTTCCTTCTTTTAACGCTTCAAAGACTCCAAAGAACCACTCAATTCGATCTCATTCAAGAACCCCACCTCGAAAACATCTCAAGAACATCAAAAACAAGAAACCCAAATCCAAAAACAGAAATCTAATTCTGGGTTTAATCTCTTTAGCTACATTCCTCGTCGCTGCAATGGCTGTTTGCATAGGTTATATGTACAGGAGAAGAAAGATGGTCAAGCGGAGACAATGGGTGATCTCTAAACCAACACAGTTACCTTTCAAGATCGAGCAATCTGGACCGTTCTTATTCGAGACCGAGTCAGGGATATGGGTGGCTGATATCAAAGAACCGTCTGCGGCTCCGGTGGTGATGTTCGAGAAACCGTTGATGAAACTTACGTTCACGGATCTGATTGTTGCCACGTCACACTTCGGGAGGGAGTCCCAGCTCGCGGAGGGTAGACGTGGGCCCGTGTACAGGGCGATCTTGCCTGGAGATATCCACGTGGCAATCAAGGTTTTGGAGAAAGCTAGGGATGTTGGACATGAGGACGCTATAACCATGTTCGAAGATCTCTCTCGGCTTAAACACCCCAATCTCTTGCCACTGTCCGGCTATTGTATTGCAGGTATTATTTTTGTTACTGTGATTCTGATTACTTTTAAGGCATGATTTCACGAACTACCAAATTAAATGGCTTCACGGGCTTCATCAATGCGATGTCGCAATCCAAGAGGTAGTGACCTAAGCAGTAGAATTAAATGGTACAGAAGAGACAAAGTCCTAGGAATCAACGGCGTCAGTACCCGCCGGATCATTGAATTTCTGTATGTCGCGGCGTGCTGGATCTGTTGAAAATTCTTAGTTAGTTAGGCTTCGTTTGTCCGGCTTGTGCTTTTAGATAAGCACTCATTAGAAAAGTGGTTCAATGGGAGCACTTATCCACATCAATAATAAACTGCTTATTTAAAGAAAATAGTATTTGTTAAATACATTCATGTAAGTGCTTATGAAAGATTAGGGGTAGAATAGATATTATGAAAATACTATTAAAGTTTAAAATAACATTTATAAAATAGCTTATGAAAATTTAGGTATAAAATTGGTATTATGAAAATATTACTAAAGCTTAGAAGTAGCTTCCCCATAAGTTATAAGAGAAGTTGCTCTCAGCATCTTATCTTTATGGGTAGCCTTCCTCTTTTTTTTTTTTGGTCCCCAAGGTATCCCAGGCTTGGGGACTATTCTTCCGAGGTACTGTCGGCGCCGAAGCGAGGACCTCTCCCAACAAGGTTTAGCGAGGACCTCTCCCAACAAGGTTTCTTGCATTTACAAGGACTAGATACCGAGAACATTTGCTTAAGCGACCTGAGCCCCTTCCACTCGGGCCAACCTCTGCTGCTTATGGGTAAGCACTTACCCATTAGGTTTTTTTTAAAAAAGGAAAAACACATTTTAAATTTTAAAGTGTTTTAATAAGCTATAAGCTGAAATAAGCACTTATAGACGGGAAAAACGCAGCCTTAATTCCTCATATTTCAAGAATTAAGGACTTTAGGAGGGGTGTTTTTCGAAATTAAAGATAGAATTTTGGGGTGCTGTAGGTAAAGAGAAGCTGCTGTTGTACGAGTTCATGGCTAACGGAGACTTGCACCGGTGGCTTCACGAGCTTCCGACTGGGGAAACCAACGTGGAGGACTGGACGATGGACACGTGGGAGCATCAGAACGATGGTGCAAGTGGGTCGTGTATCTCATCGGCGGAGAAGATGAGCTGGCGTACTCGCCACCGGATCGCCGTCGGGATCGCGCGTGGGCTAGCTTATCTCCACCATGCAGGCTCCAAGCCCGTCGTTCATGGCCATCTCGTCCCTTCCAACATCCTACTCGCCGATTACTTCGAGCCCCGGATCGCCGATTTCGGCCTCCGAGGAGATGAGGACGTCGGGAGCACCGAAACCGACGTGTACTGCTTTGGGGTGGTGTTGATAGAGCTTCTTACCGGGAAATCCAGGTCGGAAGAAACCGTGGCTTGGGTGAGAGACTTGGTGAAGGAGAGTCAGGGTATGAAGGCTTTGGACCCGAAACTGATACCCGAGAGTGACTCAGTGAGTGAGATGGTGGAGTGTCTCCGAGTGGGATACTTGTGTACGGCCGAGTCGCCTCGGAAAAGACCGACGATGCAACAGGTCGTCGGTCTCCTCAAAGACGTTCATCCGGCGGCTGATTTGAGTTGAGTTGACCCAACTCGTCAGCTTCAAAGTTCCATCCATCTCTACTTGTCCCCTTCATAAACATATTTCTTTCGGGTGGTACTATTGCCAAGCCTAGTTTGATATTTCCACACCCTCGTGTTGTTGTAAGAAAGGTGTATTTGGTAGAATCCAGCCAAAGTGGGTTTGGCAATAGCATTTCTCTGTACCTTTCGTTTTTCGTAATATAATTTGAAGATAAAAGAAAAAAGAAGAGAAGACAAAATGGGGTGGGAAAGGGTACGGTAAGGTTTCTTTTTTGGTCTGCAGAGAATCCCACTAATTGCTTGTCTCTTCTGAGAAGGAAGGCCATCAATCAATCCTTTCTTCCTTATTCTTTCTTCTTTTTTCATTGCCTTTAATTTTTCAAAAGAAACAATAAAATATAAAAATTAAAAAATTAAAGGGAAATTACACTTTTACCTCTGAGGTTTCTGATAATTATAATTAGATCTTTTTGAGGTTTTATAAATTACAATAATACTTTTCATCGAAAACGACAAGAGGATCGATCGAGAGATTACCCATTGTCTCCGCTTGTCGTAAGATGCACGTTCGCTGTTGGAAACGTAAACATCATCCATCGTTGTTTGGTATGACTTGATATCCTCTCAAAAGCGCTGTTGACTTGTCGAGACTCCAGAGTTGGGAATAGCTCGTGAATGCGAGTCAGGTGCACTCACGCTCACGTTCACGTACCTGAAAATTGACATTCTAGAATTGTGGTGGCTTTCAGCTAAAAATCGAAAGATGGGTTACACCGTTTTTTTTTTTTTAGGTCTTAACCACGTGGTGTCCAAGTGGGTGTGGGACTAATCCACGCTCAGGATGGGAGCAATTATGATAAACCCCTGGCCACCAGTGTTTATAGTGAGATTCAAACTCCAGACTTCCAGTTCTAAGTTTATACATGTCTTGAGTCATGTCACTCCAAGAAATTTTTCTAAAATTCGCAAGTAGATCTTATCTCAAAAGTGTTAGACATAGTGGATGGTTCATATTCACTAGTCGCTAAATCCAAGGGAGAGAGATCCGAGGGGCCTTCGACTTATTGTTGATGCGTACATTAATCTCAACCTCTCATCAACATTAATCACACTCCCCTCCACTTATTTTAAATACATTCTCATTGGCTTATATTAATCTCACCCCCCATTGACATCAGTACGCTCTCAAATAAAGCCATCATTTTAAAATCTCATTTCCATCGGTACAAGACTACATGTTTCATCATTGTTGGTTCTTAAATAAAGCCATCATTTTAAAATCTCATTCCCATCGGTACAAGACTACATGTTTCATCATTGTTGGTTCATATAATTCGATGCTATTAACATTATTGACAAATATTAACATCACATCTGCATAAGGAGCAATGTGTACAATCAATACATATAAATTATTCGTTCCAATGACAATGATTATGTACACGTACATTATAAGTTACTTCCTTCCTCATTCTAGTGACAACGGATATTACTTGTACAATAGCAAGTATCTGATTTTTTCATATATATATATATATATATATTACCCGATGATAAATGAGCAATTACCAGTATAACAATGAGATGTCTAATTCCTCATTCTACTGACAAGGGGTATTACTTATATATCAACAAAATATGTAAGCCTTTCATACATTTAAATTTTGCCTCACAAGGAGCATAAAAGCCTTTTCTTTTAAAGTGGGGATCTATTGAAAACCCGACGATAATTGCATTTTTATGACTGCATGTAAAACTCCATCTCTAAAAACCCTTTTTTTAAGGTGTTTTTTCAAGTTAGATTTCTAATTGGGAAACTGTCAAAGAAAATATAATTGTAACGTTATAAACAAAATTTATGTATACAGAAAATAACAAAAGCTCTCTATCGCACGTTGAGATAAACACTCAACTTTCAAAACCAGTTCATATTTTCACAATAAATAATGGAAATCACTCTCCAACGAAGGTAGAAAGTTTATAACCATTAATAAGATGAGTCAAAACTGGCTTAGCACACTCCATACCGATTGAGCGAAGCTAATCTACCCTGCAATTGGTCTGATAAAAGAAGTAATGACTCAGATGTAGAGCGTCCATAATAAGGAAGTATTCAAAGCCAAATCCATTCCATAAATTACCAGTATGGAGCCGAAGTAATGACAAGATTGTGTCATGTCTATCATCTAGCATTCATCTATCACCTAATGCACAGCTGCCTTCTCCATCCCAGCATAGGTAACGATCTCTGTACATCAAATAGATAAGTTGGCAGTTGCCAAAGAAACATTTCACACATCACCTTTGAACTACATAAACAGATCAAAATGGAGCGTCTCACTCTTAAATGGTAGGTCTCCTTTCTAGCAAGGATTCCAAAAATGCTGAACACAATTTGGTGAGGGGTGGGAGATTATGTGATGATCCACTGAATATAGTTTCCCAAGGCTTCGCTGATGGTACAGATGGGATAACCAGAGTCTGATCTCTCTTACTACCAAATTCCGGGAGTTTGCCATAGATGGATGCATATCCATGTTGTCCTGTGTTAGGAGAGAAAATTTATTAATAAAACATTATTGAAGGTCCTAAATGCATGAAAAATCCTACCATATGTAAATAGACAACTTTTGTTACTCAGAAGCAAATGAAGGAATTCCGGCATATCTTGCCAAAAGGTTTTATGGATTGCAAATTGACAATCTAAAATCACAAGTATGCATAACCAACTATACCAAATGCTCTAAAGACGTCAAAAGGTACGTAAGAAAATACAAAGGTAAAGCAAAAATAAATTATGGCACCTGTTTCTTCAAGGGCCACAGGGCTCTCGCGAAGCTTCAAGCTAATCTTATGGTCTTCTTTGCCAAATGGATCAAAGATGACATATTCATGATCGCCATTTATATAAGCAAGCAATGCCTCCGGTTCTTTTCCATCTGAAATTTTTTCATTTAAGGAAGATGGATCTGTTTGAAGGAAGGAAAGTCCTCCTCCCTTGGCCTGAAATAAGAAAAGAGAACAAATGAAAAACGAAAAATGACTTGTATAACTTATTCTAAATTCCCTTCAATAAAATGACGCAAGTATACGGTCCGTTGGCACTAAGGAAACTAAACAAGGTCAACACTCTTCAGACCGGGCAAAGCCAAAAGATCAAACCCGCAAGACTATATCTGCCTGTCTAAAGCAAACTTCAGTCAAGAATGATTCCTTACTCTTCAGTTATTTTAGTTTCAACTTTAGATCACACAGTTGAAATCCATGGCTCTCCAGTCTTATTTTTTGGCGATAAGCTTGCCAAATGGCTGCTACTTGCAGACAGTAATAATCAAGCAACATGAACAACACAGTGTAGGTAAATCAGTTGCAATGGAGAAAACAATGCATAAAATATTTCCTAAATTAAGATTTTTCAAGCTCATTATTGAACCAATTAAAAGAATGGGATTTGGGCCCCAACTTGCCAGTCACAACATTCAGCAATGTTCAGAACCTGGTCGAGAGGTCCAGCATGGACCACTAGTCAAACCAAAGTAAAGGAAAATACAGTAATCAACCAACCTATTATTCCAAGACCCAAACCAAATTAGCCAGTAGGACTGGTTGATCCAGGACCATGAACTCCAAATTGGGAAGGATTAACCACAGAAACAATCAATCTGGTGAGAATCGACCTTGAACATTGAACCTAATGTTCTTAAAACTACTAGGCAAAGCTAGTCGACAAATCTATCTTTAACGTAGGCAATCTCCAAGGTGATTAGGCGGTCACCCAAGCACAAGCTCTAGAGCAATTAGTTTCACATTATTCTTAATTCGTCTACAGCAAGTTGAATAACATAAACATTATTGTATATTAAAAAAAACAATCAATGTGACACTTACAACATAGCCGAATGTAGTGGACAACATATTAGATGTGAGGAACTTAGAATGAGATGAATTTCAATTAAAAATATAATGCAAGAATTAACTGATTTGATTAATAAAGCATAAAAACAACGAGCAAATATTGAACGTTACTTGTATGTTATTGTATGAAGGAAATGCATTATACTACTTACAAGACAAAGGAACATACTAATTAATTGCAAGTAACTAATTGCAATATATCCTATTAAAAAAAGCACGAATATAACTAATTAAATAACAAGCTAAAAAAGCACGAAACCCACTGTCACAGTAAGACAAACAACACGAAAGATTTAAACTAGGGGGGCTCTGTTTGGATCGCTAGAAAATAATGGAAAAGAAAATATTTTCTTGAGTTTTAAGAATTTTAGATGTTCATTTCAACGGAAAATAATAAATTACAGGAAAACATTTGAATGAATTTAAAAAAAAATCTGGAAAACAACATCCGAAAAAATCTACTGGATTTTATTTTCCGTCACAACTCATGACCTTCCTTTTTCTCAAAGCTATTCTATAATATCTCTCCTCTCTCTATCCCAACTACACACATGACACAACCCTCTCTCTCTCTCTCTCTCTCTCTCTCTCTCTCTCTCTCTCTCTCTAATGTTGTTACTACTTTTTCTGGAAAAACAAATTCCATCCTCATTTCAAACAACAAGAAAATATAGAAAAAAACTATTTATCCGTAAAATATTTTATAGAATTTTAGTTTCTTTATTTTCCAGATTTTCCTGCAATTCAAACAGAGCCTAGGGAAAGAAGGTAGGAAGTTCAAGTAGTTATAACAAAGTTTAAAAAGAAAAGAAGACAACATTAGACTAAGGAGTGTGAGATAGAGTAGGATGTACTAGTAAAACCAAAAAGAAAAAAAGGTCAAATGATATGGCTAATTGTGGAGAAAGAAGAGAATGTAAAAGACTTCCTATAAAAATAAACAGAAAAAATATATTAAACAAATGATTGAATTCTAGGCATAACAATAATCACTATTAGGGCCAGGGGGGGGGGGG